>JAVDPK010001530.1:126604-146376 GCA_034780415.1 Cichlasoma orientale
TGTGTGTGTGTGTGTGTGTGTGTGTGTGTGTGTGTGTGTGTGTGTGTGTGTGTGTGTGTGTGTGTGTGTGTAACAAAGAGAGTGATGGCAGTAGGAACCCATGTCAGCCCCATGGGACAGTCAGAGAGGAGCAGACAGTTTTGTCGTTTCACTGGAAACATATGGTGAAACTCAAGTGTGTAATTTACCTAGGACTATGGGTGGCCCCACGGAGCACATACACACATGTGTAAGCACACATGCACACAGTGAGAGGGTGTAATTTACCTGGGGCCTATGGGTGGCCCAGTATCCCATTGCACTTGTCACACACACAGACTGCTCAAACACAGTTCACGCTCCCTGACAGAGATACAGACAGTGAAACTAATTTCCCCAGGCCTGCAGACAGGAGAATAAGAAATCATAAGATGACAGAGATGTTAGAGATCAGCACTGGTAGAGTGAGACTGCGCTATATTGGCCCAGTGGAAGACATTACCTCGCAAATGTGAATGGTGTGTATCTGGTTACTTCAAAAATCTCAATCTGTGGGAGTTGCTGCACACCCTCACATCCTCTCTAATTCATCAACCTGCCTGCTTTTCAAGAGCTATCCCACCTTGGAGAGAAAAGGAGACGAAGGTCATGGGAGTACCAGCAAAAGGGAGGAAGACGGATTAGAAGAGTATGTCCCTCCCTGCATTCCTACACTGACCTTCATAGTGGTGTGTGGCACTGTAGCTATCATCAGCCCTCCATGCTTTGCAGTTGGATATTACTGAGGGGTGGGATTATGTCTCCTCAAACCTGCATGCCCCACCCCAATTCCACAGCAACTGTGAATGGAGTGTATCTGGTTTCAACATGAGGACTGACAGACAGGTTGCCCCAGACATTTACAGTTGGCACTGTTTAGAGTGTCTGTCTGTATGGAGGGCTGATATGATAGCCTGTCTGCAAGTTGCTGTATGTGTGTGTGTGTGTGAGAGAGAAAGAGGAAAAAAGCTGGTGTTTGATCTCGTTTCCCAGCCAAAGGGATTTAACTTCACTCCAGGTGCAGCAGTCAACCTGAGGGCAGGGGAGGCACATACAGTTGAGATCACACACACAGACACACTGGCGAGAAGTTTCCCTAAAGCAGTAACACGGATTGTGTAACTTCGCGGTTTATACTGGTTTACCAGTTCAGCGGTGTCGCTGTGGAATACTTCTAAAGGCTTGGTAATGTGCTGCAACGTAAACATTTCTGTTGCTGCCTCCACATGGGAACTTCAGTCTCAGACATACTGAAAAAAGGTGAAAGGGCCTGCTGGTTCAGTAGGTAGTATAATGACGATGTGCAGGACAGGAACTCAGTCTACTGTATACAGAAGCAAATGGAGTTGGTTTTCTTTGCTGCAGGTCACATCTAATTAGGCAGAGAATAAATTAGCTGGAGCAAAGAGAGTGTATACAACACTGAAGTGAGGTGGAAACATATTTGTTCAACAGGTGCAGAATATTTAGCAATTTGACTAAAACAATTACAAAACCATTAACTCTAGCCAATACCCTGTGAATTACCGTATATCACCGTTAAAGGCTTTCTACCACTCCATGACCCTAAATGTAACACGAATCCGCTCTCCGTATTCCGCTCTCTCTGCACAGCGAATCTGTGTGGTCCATAATGAGCTCAGCAAACATCTGCTACTCCTGTATTAGAGACCATTTTCTCCACATCTCATCCTGTAATATGGAGAAATTAGAGTGCAAGGACTCATTCAGCGTGTTTATATACACACATACACACACACACACTCTCACAGATTCACGGGGAGCAGACATAACATAAGGAGTCCAAGTGTTTTTATACTACCCAACTGACGCTCTAACATACCATCTCAACACCACAATTTTCCATCCACAACAGTAAAACACTACCGGGTGCCTTTGGTGTGTGCGCCCTGAATACCAGGGTTCTGGGTACAGGAGCCAGGTTTAACCCATAAACCCATTAGAACATGAACTGATGGAAAAATCCACCCAAAAAACTCCGTTAACCTACTTGTTTGGAATGGGCCTGTCATCATTTGTTTAAATAAAACATTACTTGTTTATTCAGCAGGGCAGGAGTTACCCTCAGAACACTGTGTGGGTTATGTAACTGCTAATGGATGCAACATGAGTAGAGAAACAGTGCCACCTGGTGTCACAGCTCCAAACAAAGAACACATACCACAACACGACAATCAAATTCCAGCGTAAAGCTTGCAAGGTTAATTAGCTTTATTACAGAAGCCACTTAATATCCACATAATGTGAATGCCGCAGTTAAGGTCTGTGACACTGGAAGAACTCCTACTGTACAGCAGACTGATATACAGAAATAAAGAAGACATTCCTTTTAAAACTTCTGTATTGGCTCCTTGTTACAGACAGAGGTGTGGCTGTTATAAACCATTTGGAATACAACTAGATTTGTTCCACATCCATATCAACCTCCTCCCCCAATTCTGGAAATGTCTGAATTGATGGCAAAAGTGAAAAATGTCTGAAAAGTCAATTGTTCACTTGTTCATCTCCTGCTGGACTTCACTGAAGATCTGCTCCTCCAGTTTGGAGGTGTCATACTCCTTTAGCATGTCGTACTCCAGCCAGGGCTGTGCCCACTTCTGGGCATGCTCCATCTGTTCCTGGGTCAGGGAGAGGTCGAAGCGGATGCCCTGGATGTTAAACTTTGGCCGTTCCCAGCGTTTGGACCACGGCTTTGGGCGCATCTTTACCTTGATCTGGAGAACAGACAAAAACACTTAAATCATTTTCAGTTTCACCACGCTGCAGTTTTATTGTTGCATCTTCCGTCTGTTAACAGCCTGAACTGGGCTGGGCTCAACACTTATTGGAACTCATGAAAAAGTTTATTAATTTATAATTCTGTCCTTTAGGATCAACTCCCTCACCTAAGGCCCATTTTATTTCAGTATTACCAGAAATAAAAATAAGCTTATTAACTTCAGTGATGACAAATGAAGCTTTATTAAAATTACTTTAACATTAAGTACATTGGATGAATTTGCTTTGGAGAAGCCCAACTTGATCCAGCTGTTTGGGTGCACCTTGAACTTCTCTCACCTCGTTGACAGGCACCTCTCCAGTAGGTGAGAAAGGCACTGGCTTCATTTCGGGATCCACAGTGCTGTACTTGGGCAGAGCGTCTCTCAGGTACATCAGGTTGTCATCCAGTCTTTTCTCCAGCTTCAGCACCTCAATCTTCTGAATACGAGGGCTGTACAGCTCATAGCAGATCTCCACACCTATGCCAAATATACAGACATACATTATTAAAACACATGTTTTACCTGATGATCACCTGGCCAAACACTTCAACCTGACAGCCCTTTTGCATCTACAAGACCTTTAAGTTAGAGTCCTAAAATTTTCAAATTAACTTCAAGCTTCTGACATAATGCAAACAAAAGCTCATTTTTCTGGCGTGCCAACATGGCCAACAAAATAAGAAGTGTGACATGAAAGTAGCTCCGAATGCAACATTTTAATTTATGATTGGAGAAAAACTTAAAATAAGGGACAAACACAAAGAGGGTAAAATCTAACAGAAATTACTGACAAGTGCTATAACTGAGCTTTTGAGCTGAGCAGCTAATTAAATGTTATTTTCAATTCAGATTTTGGCTTTCAGTAACTATGAAAACAAAACATAAAATCAATATTATTCATTTTCACAATGATCCTTAGGTGAACCTGTGGAAATGGCTGCAACCATTACACTGTCCTTTGATGCAGCACAGATGCCAAGTGGTTGCCAGGAACCCCCAGCTGTCTTGGTCTGAGGCATGTGGCATTCCATTGTTCTTCCACTGGCTACCATGCAGGTCTTCCAACGCCACTCTCCTGCCGCCTAGGCCCCGCATAGCCCTTGTCTGCACATGCAGAAACTGCCTTCTGGGCCAAAAACACCTCCTTGTTCTACACTAACAGCAAATTTATGCTTGTGTTAAATCTAATGCTGTAGATACGTCATAACAGAAAACTTCTGAAACCCTAAGCCGTAACCTGATGTGCACCTCCTTGGAAATTAAACAATGCGTCGCATCGACACAGTCTAGAAAGGTACAAATGCTGGCAATGGTATCAGCTACTTGAGTAGGGTAGGTTCTGCACAGACTCAATGCAGAAGTCTAAATTAAGCTCAACTCCCAACCAGATGACTTTGAATCCCCACCACCTCCCCTTTGTTCTGTTTTTTTTCCATGTTTTGTATTTGTCAGTTAAATTACACTCAAAGTTCTAGGAAATTTTACTGTTTAAAGACTTTAAACAGACTTTTGTGTTTCTAAAATTAATGAGACATTGTGTTTAATAATCTTGATCTCACTCAGTATGACTTTTGCCAAAATGAAGCAGTCCTATCTTATTTGAAAATGGCATTAACTCCTGCCTCTACCAATTCAGAAGACTCTTCTCCATCTTCTTTCAGCTGCTCATCTGCCTCCATCTCACCCTATCACACGAGCATTCTCCTCTGTCACAACAGCCCTCTGCATGTCCTCCTTAACAACATTCATGAAGCTTCCCTGTGGTCTTCCTCTTTTCCTCCTGCCTGGCATCTCCAACTTCAACTTCCCTTGTCCAATTATCCCTCCTCTACACATGTCCAAACCATCCCAGCCTTGCTTCAACTTTGTCTCCAAACCGCTCAATCTGAGTTGTCCCTCTGATATACTCATTTCTAATCTTGTCCATCCTGGTCACTCCCAATAAAAATCTTCACATCTTGAACTCTTTTTCTCAGTGCCACCGTCTCCAAACCATACATTATAGCAGGTCTCACTACCATCTTGTACATCTTCCCTTTAACTCTTGCTGCTGTCCTTCTGTGACAAATTACCCCTGACACTCATGTCCACCCACTCCACCCTGCCTGCACTCTCTTCTTCACTGTCCATTGCTTTGGATGGCTGACCCCAGGTATAAACTCCTCTACCATGACAACCTCTACTCCTTGCATGTTCACATTTCCACCTGTCTCCCTCTCATTCACTCACATATATTCTGTCTTGCTTCTACTGACTTTCCTTCTTCTTCTCTCCAGAGCACACCTCCACCACTCCAGGGTCTCTTCCATCTATTCCCTACTCTCACTACAGATAAAAATGTCATCTGCGAACATTATAGCCCATGGGAACTCCTGCCTGACCTCACCTGTCAACCTGTCCATCACTATAGGGAACAAGAAGGGGTTCAGAGCCGGTCCCACCTCCACGTTGAAAGCATCTGTCACCCCTACCGCACACCTCACCACTGTCTGGCTGCCCTCTCTTGGCACTCTATCATCTGCTTTCAGAAGACATTTGTTCCAAAACAAACAATCCTCACCTTGTTTATTAATGATGTTCCTCAGAATAAATGTGGCCCCCAGCCCTTTTCCCCCCCTCTGGATACAGATGCCAACGAAGCGGTTGCTTTTCCCGTTAGCATTGGGATCTGCCATAGTCACAGCTAGAATACTCCCTGAAAGCAATTCAAAAATGTTTAGATATTTATACATTAAGGAAAAACTATTCAAACTCCTCATCATGCAGTGGTACTGTACCTGACAGTTTATTTTCTTACCAACATAAAATTCAGGAATGGTGAGCACTTTCCTTCTGCGAATCATATCTTTCCTCTCAATGGAAAACTTTAAAGGGTCTGTTCTCTGTCTAGGAGGGATGAACTCTGGGCTCAGAAACCTGAGAAAAGGGGGGCATGGGGCACAGCATTTAAAACACACACTCTTCACACAATGAATAGCACAAATATGTGAATGCCAGGTGTCTGATCATACTTTCGGAGAGATGCCACAGTCTGGGTCTTGTCTACGATAACAGGTTTCGACGGAGGGACGAATTTAGGCGACTCGGTGTCATTCCCATCAGCATGGAGACACGGAGATGTAGACAGAAACCCTGAAAATGAGAAGAAACTAAGACTGCCTTGTTTGTCATGGCTTATTTCTAAACCCAAGGGCCAAGCATGTTCCTTGGTGCGGCTGATTCTAGCGCTAGCTACGTTAGCTCACAGTGGACACAAGTGCGACGCTTCCCACGTTAGGAAATGATACAGTTACATGAAAATAAAATTTAGAATTTTTTTTTAAAGCTGTTAAATTTACTTACGCTCATTGTGGAGCTGCAGGTTTCGCAGTAACCTCAGTGAAATTATAAAGCTATCCAGCCTTTTGGTGCAGGCTGCCATGATTGACCTTCCGTTGTCGCGTGTGAAATTCGACGGAAAAGCGTGTGGGTCAAACGTCATTGAAACGAGAATTTTCCACTCTGTAGTGCAGTAAGATATCCACAAGATGGCAAAATTGTTCCGTCACTTGAGCTCGGTTGGTCCTGTTTAAGTGCACAAGTCCTCTAGTTTTAAAACAAGTTTCTTGATCTCAGATGATGACGATATTACCGATATTATGACGCTATTACGTGGAGCGCTAAGTGCTCCACACGGTGACAATCAGCTTTCTACTTAATTTAGTAAGTTTGGTTGTACCAAAAACTGTCCAGAATAGCGAAGTACAGAACAAAACATTGTACTGATAAAAATTCTACAGCAGTTATTTATATAGAAGGGCAATTTTATTAGAAGATGTATTTAAAAGTCAGAAATTGTACGCAGCATTTGCGTGGTCTGTCTGGTTGAGCTACTTGCAAAGGTATAGCTTTATATAGGCTGTTACTCTGTACTGATGCATAGTTTAATGTAATCCAAGTATCATATTTGATCAGATTTATCCTTAAATAGCGGGCAGCTGTCAGATTACAAAAGTAGCTTGTCTCTGCGATATAAAGTGGAAAAGAAATATAATATAGAAAATCAACATAGACGTGAATTAAGTCGAATAGTTAAAGTTAGTCAGGCCACACAGATATCACCTTTAAGATAAAAAAAAATTTACACAGAAAGCTAACTTTGGCTCTTTGAGACCATGTAGGGGAGCGTCGATCCCGCAGGTGGTGGCCAGCCTCCACAGCACGCAGTTGAAAGTGCACTCAGAGTTGTTGTACGGCTCCAGCATAGAGTAACCTCAGTCTCGTCTCACAGCGGTGTGGTGGGAGGCTGAGGGAAGGATAGAGACATGGAAACGCACATCTCCTGAATTCAGCTCACAATCAGAACCTCGATGCTGCTGCTGCTGCTGTTGATGCTGCTGGACTTTCTGATGATTCGGAGAAAATCTAAAAACGCGAGGCTTCAAGGATGTTCTTCTCAGATGGGACTCTCTCAGCCGTCACTTTTACGCTCCTGTTGGGAATAACGTGTCTGACCGTCCTCTGCGATCTCACCGTGGGCTCTCCAGAACTTTCAGGTTGGGATTTTTTTAAATTTATTTTATTAATAGTATTATTTTTGTTGTTGTTTGTGTACACGTGATACAATCTTGTTTTCTAGACTTTATAAAGCGACATGTTCTTTTTCATAAAACTTGTACTGCGCAGCTGCACTTGCGCACATTTTAAACTCGAGCTGTTAGGTCTAGCCTTTATTTTACACTCTTGGAAGATGAAAGACATCAAAAATAAGTCCTAACTGCTGAGCGCGACTCCCACTATCAGTGATTTCAATGCCGTTTCGCATCAAGTTCTTCTTCTCTCAGGACTACCCGTGCCTGAGGCGTGCTGCAGCATGCGCACTCAAGTGTTTGCACAAACCCACTATAGGGCACGACTTAAACATGCGGAAAAGACACTTATTGCGCTTCTCTTTAGGCCTCTTCTGACACAGTTTGACCCACATAAGGCACTTCAAACAGCTTCCTCTTTATTGAACCAATCCGACTATAGGGACTAGCCTGGAGGCTGGTTTATCGGTACAGCATAAACCTGCGACACACAACCGATTATGCAGCTGAGATAAATGGAATAATGTGGTTAATATGTTACTGGATGGGAACTGTGGTCTAGAACTATAAATTTACAACCTAAGAATAAAGCAAAAGCCGACTACAGAGGAAATTTTATGACCTTTCTGTACTTCATATAGGCTGCAATCAGTGAATATCAGTGCATAGGTCCTGCCTGTTGCCTGAGGTTTATGTGCCAGCCAGTGTGATGGAGGCTGTAAGCCGTTGTGTCTGCTCCTAAAAGCCAGTATATTACTAAATTAACCTATTCTGTGTTGCATTAGTCTGTTAAGCTCTGCTGGGCCCAAGGCAAGCCTGCAGGTTTTGTTTATGGTGCCATAAAACAGAAAGGGAGCTTTGTGTTGGTGTTAATTGGCCTCTAATGGGTCTAATGGTTGGAATCAGCAGACTAACGCTATGGGGAAAGGTGCTAAAGAGCAGATGCATGTAACATGTCCCCTGTGTATGATTCTGTGTGCATGTGTCCATGTTGCTGACTAATTAGTTGCGAAAGACCGTGGTCTAGTGAAGGCTGTTAACAAGCTTTCATTTCTGTAATTACCGTGCATGTGCGGGTGGATGTTAATTTTGTCACAAGTAATAAGATTGAGCGGATTACATGGTGGTTAATCAACCAACGAGTAAAAAAAAAAAAAAAGCAAAACAAGCAGCTGATTCCATCCGGAGTTGTGATGAAAGCTCACACATGATTATGCAAGCAACGTGTCTGGCAGGAGTTCATTTGTTGAAACTTGTGATTTCTTTGCCCCAGTGAGAACACTGACCTCTGATCAGTTTTTAGTGTAGGCCCCGTAGAGGCATCGTCGCTGACTCCCCAGATGCGCAGAAATACTGGTGAATCTTTCCTGTGGACATGATGAGAAAGAGGCTGCTTCAGAATACCCCTGCGACAAAGAAAAGCTCCAGCCCTCACATTCTTTACTAGCCGGAGTGTCCCTGGAGACCGTGCAGATCTTTTTGATTGACAGGTGTTGCCATTGTGCAGGGTGACAGAAGTTTTGAGCTACCATCTGTGAGTCAGACCTTTATCAATCAGATGGTTGGACCGGTGATAGCGAGCAGTCGGCTCCCATCAGTGGACCTGGATGTTTGCGGCCAGTAAAAGTTTATTTCATTTAATCTATGTTCTCTGTGCTCATTAGAGGCACAGAGTGAGCCATGCAACACTTTAGAGCCCACAGGTTAACAATGGCGTCCACCTAGATGTTTTATCTAAACTGAAAATTCATAGTCAATGTAAAACCTCCTTGTCTCCTCATCTTTGCTCAGGCTTTGCTCAAAGCACTCAGCTCGTAATATAACATCTATCTGTCAAGCCTCTCTTTCCAAAAACTCTCTTTGTGCAAATACCAACCACGGTCGTTTTAGTGCCCATTTTCTAGAACCTGAGGACCACATGATTACTGGTTGTTATTTCTGTTTTTCTGCCTTGGTGCTATTACCAGCTGGCGTAGAACACATTATCATTTCTGTCAACACGCAGTTGTGAAGCTAAAGGAAAGTGATGAATGCCGGGCTGTTTGGGAAAAGGTCAAAACAATAACAGGAATCAAGCTTTTGCTGCAGCTGGGCCTTTTGGCCCGAGGGTTACTCGCTTTATCTGCGAGCATCTCGAACAAAACACTGACAGACAGTATTGTATGCTTCTCTTAACTGCAGAATGTTTCAGAACCGCAACTATTGCTAATGAGATTTTACTTATGATGTTGCCAAAGAGTTACAGTGAAGCCACTTTCTTTCTCTTTCTGTGTCATAAGCCCCCCACCCAGGCAAAACCCCTATTTAACCTCAGTCAAAGGGATGTGAGGCTGTTGAGGGGCCAAAGGGTCAACTGAGGTCAACCCATAGTTACCGTGAGTGTGTGGTTAGGGGGACCTGCCATCCATCTTGCGCTTTGTTCCCCCTGTCGAGCCTCACCTCACATGTTTTTCAAAGATGAGAAAAGTAGAAAGGAAGTCATCGCGACACCGTTTTTGGGGTCACTTTAAAGGGGATAATGATGTCTGGATAACTTCAAACTGAGGTCGCATAGTTGCAGCAATTCTGATCACATTTCTGACTTTTGTGATCAGTTTGATTAATTTAAAGCTTTTAACTGTAACTGTTGATTTCTGAATTTTTAAATGAACAATGCGTTAATGTAAAAAAAAAAAAAAAAGACCCCTTAAAATAGCACATTGTAAACCTACAATCAGTGTGTTGATGTCATGCGTAAAGCCTGTGGACCTTAATGCATTTCAGGTGAGAGATTAGCGGAGCACTTTTCTATAGCCAAGTGCTTTAAGCGCCATGTAACTGCAGCCAACACATACACAGACACACAACTGCTTCTAAGTCCTGGTCTGGCTACCCCTAACCCCAACTCTGCATACACACTTAACACACCCCTTCAGCTATCACTGAGAGCCAATCAAGGTCCCTTAATTCTTAATCTGCTTAGATTTTTTTAATGGTCCTGGATATGGGTGGCATGCTGAACCCCATGCTCTCCTCTCCTAGCCCCTTCCCTTCCCCCTTCACGTACACTCATCATCTCCCCTCCCTTCTTTTTCCCCTGCCACCACCACCACCACCGCTTCTCCTCCCCGCCTCTTTGCTGCCTCTACTCCTCCCTGGGGCTTGCCTGATCACTGTTTCTGTGTCAGCGTGTGTGCCAGGTGAGCTCTGTCTAAACAAATCCTGCCTCCCACTTGTTTTGTCTACTGCGGTGGAGGCAGGCGGCTAGGCGGACAGCGAGGACCTGGCATAAGGCCGCTTTTCTCTCGAGCTGAATAGCGAGAGGGTGTGCGTCTCTTAAGAAGAATGGTTTCTGTGAATGATATTCCCAAAGGAGCGACTCAAGCAGTGGGAGCTCACACACTGCAAAGTTTGAACTAAAGCCCTTTCTTGATTTCATCTTTTAAATCCACTTTTGTGCCGAGCGGTTGAAGAGGGATATGACTGGGTTTATAGCGTGTTATCACATCTGAATGCTGCTCTGAACCTGCTTATCAGATCCAAATCCTTTTTAAATCTGTAAATCTTTTAAAATCACAAGCAAACAATAAAAACTAAAGCCGGTTGTTTTACGTTTAGTTGGGCAACTCTGACACAAAAGATGTGGTCATATCAGAGCATAAAAATCTAGATCTAAAATATTGGCTCCAAGGCGACATATCCTGCAGTCGCAGTTTTTTGAGCTCAGGGAAATAGGAAGCTAAATTGGGTGCAGACAGCTTGGGGATATAATGTAGATAACTTCTGCCCCTGTATGCATTTATGGCACAATGCGTGGGGTGTGTGTGTGTGTGTGTGTGCAATTTAAGATGGAGGTCTGGCCTGGCGCAACATGGATGTGATGAAAGACATGACCTGCCATGTAAGTTCCTCCCCCCCGGGATACGATCAGTACATAAACAAACGCACGCATAAGGCAGAGCTTGACATCACACAGGGGAACAACAAAGTGGAGCTGCAGATGAGAGATGGCTGTTTACAACAGGAAGCAAATCTTCTCCTCTGCTAATTTAAGATTGGCATGAGGAAATTAAATGATACCACATCGCACTGCAACAAACGGAGAAGCCTCAAATTCGGTTTTGCTGCGGCTGCAATTAAAAGTGAATTATTGAGATGTACAAAAGATTTTTAGCTTTTCTTTTTACATAAATCAAGTTTCTTATCTGCTTTTTTTCCCGCCCCGAAACCCACAATCCCCCGAAGGTGTTCTCAAATGAAAAGGCAAACACTGAATTAAAAAAGCGTTGACATGATTAATGTTAAAGATGCGTTCAGAGGAGGCATAGCCTTAAAGCTGAGCTTTGCGTTAGTCAAGTATTGGCAAATAAGGTCATTAACACGAACCAGTCAAAATGAGTTTTTGTCTCATTGCCAAAAGATGCGCTGGAAGAGACGATATCCTGAGTGAGGTAATGTGTAATAAATGTTTTGGCAGCTGCTGAGGTAATATTACGCTAAATTAAGTAGAGGATAGAGCATCGGTAATGTTGTGGTACCACCCAAAGAACAGACACACGGCAAGCTACCATCATCATGATAGCTATTTTCCAATCATTTTTTTCTGGTGTATTATATACATCAATAAAATGCACAGGTAAGACACTTTCCCTCTGACCTTTCAAACTGTATTTTGAAGAGTGTTTAAAGGTGTATATTTTAGATTGTAGAATGTTTGAGTACTTTGAAATGTGGCGTGTCCTGATGTGCGTTCTTCCACCTCTTAACTTTTTTGCTTGAGTTCAAATGGTCAATGGTGCATTCGCCTGTTTGAGTTTGGTTTATCTGGGCTGACGCCACAGGTGTCGTGTGAAATCCTGCTTAGGTTATCTGATATAGGACGATTTGAGAAAGCGGCTTTCTTAAAACAGATATGAACTGTGCTTGTGACCCTGTCTTTGTAGTGAGTGCTCACACAGTATGTTCTTGATAATACTAGACGGCTCTTTTTCATCCCGCTCCTACCAGTTTGTCTTAATTGCTAATATTCAAAATGCAGCTTAAATCTCTTTACAAACATGCACTCCTGTCCATTAATGATTGCATTCATTCCTGGCTGCTTTTCTGTGTCTTGATCAGCTCACAATAGACTCCCTAACCCTTTGCATGGATGGACAATGGCTTGTGCATACGGTGTCTCTCTCCATCACTCTCTCCATAATGAAGATGTGAGAGATGGCGGTGAAGCAGTAATATAAAGCTGGGCTTCTCGCAGTACAGCCGCTATGGCCTTATCACCAGCATGTCCAGACACACATTATCTCTGCAGAGTAGCTGCAACTCCTGCCTTTATATTCAGCAGTTCCTCCACCTTCAAGAAATAACAGTTAAGCAACAATTAATTACAAAAGTAACTTAGGCTACAGCAGTGCTCAGTACAGTAGTAATAAATTAAGAGTGGGAAAACAAATGTAGTTAAAAAAATGTACCTGCTCTTTAACTGCTTAACATCAACACATCCTTCATACATCAGACCACCGCCACACCCTCCCTATCCCATACCGCACTTGGCACATGCCCCCAGGAAGTTCACCACAAAAGGAGTCCAGAAGGGCTTGGGCTGGTTTTGCAGTTCCTGTGTCCAAACCAGATGGAAGCCAAGTGTGCCCTGTAGGAGTGGTGAGAAACAAACACATTCATCTAATGTGAATCTTAAAACTAAAACATTCCCAGTATGGTCATCGTATGCTACAGACACAACAGGAAAAACAGAGGTCGACAGCACGGCCAAAATAACTATGACTGTGTGCAATGAACTTGCAGTTGTGTTGTCTTTGAAGTGGTTGCTTCAAAGACGGAGTTCAGGTCTGCGACCGCTTGCAGTCAGTTGTCATCAGTTGTCGTCTTAAAACAGCTGCTGACCGCTTCAATAAGACGGAATTAGTCTGTTATCAGTCAGTCTCGTTATCAGTTTGTGGGTCAAGTAGGCAAGTAAATGCAATCTGTTTCTGATAATACAGCAATTAACTGTGATAAATCGGCAAACATTGCAAATCTTTTGCCATCAACATACACAGACCCACAAACTCGTATATTTGAAGCAGAAATTCAGAAATTCCTTCACAAATAGTGACGTAGTTGCTGCAGGACTTTAGCAGGTGGGTGAAGCCAGCAATATTACTTATTCCATGTCTAAAAAGGACTTTGATTTCTGCAGGTGGGTTCATGTAGTGATCATCAGTTGGTGTAAATGTGTTTTTCTGGGGCCTGAATCAAAAGAGTCAAACCAGTGTGAAAGCAAACTCAGCAAAATATAGTGCGACTGTCATCAGTGTGTTGACTGAGGGCTTTGGATGCTGCCAAAAAAATAAAAAAATTAAAACACTATAATTTTACTGAGAATAGGTGTCGAGGTGTCACTTTTTCAAACAGCGTGTCACATACCTGATTTTGGGGTAAAACTTCATAATTAAATCCGGGATGAATTTTAAATTACTAACGTAGGCTGAGAAGGATGTCTAACTATCAGCTGAGAATCAGGGGTTATTATCACGAGAGAACGGCTCAACCAGTCAGCTGTGAATACTGCAGGATAATCATTATTTTGTATAGATTTCTTTCAGTACGTAAAAACACCCAAACGGCCCAATCAGATGCTGAGCTGGATGGTGTAGTAGTAATAACTGTTATTGGGGACAGACGAGAGGGTCTAATTCCATTTAGCTGTAAAGATGTATATATACACATTGCAGGTGTGTGTTTCTACTTGCCCACTCTTGCATTAGGGAGAGTTAGAAGATCCAAAGAAAACACACAGAAACATGTGAAGAAGATTCTTGAGTGGCACTCTGGCGTTGCTGCGTGCAGCTGCGCTTACGCTTTAAGTCTCTGTCTCTGTTTGGGCAGTAATTAAATTATAAATTAAGAATCGTTGTCATATTTTGAATACAGACACAGAGTCAACTTTGAGTTGTGTCTCCTGCTGCTGGTACAGAGAGTTGCACCATGAGGAAAAGGCTGGAGGGTGTGGGCACTAGCTCACGTGCACACGCGAAAAAAATCGTCATACATGCATCTTTCTATGTCTGTGTCCTGAAGAACGTTAGCCGTGCTCTGATGCCTCCTCTGCCTTTACATCTGTTTGCCGGGAGCTGATTTATGCTTGGTTTGAGAGTCTACATCCCCCTTGAATAAACTGCTACGGTAGAGAAAAAGAAACAACCTGAACAACATTTATTTTGTAGTTTGAAACCCTTGGAGGCTAAGAGAGAGACAGAGGGCACAGAGAGATGGAGAGGTAGAGAGGTGGGGCACAGAAGGGCCAGTCAGAACAAGGAGGCATTGTGTAGCCCCCCAACTGTGTTGGACTGACAATCTGCATTACAGCACGCTACAGCAGCCTGCTCCCCAAAGCAATGCTAATCTGTTGCTTACTGCCCCTCTGGCCAGCTCAGGTAAAGGGGGAGGGAACGAGAGACGGGAGGAGGCAGATTCCTTGTTTTCCCTTAAGCCAAATAAATTTGTACCACAAAAACCGAGAGTGTATTTGGTACTTTTTTAGCATGATGTAATCACAATAAAAAAAACATGTTAAAGTGTGATATTTGAGCTGTAAAGTATGACCTACAGTCTAAAATGCATTTTATATAATATTGGCATTTGTCCCTGAAGCTCTTTATAACTAAAACAAAGCAGACTTCCACCTTTAGTCTGTCCCTGCTGATCTGTCTGGGTTTGTTGTAAAGGGAACGGGATCTCCTTCCCAAGTCTCGGTGGACATGCTGCAGATGGTTTTTACTTTCGCAGTTCTTCTGCATTCGTTCTATTGCTTGTTTTCACAGAACAGCTCACCAGAAAAGCTTGTTAATTCCCCCCCAAAAAGCTCAGCCTTTCACTGCCCACCCACTCCTATGCTTTCTGTTTTTTTGTTTTTTTTTAAAGGAAATATTTCTCTCTTCTGCCAAGCACATGCCTGAACTGTGATAGAGGTATGCTGTCTTGCTGTTAATGCATTAAGACTGAAGGTTTCTGGAGGGGGTTTTGTGGGCTGTTGACAAAAATAAAGAAAGATGAATGTAATGGAGCAATTTGGAAGATTACAGCATGCTGTTTTGATGGTGTTGCAAAATAGTTCGTTATTTTTAATGCGCAAGTATTTTTAGCTTAGACGGTGTTAGGAGACTGGCTGGCTGAAAGAAGGCTTGGAAGGAGAACTTTGACTGTGCATTAGGATGACTAAAATTACATAATATATATTTTTTAAATGAAAAATCAACAGTAATGAACCTTGATGACTCCAAAGTAAAAGTAAAGTGTAATTTACTTTCAGATTCTTGCTCTGCTGCTGTGTCTCAGTGTCTCAGAGTGAACGCAATAAATGTGATGCAAATAAGAGGAACCTATACTGGAGGAGTAGTGATGGGTTTAACAATAACTAAAGTGGCTTAAGCTTGTAACGCTTCAGCAGCCTGCACAATATTGTCACATGATAAAACTGAAATTGAAAAATATTGTGTATCTCGGGTCGAGCTTTTCAAACAGCTGCTTCAAGCCCTCCGTGCAGCCAGTAATTTCCATCCACTGTTTGCTCTTCCTGCCATACGGGCAGCGAGTGCTCCAGCGATGCTCATTTGAGTAATTTCTTTACTTGTGGCTCACTCATCACCAGCTGCTGCTATCTCCTCCTTGCATGCCTTCATAGCAAGGTTGTACTCAAGTGTGTTTTTGTCTCATGGTGGTACAGTTTCCAGTTTCTTTGCATATTTTGCAAAGTATTGTGCTTCGTTGGAGTTCCGACCTTCTGTAACCGCGCTGATATTATTGAACTGGCTCGCTTTTTAGCTACTACACCGCCATCAGAGGCTGACACGCTGCTCTGGCTCTCATGCATGTTTGGGCTTGTGTTGTTGTTGTGCACGCTAGTCATCGCTACATCCTTGATATCATGAGATGATGCTTTTTTGTAATCACGTAAAAACGTATGTCAGTATTATCATGGATGGTATGATATAACACAGTCCTATCCAGGAAGCATGTTTTTTCTAGTTTTGCAGTCCTGTTGCTGTTGGGATACCTTTCTTTGAAGTTTTCACACTGTATAGCCAATGTCTACAAATTGTCACAAGTGTATCTGTCTAACATCAGCAGAGTAAACGAGTACAGTGATGACCTCTCTGTCAAAAGCTCACTTCTCTAATCCTCAGGCTACAACGGCTCCAGCCGGCAGTCACTTAAATCCAATCTGCTGCGATGATGGTGACTGAGGAAGGATACATCTGTCGTTCACTTTGCGACCATAAAGCTTACACACTGATGCATCTGTCTGGCGGCTGCTGGAGTTGTACTTAGCGATGTGCACTCTGACTGCCACCCAACTCTTCCAGGCCGTAAAAGTGACCATTAAAATGACAGATTTGCCCTCCTCTGGTTCTTTCTGTCCGTATTTTGTCTGCATATAAAAACCAGAGAGAATGTTCCCGGAACCCCCGTTGCCCCTCACTCTTTCACCCTTCAACGCCATATTCCATCCAACCATTGATAAGAAACACACAACACACATGCTCAGAAGCTTGGAGTAAAAGTGTCCTCTTGCCTTGCGCCCTTTGACCCTCTGAGGTCACAAGGAGAAGCACGTGCTGACAGAGGTCATGGGAGGCCTTGGATGGGTCCAGTATTAGGGTTTTGATGATCCCCTAAGGCAGACTTAGCGGCCACTGTCATGCCGTGAGGACATCCCCAAGCTGGCAGATTTATACCCATTCAGTCCCCTCAGGACATCTTTAGACAGCAGGTGGAGGTCCTCTGATTGTCTGCAGAGGTCGGCTCATGTCAACAATCTAAAATATCAAGCCCGACCTTGTTGCTAAGATGACTTTAACTGTCATTGTAAGCTCTTCCTGTTTTTTTTTTTTTTTTGCTCCTTTGGCCGTGTTGTGCTAAACAAGCAAGAAAAAAGAAGTTGCTGTGATCTCCTTGTCCCTCCTGACATGTGCCTGACTTAGCATGTGACATTCCTCTCTCTTTGATCATCTTCTCTTTTTTTTTCACTTTACCATTTTATTATCATTTTATACACTCCTGGAAGAGTGCGATTCGTGCCTCTAGTAGAGTTTAAGTGACTTGCAGAGTTTTAGGCCATAAAACACACACATCATTATAAGCCAGGAGTCTGCTGGTCTTGGATTCATACGTCATGCTGTGAAGAAATAAATGAGCTGTGTTCGGGAAAGCTGGGGGCAGAGCTGGCTGTAGAAGTTTGTTTGTATACTTTTGTATGTGTCTGTTGGTTTATGTGTGAGTGTGCGCGGCTGCCTGTTTGTGTGTGAAGGTGTTAGAAAGATAAGCCATCACCAGGAGGAGGAAAGGACCAGGAGAATAGGGTGTTTGTGTCTCTGGTTTTAATGGCTTCAGCTGCTCGGGCTCTGGTCTCTCTCTCTCTCTCTTTTGAGGGGAGGAAGGGTGGATGTGTTAGCAACTCTGACGTTCAAAATAAGGCGACCACTGCCTGAGGATATTGACACACACCTTGAGGCAAACGCGTGCTGTGATTTTAAAAAAAGTGGGATAAACATGTTAGCGCACAGTCCTTTTCTGCCTCTGGATCCTAAACCAGAGTTTTGTGCATCAGTGAACCAGATCCAAGCACAGGATTTTTTTGTTTTTGTTTTCACATCTGTCTGAAAAAAGGTAAGAATCAATGCTGCATGCACCCGTATATGCACGCATTTTTGCCACTGTGAATTTCAACACTGTTGCAACAAAAAGACACGTTCGTTTTACCCCTATTTGCTGAAAGAAACACACACAATCATACCCACAGATGAATGTCATGCCTATAAATCTTAATACAGAAAAACCCTCAGCTTGTCCCCTAATATCAGTTTACCCAGCCTCATGCTGTTTCTCTCTCTTCAGGTTTTCCTTCTCTGTTTGCCACGCTTTCTCCAGTTTCATTAGCTGTTGTTTGATCAGTCTTAGGTTTAACAGCAAAGTGTGAAACATTTTGGGATTATCTCTAGACTGAAGATAGCAAAGAGCAAAACCGTTGCTGAATGTCACACCCTTTGGGCTATATATAGTATACACAGTCAGCGTACTTATTACTGTGTGTCAGCAAGTGCAACACTGTACCTCACTCAGTTAGACCTTAGCCACACAGGCCTAGAGACTGCAGCCTGCGATCGCTAGGGAACAATGCATGTTCCCTGACCAGTTGGGGAGTGATTGCTGGCAGTTGCTAGGTTAAATGAGCTGCAAAGAGCATGCTGCAACAAAAACCTCTTTGTGATATGTTTGGTTGCTAGCAGATTGCCACGGTTGCCTCGCAGCTTGCAAGGAAGGTGCTGAATTCTCTGGAAACGCTCTCCAACTACTTTCCAAATGGTAGAAAATCCAACATGTTTCAAATGGCTCAACTTTTATTTTGGAGATGAACAGCCTCTGTTTCCAGTTTGTGTTACACTTTTCACGGTTCTCACAGCCAGTGGTTGCCAGGGGTCGCTGTGACCTGTGTGACTGGACAGTGTATGTACAAATTTAAGAATATGAAACAATATAGTATTATAAAATATATGAAAGCTCTGGACTAAAATGGCCAGCTATTGCATGCTTTCAGAGTTCTTCACAGATCCAGAATGGTCTACCCAGTTACTGTATTTGAATAGTTTAGGGGGTATCTGGTGTCTGGAATTCAAAAAAATAGTTGTGTGATTAACTAAAAAGTAGGCTAATCCAAAGTATAATAGGAAGACTAATGTAGTGCAAGCAGAGGAATTTGAATTATTTTAGGAATGCATTTTTTTTAGATCCAAATCTGAACAGCTTAACAGTGAGGACTGCACATTGCATGTTTACAACAGCAGTTCACCACCACTTTTCCTTGACATTATGTCTGTTGTGTTGTGCTGCCTTTGTGTGTTTTTAGTGGCATCTATAGCTGCTCATTTTTGAGATTGTTTTTGATCAAATTTCTTCTGTGGACACCTAATTAGTCTGTCTAACCCCAGCTATGATAGCAAAATTTTCACCTCAAGCCTGAAGATGTGAATACATAGTTTTGATTGACAACCAGTGATTATTTGCTTTGCTTCCAGAAAATAGAGGTGCTGTATAAAAGAAGTTAGGAAAACAGAAAAAAAGGGTGAGTTCAACAAAAAGCGAGTCATTTATTAGGCTGATAGCAAAATTACAAACATGAACATTAAGTGTAAAAGAAAACTAAAAACTACTGAAACCTAAAATGTAGCATACTAAGAAATACCAGAGCTAGAAAACACCAGCTGAACAGACACAGTGACTGTATATACACAGAAGGGTAATAAGAGAAAGTAGAGAAAGCTGGGGAGAACAAGACACAGGTGGACTAAATAGAATAGAATAGAATAGAATGCCTTTGTTGTCATTATACAGGATGTACAATGAGATTGGAGGGCCACTCCTGTTCAGT
>JAVDPK010001530.1:146476-162503 GCA_034780415.1 Cichlasoma orientale
CAGGGTGGTGATGGCTCTGGCGAAGAAGCTGTTCTTGAGTCGGTTTGTTCTGGCTTTGATGCACCTGTAGCGCCTGCTACACAGGAAATCAGACAAAGGAAGCAAAACTAAAAGCAAAGCACAAGCAACACTAACACAGCCACGTGAATGGACTTAATACAAGGGACTTAGCACAAGAGGATCGGACGCCGAGGGAAGAACTAAACTCTAAAGCAACTAAGAACTAGGTACACTAAAGAATGCATGAAGTAAATATGAACATAAAAACAAAACAGGGATCACAAAGAATAATCAAATAAAAAAACTTCCAAAATGTCCAAAATGCTGGGTAACAGACCCATGACCATAATACTTATAATAAATCAGATAAATCTTCAGTAGGAATAAGAGAATCTGGAGAAATCTCTTAACCCTAGAACACTAACGTGTTTTGTGACACTACTACTCTCACTTTCACGAGGGTGAAAATCACCCAACGTTAGTGTTCTAGGGTTACGGTGTGTTGTTAAAAGAAGAGGTGATGCAGCACACATGTAAACATACCTCGTCCCAACATTTTGGAATATGTTTCTGGCATGATTGAAAAACAAAACAGCTTCTAAAAAACAATAAAAAAAAAGCATCAATGTTTGATAAGTTGTACTATTATCAGTTAAAAAGAGCTTACAAATAGCTTGCATTCTATTTCCCCAACTTTTTTCAAGAGCTGTATCTAAAAATCGTGCTGTGCTCCAGGCCTTTGCATCCCCTCGGTCTTTTAGGAAAAGTAATAAGTACAGGGCTTAAAGCCACCAGCTCTGGCCTTTGGACCTCTGCTGCCACATCCTGTGAGCAGTGGCTTTTAAAAGTTCTGTCTTCCTCTCTCCATACAAGTTTCTTCCTCAGCAAAAAAATGCCCTTGTTTTTCTTTTCTTGCTCACTTAAACCACCAAACAATAAAGCACTGAATTAATAAGCTCCCTCTCTATCGTTCATTTTATTCTTTGCTTTTTTTTTTTTTTCCGTCATTCTCTTCTTCCTCTTTTGAAGTACCAGACTTCTCCAGAGCAGTGCTGGAGTGTGGCCTGTGTCTTTGAGGCAAACCTCATCTCTTCCCAGAAATTACCACTTAAAGGGAATTCCTTTTCCAGCGAGCGAGCCTGCAGCACTGCGTCTTTGAACATTTGATGGTTTGATAGCTATAATTTGCTTAAAATAACACCAATAAATTTATGAAGCGGTAAATAAATGCCTAATGCACCAAGATGAAATGCAATACAGCCTTTGATACTCTAGAACTCAAGAATGTCTTTGTTTCTTAACTTCTATGGAATGTTTCTTTTAAGGTGTTGTTACAAATATACTTTTATTATATGTGCATGTTCTTGCACTTTTAGTTTATAACTGCAGCCTGTCAATTATCTCAAAAGTACAGCTTAAACAAGCACTTTTGTGGCATTAGGCTAAGCTGTAATCTCACAATATTCTGCAATATTATACATACTTGCCCAGGGCAAGAGGATTTACATTAGTGCAAAGGCACCATAACACCGACTTAAAGGAGTAAGCAGCTAAAAAAAAGAAGCAGCATTAATGGTATTATAACAAGTCAGTAGCATTTGCAATACATTCTTCAGGCCTGACCAATAGGAGAAGGCAGCATCTTTCAAAAACGGGAAAGCCCTGAGCATTAATAACTGACAGACTTTGTATTCAAACCGCCCCCTCTCTTTTCTTCACATTCACCTTCCCCTCAGTTCATGTCAGAAGTACCTGTCGTGCTCATTCCGAGCAGACACTGAACACCTCAGCTCAGTGTACCGAGAGTGAGTTGGTTAGCTTCCTCCGAGGCTGACCTGAAAGGTGAGACGGTAAGATTTCAGCTGAGGCTCCAGCTTGGGTGAGAGCACTTTATAAGCGCTTTTCATCAGTGTGTACAAAACATGAAGGCAATCGTTCAAGCTTATTTATCCACACCCAGGTGTAAATTGGAAATTGTATTTGATATGCACACGTTTGTGTACTGGTACTGATCCCTGGATGGAACCACTTTGCTGACTGGGGTTTTCTATGTCATGTTGACACAACACAGCAAACTGCCACTAATCTCCATCACACCTGACCTGCTCCATCCCTGGGTCAGACTTAAGGGTCATCACATGACCAGAGATGGGGGCTAATAATCTGGTTTATGACTGGCTGGGAGATAGTGACTGTGGACATTATTTCCTACCAATGGGATCAATTGCATAATGTGACAAAATCCTATTGGTGTTGGGCAATAAAAAGGCAGGTGCAGTTAATAAATCCCTGTGTGTACTTGTGCAGATATTAAATTAGCCTTTTAATCTAGTTCATGACAAGAGATGAGCTCCTTTTACACGAGAAGCGCCAGAACCACAGCCTCCTCTCTTTTAATGACAGAATAAACAAACCGGTAGACATAATAGTGCAGCACTTTTGTCAAGAGAAAGGGCAGAGAGCTAGTTAAATAGGGAGTCTGGCCCCACATGAAAAGAAAAGCAGAGGAAAAGGGAGGAGGAAAGACGCCTGGGTGTTCCTCAAGCATTGTTGAGCCGTCTGCCTTTGAGGGACACCTGTCATTGGCTGGGCGGTCCACATAGGTGCCTTAACGCCGCCTGATTTGTTGGCCTTAAAATGAGGCTTCAGTCAACAGGTAATGGGAAGGGAACAATAGTGATGATCCTGAAGAAGAGAGAGAAGCAGAGTGGGAGGAGGGTGCAGTGGTGGGAAAAAAATAGATTCTTTAGAAGACACCTGAGGGTTTGTGTGAGATAATCTGTTTGCCTTTTACTCACAGTCCTCCTTTTGTCGGGTGGAGGAAGGCGTATCGATGTGTTTGTGGCGCTCAGACTGTTGCTCAAGGATCGCCGTCTCAAGAAACTTCTCCTGCAAGTGGCCCGTTCAAATTCACTTATCTATCTTCAGTCCTCTGATTTACCCCTTTCGTAACCTAGGCCGTTTCCATAGTTACACAACCTCAGCCAAGGCCTGGCTAACTGTAGGGCTGCGCAAAATCGTGGTCTCTCATGGCACTTTGCCAGGAACCAGTCCCTAATAATGCGATACTGTTACACCATCACCCACGCCCTGGTTTCAGGAGCCAAACAGCAGGGCTTGTTCCTACCACGTTGTTTGTGTTGACGTTTTGTATGCATGTGCGTGTTTGTGCACGTGTATTTATGTGTGTGTGGTCCGACTGCTCGGGGAATGCCATGTTCCCTCTCACCCGGTGTGGAATGTGGCATGCAAAGCAGACCTGCGTGTGTGTGTGTGAGAGAGAGGGAGATTACAGTTAATCCCACAAAATTAAAAGAATCAAGTGCAATAATGATGTGAGAAGTGCAATTTCTAAGTCACACCGGGGTTACTTAAACCAGGGGTGTTCAGCATCTTTCATCTGACAGCCCTGTCAGCTTTTTCTGTGTGCTTTTGGCCTTTTTGGTCACTGAAAACCTTTTCACACGCTTTCTGTGTTTACGTGCGGATAAAGAAAACAAAGATTTTGTCTTGCAAATCAGAGGTGTGTGCCATCAGACATCAGACTGTGCGGTTACTGTTTACACTTCGAATTGACCAACATTTCTGTATTGTTAGGGTTTTGTTGCCACCGGTTGCTTTGGCGTGCATAGCACATCGTTTTTTCCATTTACATGTGGAAGGAGATATTTTTAAATGAAAGTGGAAAGTGTCCGTTAAACAAAAAACAAACAAACAAACAAACAAACAAACAAACAGTCAATGCAACCTGAATTCAAGTAAATTAATTCTCAATGGACCACAAATTATTTGGAACTTTTTATCAAAATAAATATTTTCAATTGTTAGCCATACTATTAACTATTACAGTACACTAGATAATAATTTAATTAGGCTATCCATACTTTTATCTTGTAGTTCAACTATTAATTCAGGCTGTTTATCCTGAATTTATCTTTGTTTTGACTGTTCATGCCAAAACAAAATTATACAGCCATTGGCCTATATTTTTAGAATTTACAGCTTTTTATTAATGCTAATTGAATTTAATTATTTTATTCATGATTTTAGCTAGCTATTGTATTGCAGTACTATCAATTATAAACAGTTTTTTCATTTTTCTATATTATTAGCAAATATTTTCAATTATTAGCCACACTATAACAAGCTATGTCATTTTTCAGTTATAAATTCAGTTAAATTTTATTTATTTATGAATTACCAAATCACAACAACAGTCGCATTGAGGCGCTTTATATCATAAGGTAAAGACCCTGCAATATTAGAGAGCAAACCCCAACAATCAGACTATGAGCAAGCACTTGGTGACATTGGGAAGGAAAAACTCCCTTTTCACAGGAAGAAACCTCGGGCAGAACCAGGCTGACTGGTTGGCGGTGAGGGGAGGGAGAGTTTTTGACCATTAACTTTATTAAATAATTTGTGCATTCCTTTCCCCCCCTATTTTCAGCTGCTTAGTCATGCTAAACTTTTTAGATTAAACTTGTTCAGGTCTGCTCAGTTTTTTCATTTAACAGTTGAGCTGCTCTTTCCACCTACTGTACACTTTGGCTACTGCAGGAGTAGCCTACCCCCTCAGTAATGACTTAAACAGCCTCAGAAATGTAAATTCAGGCAAAGAGTCCTTCCTCATGCAAATCCAAACACCTACTGTACATGCTCATGTATCACGACTTGTTTCCAGGATGGAATGTTTTTCTTTTTAGCACAGCCCCACAAACTAATAGTTCAACCAAATGCATGCAGGTAATAAACACAGCTGTCACAGCAGCAAAACATGCTGTATTTACAAAGATAAAAGTGAGCCATACTGTGGTTGGCACTAGTTCACTTAATATGCGGTATATACCTGTTGCCCTTTATCACATTGCACCCACAGGTGGAAACCTGTTACTGTGAGAAATGGCGGTTTAATAACCATCTCTATTTAGAGTGAGGCTGACCTTTCAATGCCCGGGAATGTCTCCTGTTTCCCTTCCCCCTTTTTAACTGTGGCCATGGTGATAAGGGCACAATGTGTGTGTTTTGTGTGTATGTTCTGTAAGTGCACGTGTGCTAATGTGTGTGATAATGATTGCTGTTTTAGTGTTATTTCCTCTTTCCTACCAAACACTAACCAAATAAAGGTAATTGAATGACAGTGTGTCCACTTTGTGTGCGAGCATGTGTGACTTTGCTCCTCTGTAAATATGTTTGCAGAGCATTAACTGTAAAAAGAAGCCTGCGCTTACGTAGGAATGTCTTTTCCTTTGTTGGAAGTTAGCTCTTTAACATATTTTACCACACGGATTTGCAAAAAGTGGCTCGGTTTCCTTTCATATACGGCAAACCTTATACCTTCAGAGAAAGGAGATAAGCTCGGGACTTACATTTTTGAATTTTACAATTCCAGCAATTTTTTTTTTTTTGAAATGGGAGAAGCTAAGTGTTCTTCAGAAGCCAGCTCATAAATGAGCCAGACAGTCAAGAAAGACATTATATGGCAGCGGCCAGGGGATCAGCTCGCTTCTTTATCTGTTTCCTTCTCCCAGACTGGAATGTTAATGGTGGCTTTGTGATGAGTTCTCCGGAGTGACTGACAGCCGACTGGCAGCTCTCAAAGACTCTTAACGGAAGAATGGAAGCTTTTCTTTAATTTGAAGCAGTAACTGAGGTGCTTGTTTCATTAAATGGTTATATAATGTGTCTATTCACATGAAATGGCTTGCACAGTGCAAGAAATTGTGGTTTCCAGCAAGCAAATTAGATGCTAATAGATATTGAACCTGAGGAGTTGCACATTAAAGGTTTAAGGAAGAGAGACAGCAACTTATGCACTTCCAGAAACACTTGGTTCCAGAATTGCTCGTAGATAAATACTAGATAAGCTGAATCTCACAATAACTGTTAGCTTTCTGCTCTGATTAAATGCTCCCAGAAGTTTGTTGCCAATTCAGTTCTTGTCCAGTATCCTAATATAAAACAGTAATAATGTCAGGTTTTAGAAATCCTCCTTTGCTGCTCTACAGTGATGGCCAAAGGGCTGAAACTCACAGCTGAATAAGCTAAAGCTTTACTCTCTTTGTGCTGTTGCTCTATTCAAGGCTTTGATGCATCTTTGAGCTGGAAGCTGTCATCGTTTTGGGGAGGCTGGCATGTAGCTCTTCCAAATGAAGGATGGGGTAGCATGCTAACAACTCTCTGCATATGATAATGGGATGAAATAATAGATTAAATAGTGTGACATAAAAGGGTTACAACCCAGGAATGCTTAAAACTGTTTTTGCGATGCCTATTATGTTTAAGGGTTGCAATGCAATATGAGAAAACAGTAATGCTTAATGTGCATTAAATGAATGACTGCGATTGTGCTTTCTTGCTGTCTCACAGGCTACCTGTCCAAAGTGTTGAGGAACTACACAGCGAAGGCTTGTGACGGAGATTTACTGACTGTTCGCTGCCCTTCGCGCACCACCATCACCATACAGTCAGCTTTTTATGGGAGAAGGGGTGCTTCTGATCCCCAGCAGTGCCCTCAGACCTACCAGGCCCTCCTAAGCTATTATAACGCTCGGGAGGATGGTCGATATTGCTCTGTGTCCACTGCTCTACAGGTAAATAACCAGGCTCATTGCTCTTTATTATCATTATTTGTAATTGTATTCAACTGATATTTAATTGAGTTTTCCTATGCGTAAAGTATCTCGTCCCATATTTGGCATGCTGCCTTCTGTTGGTCACTTCTTAATGCACAAACATGGCCCTTCTTTTTGGGGTTGAGAGAAACCGTCCTGTAAAATGATCAAATTGGCCAAGGGTTAAACTTTGGAGAACCCCCGATTATGTAATGCTTTGTGGGAACGTTTTCCGGCAAATTACACTCACTAAAGAGGAAGCCGGCTTGTATGTTCCCGTGACACAAAGCGATTTCATGGGGTCTTTGCTTTAGCATCCTCTTCTAAATTGGGATGCGGCTGGACAAGGAGAACTGCTTTGCAGCACCAACACCAACACACACAAACACATCCTGTTCGGCGTTCATTCAGTTGTTCGGTTTATTCTTAGTCCCCTCTGCCTTTTAGCATCAACCACCCTCCTTTTCCATAATAGCCATGAATGCACAGACACAGAGAGTGCATTGTGTTGAAGTGAGAGAATGACTGCCGTGCCACCCACATGAGCGCAACCCTGAGGAATCCCAGTGTGCCACCTGTTCATGATTTTTGGTTTGCTGGCCTTACAGTAGGAATGTCTCCATGTAAAAAAGCTTGTTTGTTGATGCCTCAGGTCCCCCCAGTGGCATGTGTCCTTATCTGCTAACTTAATGATTTTAAATTTCCTTTTAAGAGCTGGCACTCAGACAGGTCAGGGTCATTGATCTTATTATTTGAAGTGCTGTGAGATTACTTATGTTGTAATTTACTGCTATGTAGAACTGAAGTGAATCAATCTGATGAAAAGACCAAAACCAACAATGGCCATCACTCAGTGCTTTGCAACCCATTCTTCAGGAGGAACAAACACGGTCGGTTCTCCTAAAGACGTTACCTTTTGCAACCAAAAACTTAAATATATTTTGTAGCAAACAGGATCATTGACTGGCTGTTTGCAGCCATGGATCAATACCCATTTGGGGCCCTTGTGGGTATTTCCAGTTGCAGGAAGGTGTGTGTGTGGAATGAATCAAAATAAACGTCAGCAGGCAGCCACGTGCATGTTATTGAAGCTAAATCAATTCTGTATTTTTATTGTGTTTTTTTGTTTCTGGACTACAGTGGAGGTGTACAGCCCAGAAGAATAAAACTTCTCAGTCAATACTTATTGTTTAATATTTTTGTTGATTTTGGTGTTTTTATTAGACCTGCTGACTTATACTTCTTGTTTGCATCTATTCACAGTGAGGCCCTTCATGTGTACTCAATGTGGTTTTAGGTGGAAATACACAAATTATGTCTCTTGTTTTACCCCAGCACTACTTTAGTGGTAACTCATCCCTTTCTGTGCTCTTTTGAAACTAATGCAACTCTTTTAATATTTCATTTAGGGAAGGCTCTGAACTGATACATTTCAGCCATTCCTCCAGCAACTAGGATTTCAGCTGGGCAGGATGCAGTGTGTTGGAATGTTCACTGGGGTTATAGCAAGCTAAAAAACCAAAGAGGCCACTTGATGCCATATATCCTAATGGGTATAAGCAGCCTGTTTGAAGTGGTTTTAGGTTTGTCTGCTGCTGGTCTCACTATCATTGGCTTATTGTTCTCCCTCTAAACCTGTCTTTGTTCTTCTCCCGTTCTGTGTCACTCTGCTTTAGAAAATGCAGGACGAGTGCCAGGACAGAAGGAGCTGTCAAGTCCTTGTCAATAGCCGCGTGTTTGGGATGGACCAGTGTCCTGGCAGCAGTAAATACCTAATTGTGTGGTACAAATGCAGACCTAGTAAGTCTTTCGTCACCCTGTATTGTGACCGCGACACAAATGTCTGTCCCTCCCTGTGCCTGAACCATTCTTTCTTTTTTTTTTTTTCTTTCACAGCCCCACATTTATAAATATGTATAAATACACCAGGGTGGTGTCAGGTCATTTACACTAGGGACAAACCAAACTAGTACACTAACAATCAAAGGAAATCCCAAATCTAGCATTCATATTGTATACCACTGCTCTGCCCAGTAGCAGTTTATAAAGTATCTGATTAATATTTGAACTAGACGCTAGGGCTGAGGTATATTGTTTCATGTATTAAAGGAGATGCATTATTTTTCTCTAATTAGTGGATGGTCAAAATTTCACGTTAAGGACTTCTCTCTGCTGGGGACAGAAAAAAAAAAGGCCTAAAAGGAGGTGGCTTGTTTCAGTGCCCAGGCCAAGTTAAAGGTACAAATATGGAGCTGGAAATGATCATAATGGGTTTTCTAACACAGCTGGGCTCTATATGGGATGAATTGTGGTTTTGTAGGGAACAATTTGCAGTTCTGGTTTAACACAGCTGTTACCGTAGGAAGTATTTACAGCATCAGGATGTAGTATGTGGTGCTAACTCAAAAACTACACTGCCTGTGTTTGTCATAATAAAGATATATATATATATATGTGTGTTTGATATCATATATATTGACAATAATGGAGGAATACATTATGTCAGGTTTTGGCTGTACAGGCAGTACTGAATCAGTATCATTGAATATTGAATATTGGCAGCCATATGGTATAACTCCTGCTTCCCTGGAGGCCCCTTTCCTGATCTTTCCTGTGTCCGTTATAAAAAGCAATCCACCCAGCACTGTACCCTCGTCCAATGGTTTAAAAAGCCTGGCACAGCCACTGAAGGACTCTCCTAATACTACTATGACTCTGCCCGGAGACCTTCTGTAGTATGTAATAACTATGGAGGTCATATGTGATCTGAATCGTGGGGAATCTGCCATGTCTGATTTGCAAAGTACACAGTTATATGACAACCTGTTAATAGCAATGTTTGGGCTTCAGCTGGTAAGAAATGTTGAGACTTTACTTGTCCCATGCAAATACGTTGCAGCGCTGAGATTAATCGCCTTACTCTCAGGTATATCTCATCCTTATACCAAAGTTTGTTCATTCTGGCCTCACACGTTTGCAGCGGTTACTGACTAAATATAAGATTCTTGTTACAGGTGCCAAACAGTAGCCTAGTGCTTATGGAGGTCAGAATTGGCAAGAGTATTTTAATTTCCTTTTCATTCAGCCCGTTTCTACAGGCGACTCATTCTTCTATAGTCTACATCAATTCACGTGTCAGAATCTGCGTGACTCTCGTGGAATCTCTTCCCTCTTTGCTGCTTCTTTTATATGAAAATATTTTTTGCGTGCCTCTCTGTTTATCCCTCTCCTTCCTCTTCCCTGTGAGCCAGGAAGCTAAGAGTATCACTCCAGAGGGGAGCCACAGCAGTGCGGTAATCCCACCCAGATTCTAGTATTCATTTGTCGCTCAGTGCTGTGCCGAGCCGAGCCGCACTGAGCTGTGCAAGAGTTCACACAAGAGTGGCCACAACTCAACATTAATCCACTGATCCCCCTGCCTTCCCTACTTTTTCTTTCTCCACTGGACCCCGGGGCCAATCAGCAGCTCTTTGTTCACTGTCACTTAACCAATGACTTCTCGGGGGGAAGAGAGAAAGGCTGCATGGGGTGTTAGTGAGGTGCAACGGGCAGGTGTCACTGCCTCTGAAAGGAGAGGTGGCTAGAGGACGGTTTTAGTGAAAGAGAACAGGGAGGGTGTGAGAGAAAAAGAGTCTGTCACCAAGAAGTATAACAAACTGGTCCTGGCCATTTTCATTCACTTTCTTTTTTTTTCCTGCATTCCTGTTCCACTCCCCACATGGATGTAGAAACACTGCTGTTGTGTTTGAATTTGCAGGCCAGAGGAGCTACTTCTTGCTGTCACAGGTCACTTTGGGTGGATGTGTCTAAGGAATGCCTCTGCATGGCTCAACATGTCCCCCGAGCCATCCTCCCTCTGTCTCATGCCCATTACGCTAAATGAAAAATGAAGTCTCTGCTCTGTTCTCTGTGCATGTGATAAACTGCTAAACAAAGGTTTAATTTAGAGGTTATTACCTCGCCCACCGATAGGTAGACAGGTTATGTTTTGGGTCATGTTTGTTTGTCCGTGAGTTTGTCCGTTAGCAGGATAACTCGGAAAATTCTGAACGGATTTCTATGGAAATTTCTGGAGTTGTTGGGAGTGTTACAGGGAACAGTTAATTGAATTCTGGTGGTAATTTGGATCACCATCTGGATCCAGGAATTTTTAAAAGGATTCCTTCCCATTGTCAGATAGCTCAAATACGGGAATATTGTCTCTGTCGTGAAAGGTTTTTAACCAAAATTCATTAAACTTTGTGGAGATATTCTTTAGGGGCTCAAGAACATACAATTTCATCTTTAGTGTCAAAGATCAAAGTTCAAGGTCACCAAAATGTTCACAAATCAAGAAAAAATCCCTATCTCATCATTGCTGAAATTTTAAAAATTCATATTTCAGTGAATTTTTCCATCTATCGCAATGCAGTTTGGTACTCGGGTATAAACAATTACTGTTGATAATTCATTGTCCTTTTCTAATTAAAATTAAAATACTTATAACAATTCAGTGAACTATAAACCCTACAAAAAAAAATCAAATACACATATATAATTCATATCTTCTTTTTCATTTAGTTTTTTTTGAGAATACCGTCAAGATAAATAAACATAAACTATATCCAGACTTTATATATGCGATCATCTGTGCAGATCTAATTTTTAAAATAAAAATATAAAATCTTTTTTTACTGTTTTTAAAAGCCCTACCGAGTGCCCTTCTAGTGAATTGCATAATCTCAAAATGCCCATAAAGTGAAACCTCATATCAAACTATATTTGATTAAGTAAAACTTTTTTTTTTTGGGGTTGTCAAGCTTTCTTCCTTCTCTTTCTCTATCCACAGATGAGTATAAGAGTAAGGTGGTCTGTGAGGAGGATAAGATGAGGCTAAGCTGCAAACAGGGTATGCAGATTGCTGTCTACTCCGCCATGTTTGGCAGAACTCTGCAGGGCACCCTGGAGTGTCCCCTTCACCACAGGAGGGCCCCATCAGTAGGTGAGAAACCTTCTTACTCGCATATTGTGGCAGTGCAAGTATGCAGTGTGTGCCCCTGAAAGCTATATTTTTGGCAGTACTTTTATAGCTTGTGATCATTTAGTGACTTCCTCTTTACAAGCTTTGATCGTATGCAAAAGGTGGTAATTATATTAGGAGGTCAGGGAAGGAGTGAAGGAGCTTGGGATGCAAATCAGGCCTACTTGTGTTTGCATGATGTTACCTTGTTGTGCTAATGTTCTTATGCATATTAATGAACTGGAAGAGTGCAACTTCAGGTCGCTGTCTTCGCTGAAAGACAAAAATGCCTTTCAGCGAAGACATAATCAAAACATGCCAGGCATCATTACGTCGAGCAGATGTGAAAAATGAAAAAGTTTTAAAGATGAGTTTTACACGCCTGGACTCGAACTCCAGTGAACCACAAAGTGAACTACAAACCCCGTCAGGTTCAAAACACCTGCTCAATCTGCCCTTCATGAATTTTCTTTGACGTGGGCGATATTGCCTTGAGATGCTGTTGCGGTTTGGAAACCTTTATTCCTCCATTTCCTCCGCATTCTTTGCCTCAGAGACCAAACACTGGCCTGTCACACTTATCATAGATGTCATCTATTCAAACCTCTTTGCACTTTGTCCACAAACACTGATTGATAATTAAACTTTCAGAAGCGAATCACCTTTTGGCATTTCGGCATCTTTTTCTGAGAGCATTCTGAGATAAAGAAAAGCACCACTCAGGCTCAGGTAGACACACACTAACATGCACAGATTGCCAGGAGAATTAGGAGGAATGTAGATCAGATGTCTCTGTCATCAAAAGCACTGAGTTTGGCCTGTTGAAAAGGGACATATTGAGTTCCCTCCAAGTATGTATGCGTGTTTATGTGCATGTGTGAGCGCATGGGCTAACCACATGTACCCCTGCCCTTGTTTAGGGGAATGTTAATGACTGTAAACTTGGATTCATGACAAGTATTAGTATTAGGTTAACCATAGGTGCTGTTGTGTTGGCCCTGACCTTTTGGCCAGGCAGTCTTTACCTTTTGTACTCTATAGGAGCAGGAAGCAGTGGACCAGACACGTGACAGGTAGGTGTAGCAGGTGAGACAGGGCTGCTTTGAGATCTGGTTTCAGAGGAGAAGTGGTGTTCACTGACAAATCACATATTTGCCGTTTGTGTGTTTACATCAACTGTAGACTCAGACATGCACAAACTCCTGTTCACCCATTATATGGAATGATTTTTCCTCTCTCCATCATATATATACACACGTGTGTGCATGTAAACAGCGCAGTCACCCACAGCCACCCCCTGAGCTGCTCCAGACAGTCTAGTGGTGCTGTACTGTAGGTGGGATTTCCTCTGTCAGCTCCATCTTTGATGTGGCTCTCACGTCACCTCGAGCAGGAACTGAGGGTGCCTTGAGCGACAGCTGAGGCATACACTGTTGATTATTTCTCAGTGCTTTCCCCCCCCTTCTTTTTTCCCCCCTCCCACAGTAGCGTGGAGCCTCCGGTGCATGTGTGTGCTTGCGGCTCTGTGCGTCTGAATAATCTTGAGGTTGGCACTCGCATAAAGCACAAGTTTGTTTTGTGCCTGTTTTGAATTTAAATTTCCTTAAATGAGTGTTGAAATGTGCCAACAGGATAGGTTATGGTAATCTCTCAAACCGCACCTCCCTGGCAAAGTCATTGCAGCCTGATTTGTGGGATCAGCCGCTGAACTCACACAGCTGGCTGCACCTGCCCAGGTGCGCTACGCGTAGTGTAATGTTAAGATATATTACAGTGCTTTGCTTGTACACTGTTTTCTCTACTTAGAATGATCATACGTGCTCTGTTTCGTGGAAAGATTTAACACCAGCCACCTGCCAAAAAAGTGGGATATCTTTGTCAGAACCTTAGCTAGTCACAAAAACAAATGTCTTGTAGCTTTTCCAGGGAGCTTATTTACCTTGACTAGATTTACCACGGGGGATTTACTGGCCTATAGAGCCATGGAAAACTGCAACCTGGTTTCCTGTTGAATACAAAAGTCCTGGAAAAGTATACCAGGACAAAAAACAAGTATGTACACAGGCATGTACTCACAAAATTAAGCCTCTTTGATCTTGTCTATTCCTTGTTTTCTGGGTGGGAGTGGTGGAGTTGGACGGCTCTCGGCGGTGATGAAGAATCCTCAAAGTAAAGGGGCCTGCTTCAGCCCTCCTCTCTCATCTGCCCTATTACCATCATACACACCTCTTGACATCTAAATAGCCCCCCATGCTTGGCACGCAGGATCTTAGAGTGCTTTTTTTTTTTTTTTTTTTAAATAAAGGAAGGCTAGTGTGCTTTCACTTTTGAGTGTGTGCTTTGAAAAAGATGTTTCAAACTTTTGCCTATATGCAGGTTGGGTACACTTTCAGATTCCCGGGGTAGTCTTTTTTTAAGCTGAAAATGCACAGCTGCACTTCGACTTTAACACTTTAATTTTGGACGCCTGTTCCAGTTTTAGGGTGTGAGATACTTGGCTGTAAGACTATCTGTATTTATTGCTGACACCGATGAGTGCCGAGCAGATAAATAGCAGGATGTCTGTACTGTTTTGGACTTTGCAGACATAGATGTAGATATAGATTCAGATCAAATGTGCAGTTCTGTCTGTTTAAATCAGTCCTGAAAGATCTTAGCTGACAGATTTCAGTCACCAGATTCTTGGCGATGACTATTTTTCTTAAAGTTTGCTAAAATATCAATGATATTTGTGTGTTGGATATCGTGAATTTCACAGAGTGCATGTTTTCTCATGCAGGGTTAAGGTGATAACACATAACACGCATACCGACTTGTCTGATTCACCGGGATGATTCTGACATAACTTGCTATCACCCTACAAACCCACATAAGGAAAAATCTCTGCATGTACAGTACTGTGTAAAAGTCTCGAGCCGGCCCTCATTTATTTAGGTTTTGCTGGGAATATGGGAAATAGATGGAGTGATTTACTGAAACATGCAAACATACTGTACATAAAGCAAAAACAGAGGTTGCATCTTTCTTGTAGTTTCTTTAAGCAGTCTTCAGGAGTAGTTCTCCAGATGTTCCAAAGCTCTTCTTTGGATTGTGACTCCGCTTAAAAAAAAATCTGGCTCCTTGGCAGCAAAATTTGTGTGTGGTGGCTCAAGGCTTTTGCACAGTACTGTATATGTGTGACTGTGTCAGGATGTTCGTGTGTGTTACAGTAAAATACATCCCTGCAGAAATGAAAGAGCATTTTAGGGTAAGTGCGTGTGGTGTGTATTGCGGGACGGTTGTCTCAAATTCATCAGTGACATCCACTGAAAGCACTCGGCGTGTGCAGGTCCTTTCACCTTATCGCCGCATCTGAAAATCACTCTTCTGTTACACAAAGAGTTTTAATCCCACAACAATGAGTTAAACGTCCCCATTAAATGATACGATATTACGGACGAATCAGAGTGAAAGAGGAGATGACTGCTTTTCCATCAATTGTCTTGAAATTCCAGGAAAGGTGCGCGTGGGTGGAAAACTTGGAGGATTGTTATGGTGGATGTGGCTGCTGTGCTGTTTGCGCATGTGTGTGCGCGCTCATTCGTGAGTTTGGATATGTGCTCAGAGGTGTGTTTTGTTTATTTGAAAACACACAGTTGCTGTACTACAGATTTGTTTGACACCCGCTCCCAGGATATGTGGCACTGACACTCGGCACTCGGCCTACTGTGTAGCACATCAGCCTTAATATATGTGCTCTGTAACAAGTGAAACTCCTGACATGGTATTCTGCTGGGACATGAACACCAGCAGATAAATTGTGAACACACAATCCAACACTGACACTTGCTGCTGGTACGTGCGGTACAGAGGAGCAGCTTTAGGTGATCGAGGTAGAATTACCCTTTCATTGTTTTAGAAGATCGGGTCAGTAAGTGTGTGATTCCTTTAAAGAAAAATACTACAGGTGATTTTCTGCATGTGACCCCAGTTTGTGTTTCCTGCTGTAATCAGTCATCAGTGACAATAAATGTGTGTGTGTGTATGTCCAGGAAGCTCCTCCCTTTCCTCACTTGCTGCTTCTCTTGACTATGGGCCTAGTCTTCTGAACTATAGGCCTGTTCTTGTTGGGTGTGTGGAGGATAGAGGGGTGGTGGCCCAAGCTTGGAAAATTGGAGAGGGTAAAGGTTAGAGGTAACGGGGTTTATTCATGTCTTTCGTGTGTGTGTGTGTGTGTGTGTGTGTGTGTGTGTGTGTGTGTATGAGAGACTGAGAGAGAGGACTCTTACATGCTTGTCTATCTGTGTTAAAACCACTAATGAGAGCCAGAGGAGGTCAGGCCCTCGGGAGTGTTCTGTGTCTTTCGTGTGTGTGTGTGTGTGTGTGTGTGTGTGTGTGTGTGTGTGTGTGTGTGTGTGTGTGTGTGTGTGTGTGT
>JAVDPK010001530.1:194414-206951 GCA_034780415.1 Cichlasoma orientale
CACACACACACACACACACACACACACACACACACACACACACACACACACACACACACACACACACACAAATAAAATTTTGGAAATAAAATGGAGCAGAACCAGGAAGGACCCTCAGTGTAGACCACCAGTCCCTTGGCAGAGTTCACATTACTGGTGCTAAACCTGTTCCGCTTTGTATACATAAGACAAGAATGAGTGTGTTAATCATACTCCCTAACACACGTGCTCTCAGCCATGCAGGCACAGCGATATTTTAAAAAAAAACACATTAATTCTCACAGCGTGAGGTCGAGGTCGTGCATTGGGAGCACACACTTTTATTACATCATCCTTATCTAAGAAATACGGTGGCTGTAAATTTGGTTTGCACCTCCCAGCCACCGTAAAGAAGTGCAAAATCATTCTGCATATTCAATACCGTCAGCCTCATGTGATGCTGTCAAAAGTGCTCACACACACACACACACACAGTGACACACAATAAGCTGCTGTCAGCTGGATGGTGTTAGGGTGTTACACTGTGTGGTTGGAGAGACAGAGCAAAATGAGGGAGAGGAGGAATGCAATATCAACACCTTCAGCTTCTGCCCTACTCACCTTGCATGTTATTTGGCAGGAATGCCATTAGCTAAATGAAAAATGGCTCCGTGTGTGTATGTGTGGGTTGGTGGATGGCTTCATGAGTGTGAGTATGCAGATGACTGTCTGCGTGTCTGAGTGAGATGTGGGGGTGAGGGGTGGGGGGAACATAATAGCACATAAAAGCATTTTGTGAGTCTAAGTGTCCATAAAAACTGATTTAAGTTTTTTTGAGGCCCTTTTGTGTGTATCAAGTGAAAGTTGAGCATTAAGCAGCACTTTAATGTCGTAGATTAAGTAGGCACTGGCTGTGTGCTGATGAAAACCAGACGTTTTTGCTCAGACTTCCTTCACACGCCCGCCGGTGCCAGTGCATTGTGTCAGCAGGCTGTTTTTCCAAAGTGTCCATTTAAGGAAAATGCATTTCCCAAACTGTCATGTGTTTGTATATTATCTATTATGCAACAGATTCAAGAGTCATGCTATTTTTGAAATGATGAATATGTGATATGAAACAATCTCTGGAAATATTTGACGCTGGAAATTACCCCCATCTCTATTCAGTGTCTCCGTCTTCTATGTTACAGTTTTTCACGTTCATTTTGGGGCCAAATTTTTAACGTCAGAAGCTGGCCAAGCATCCAGGATGCCCTTAAACAATACCTCAAACATTTAGTCCTCAGCAGTCGCCCGTGTGTACCCATAAAGGCAAAAGTATGTTCAAATTATTGGCCGAGGTCTCATTCCATCTGAGATTTACTGTGGTTTAATATTTCATTATATCCCCTCTGGCTTACAGGGCTTTGTCCCGACTGTGTTCTGCATTGGTCAGCACATGGCTCACAAACACAGACACATACAGACATGCACACACACTCTGGCCTGCAGAGCCCAGTGAAAACAAAGCTGGGGTCTGCCAGTGTAAACATGGGCCATTGTTACGGGCACTCTTTCCCACCTCGTATCTTCGCTCCCCGTGGCGATCCAGAGCTCTGAGAGGTACGGTTCTGGCGCAGGGCCCACTTGGAGTAGTTATATTCAGAATTGCGAAGACTCATTTGCTCCACATTTATGTGACCATGTCATTATAACAAAGGCTGGAGAGTGTGATTTATGTGCTGGGTTTCGCTCCCTTGCACTCCTCTGTCTTTCTTTTACTGGTTCAGTTTTAAATACTTGGCTCTTTAAGTGTGGTTTGTGGTCGCTTACTTTGAGAGGTTTTAGCTTTTTGACACTTATTTTTAGAAAGGCAGCAGTCAATATACTATACCATACTTTACTAACAAGGAATGTGCACAGAAAAACTTGGCAGGCTGTTGTTTTGCGTGATAGATGGACTGTGTGTGCGTGTACATCGGCCAGGTAAAACATCTGACATGCTCTTTTGTTTGTAAAAAAAAAAAAAAAATGTGTGTGTAAGCCACATTGCACCCTCTCTCAGCTGTGACCCTCATCCACATGTGCAGCCAATTAGGACCAATCAGAAGGCTGTAATCAGGGCGTGGCAAGAGATCGAGGCAGCATGGCAGTGGGGGAGTTGTAAGCCCCGTGATTAGTGTGTGATGAGAAGGAACGACGGGAGCTGGCAGGCCAAATCTCACTTCTTAATTGTGCTTTCTTTTTACCTCCTCTCAGTTTGACCCAACAAAACAAGGATAAAATTGGGGTCCTAAGTCACATTAAAAAAAAAAATCTATGTATCTGACAGATTCCACATGCGATGGGTGGCTTTAGCTCAGGAGTCAGAGCAGGTCACCAACTAATCAGAAGGTTGGTGGTTTGATCCCTGGTTGCTCCAGTCAGCACGGCAAAGTATCCTCGGGCAAGATACTGAACCCCAAGTTGCTCTCCAGTGTGTTCACTGCAGTGTGAATGTTAGATAAGGGTAAAAAAAAAAGTGCTTGGGTGAATGAGGCGTGCTGTATAAAGAGCTCTGAGTGCTCGAGCAGTAGCATAACTGAAACTGCGCTGCTGTTGCTCTTCTAGGAACTGAAACAAAGATCAGAAATCATTTACTATTTGTTAGTTAGATGCAGGTCTGACATTAACTTCCTCCAGGAACAAGAGCTGGTGAAGTTCTTTGAACTGCAGGAAGATAACATCAAAACGTCTTTTTTCCACGTGTGCATCGCTCTCCGTGTTTAGTTGACAGAAGTTAAAATGCAGATAGATAGTATATTCTTTTATAGTCTTCTAGCATGCACAATTTTGAAATCCTTCCGATATTTGAACTTTTACAGTTTTTATTGGCTGCAGAATAGAAATCGAGTTGATCTCTTAACCTCCAGCACAAAGAAATGCTTTGCCATCTTTTCCACATTCCCGCGCTATCTTCTTCTTCCTTGATGCACAAAACACAACCAATACAACCTTAAGAAAATGGGTTGCATATTAACTTTGGTGCCAAAATATCACCATAAATGCACTCTGCAAAGGAGAGGCGATGTGCTGTTTACCTAAGCAGCCATATCCTCTATCTTCAGCTGTTGCGTCTTCAAATAGAGCTCTTAGTTTGCTTGAATGTCCTGCAGTGGGAGAGTAGGTTTAGTAGGAACACCGTGAAACTGTGGCCTTATCAGTCTGTACAGTCATCTATCTAATAAAGGCAAAATGTCACAAAAACAATAATTACAAGAATTTTATCATAAAAACTTTTAAATGCCAGTAGTTCAGTGTGCATGTGCATGTGCAATCTTTTCATCACTGCCTACAATTGGAAAAATGTGTCCAAGCCAAAAGCAGCATCCAGTGAAGCGGGGGAGTGTGGCCTGCTCTGCTCCTTCCTGTGCTGTGATTCGCTCATGGCTCGCTGCCAAAATAAGTCTCTGGTAATTTGATCAGTGTGTTTATCGTTGTCCTTTAAACAAACGCTCCATTTTTACCCCAAATCACTTGTTGTAATTTTACTATTAGTACCGATGATGTCAGCAAAACAAAGCGGCAGATTTGTCTTTGTGGCCTTTTGTTTGTGAAGACCGGTGAAAATGCAAGAATGACAGACAGCTGGACAGACGGTCATCTGTCGAGCTGTAAACTACCACCAGTCCGACAGAGCAGACCAAGACGGTGACCGGAGCATGGCCCGGCCTTCAAAACCACATGTGAGCAGGCAGGAATGTATAAGCCCACCAGGTTTGTGTCTGGGAAAAGAGTGAAGCCTCCTTGGCTAACAGGACACTGTTACGTTGGGGGGCTGTGAAAGTGGGGGCAGCATAACTTTTGGGAACTGGCGTACGCAGTCAGGAAGAGTGTGTGAATCATGGCCACAATGCTGTCTACCACTGTCTACCACTGTCAGTGACGGCATACTCGAAGTATTTTTACTTTTGTTTGACTCCTAATGAGTGAATCAGCCACTGATAATCCCCATCAGCAGCACCAGCAGAAACAATACAGACTGCACAGCTGTCTGCACTAGAGGGTAGAGAAGGAGCTAGCTCTTACTAAAAATGGATGTTTTTAACAATATAATCCATGAGAGACCACTACATTTACTGGAAAGTAAAATAATATTTGGATTATAGGTAATATTTCATCATGGCTTCTCTTATCTTTTATTTCTTTAATACAAATGTCCAGAATACAGATTTATCATTGAGTTATATTAAATCGAGCAGCAAATATTTAGATAATTAAAGAAATAATTGACCAGTCTTTCAAGCAGAAATGCAGAAAATCTATTGCTTTCAGCCTCTCTAGAAGGTCTGGGTTCGAACCAACCTTGGCCCGGGCCTTTCTGTGTGGCGTTTGCATGTTCTCCCTGTGTTTGCATGGGTTTTCTCTGCGTACTTCGGTTTCCTCCCACAGTCCGAACGCATGCAGTTACTGGGGTTAGGTCATTTTATTATTATTATTATTATTTTAAGTGGCAGAAACAAGCTTCCGTAGAATGCTTTATCTTTATCTTGCCAGAGACCAAAACAGAGCCAACAGAGAGGATCAAAAATGAATTAAGCATTAAGCAAAATAAATGTCATTTAATTTTTAATCTCTGCACTCATTATAAAATATGTGCGATAAGTGGATGCCAATGAATAACTCTGGCTAATCAAGATAATAACCAGGCTCTACGCAGAGCTACTTTATGCAGAACTACTATAGAACTGATTTCTTTTCATATGATTCATTCTCTAATTAGACTCTCTTTTCTTTCATTTCCCTAAACACCCCTCCGTCCCTTCACTTCCTTCTCTTTGTAGTTCCAAAGAAGTTGCTCCACGAGCAGGACCCCAGACCACCAGCCTACCACCCATCACCCAGCGCCCATGACCCTAACATAGTGGGAGACAGCCCTCCAGAAGGGAGCTCAATCAAAAGCCCTGACACTGTTCCAGGTGAGACAAATGACAACACGTAATCGCATACACTCACATCATCACATACTCACAGGCCCCCCGTGAAGGGTAGTTAACGCTAAACAGGTTCAAAGCCCCTCAAGCATCAGACCTCGATCTGATTCAGCGCTTAAGTCAGAGCGTGTTTGTATGCATTTGTAAAGTAACACAAGTTTAACTGTTTCCATATGGATCCTTTATGATTGATGGTCCTCAAAATATACTCCTTCCCAGCCAACCAATGATTGCACTGCATGAACAACAACCTTAAGTCATGGCTTTCAAATTCTCCGAGAACGAGCGACCGAGAACGACGAAATGAAAGAATGAAAAAGAATAGACAGCAGCAAGGAAGAAAGTTAAACAAAGCGTTATTCATGGGGAATGGTGGCCTGCATCCAGGACACTAATGACCCTGTTCAGCTGTGGGCACTGTACCGATTAGGAGGATGGAAGAACGAATGAGGAGTTAGGAGAGGTAGAGGACAGACGATGTGTGCTGTTGCACTGACAGCTCCTGACACACCAATGCCTTCTCCTCCTTGGCCCGAATTTAAACACGACTCCTAAACTGATCTGGAAAAACGTGTTTCCTTTTCTCATGAGATTGTGTAGTAGCAGATAAACCATGTGAAGAAGGGACATTCAACCGGAATATCAAAGCAGAAAAACATGTGTTTAAGGCTGTTTAAGGCGGTTTAAGGCTGCACAGAATGATGGGTATGTTGACATAGATTTAATCTTTTTTTTGCTTGATCAAACTGTTGTCATCAAAGGTAGCCATGCAGAGAGCAAAGGCTCCAGGAAGTCACTGCCCTCTGCCACGAAACAGTCCAGGAAGCAACACACTAAAAACACAACTTATTGTATTTACTATATAACACAAACGAGTACATACGTGAGTAAAGAGGCAGATTTTTTGTTACTTTTAGACTGACACACACTACTTGCATCCCTTTGTTTCCAGTTTTAAGCTAATTAGCAGCTTTATATTAATCATACATGGTTTTGGTGTCAATTTCTCATCCAATTTTGGGAAGGAGATTTGCATATTTGCTCAGATGTTTCCCGGATTTTAAAAGCTTTGTGGGCCCTTTATTTATACTGCTGCCTCGTTAAACTCTGGATTTTCTACCTCTGTTTCCACTTACGTCTCATACGTTCCCCATCTATGCATTTATGTGCTTGTTACTATAATTCTGCAAAACTATGTCATGCTTACGACCATGAAGCCATACCATTAGAGCAACACCATTATATGAACATGAATTTTTGAATGCAGCCTGATTTATTTGCTATCTTTGCAAAATGTGTTTTGTGTCTAGAATTTAAAGAGACCAACATCACACGCAAAGATTGAACATTTTATTGTCTCCATCTTTGGTCCCAGTTGCTTCCTGATGTGGCATCGCTGCAGTATAGTTCACAGAGATCACTTGGCCTTTTTATTTCTTTATGTTTTCTTCTTGTGATGTTCTTTTTATTCGACTCTTTGGCAATATACGGTCATGTGAAGGAGAATGTTCTCACAGGATTTATGCTGTGGTGTACTTTATGCAGTACACCACATGATTCAGCAGCTTATAGAACCACCTTTAGCAGCAGTAACTTGAAGTAATCGTTTTCTGCCTGGCTTTATCAGTCTCTCACATCATTTCCATCATTGAGGTTTGCAAGTATTTGTTTATGCACAGCTCTGTTGAGGACCTGTCACAGCAGTTCAGTTGTGTTGAGGTCTGGACTTTTGACTGGGCCAACCAGTCAGATCACCTGGATTCCTTTGTTTCAGCCATTCTGTTGTAGATTTGCTGCTGTGCGTATTGTCCTGTTGCACGACCCAATTTCAGCCGAGCTTTCGCTGTTGGACAGATGGCCTCACTTTTGACTCTAGAATACTTCGGTATACAGAGGTCGACTCAACGACTGCAAGGTGCCCAGAACCTGTGGCTGCAAAACAAGCCCAAATCATCACCCCTCCACCACTGTGCTTGTGTTTCTGCAAATAAATGCTGTGTTTGGTTTCAACCGAATGTGGTGCTGTGCATTATGGCCAAACATCTCCACTTTGGTCTCATCTGTACAAAAGGACATTGTTCCAGAGGTCTTGTGGTTTGTTCAGATGCAGCTTTGGAAACCTAAGCCATGCTGCCATGTTCTTTTTAGAGAGCAGAGGCTTTCTTCTGGCAACATTTTTAGAAAAAGCCATACTCGTTCAGTCTTTTTCTAACTGAGGCCTGCAGAGTCTGAGACGTAGCACTTGTTGGTTTGTTTTTAGTTTCTCTGAGCATTGCAGTCTGACCTCGGGGTGAATTTGCTAGGACATCCACTCTTGAAAAGATTGTGGCATTGTGTTAGCACACACCTGAATGCTCCGGACACGTAAACTGACAAAACATTTCATTTTTAAAGGTGCTCACACTTGCTGATCAGTCAGTTAACCGAGTGCATTCAAGCAGTAAGGGTGCACTTAGTTTGTGAAACCTTGCTTCTTCATATGACTGTATGCAAAACTCCCTCGTCCCTCATTGCTCTATTCTTAACACACCTTTATTTTTGATGTGAAAAAAGGAAGTTATCATACTTTACTGATACAACGTAAATGCATTATTCTATAAAAACAGTCGTTTCTGCCATATTACGTATTTTGTATTAACATTGTCAATTTGAAAAAAAAAATGTCTGTTTTTATGTGTGTGTTGAGAGATTGTGGTTGAAAGTTAGCTCATGCATGCAACGTAGCAGTAGGTCCAGGTGGAAGCATTTACCTCATCAGCGAGCACTTCCAGTGTAAACTGCATTTATCAGATAAAGAGAGCCCGACACACCTTAGAGACTCTGCAATTAGAGGTCATTGCTGTGTGTCACAAATCAGCAGAGTGTGCTTACCTTCTTTGGCAAAAGAAATAAAGCATGGAAATATGACTATGCAACCACACACACACACACAGATTGCTAGAGCTCAGGTCACTAAACTAAATGATTCTGTTTATTATGACTCTCTGAGGTTTGGTTGTTTTTTCAGTAGAGCTAAACGTGTAGTAGTTACGCCGTACCCCATAAACAACTTCATCAGGTAAACTGAAGGCAGCTGCAACACGAGTATGAATCCCCGTAATTAATTCATGGTGCTCCTGTTTTCTCTCTCTTCCACACACTCTCTTGAATTCAGTACAGACCAAAAAACCCAGCTTGTAAACACTGAAAGAAGTGAAAAAAGAAAACCAGAGGAGGAAGTAGTTGTTCCCATCTATAAATAGATTATTTTTTTCCTGAGATTTTGGGAAGCTTTTGAAATGTCGCCAGAGTGCAAACTTTTTCCATGTGGTTCCTCTGTTTCTTAATGGCCTGAGTCAGAATGAATTTAACAGAAGCGGATGTTGTGTTATCTTCTGAATCACAAAGCTTCCTGTGAACGTCTGTTGTGTATGATGCATCTTTTTTACTGAATTCATGAGATAAAATCTCCCCGCGAACCACTGTGAGGCCGTGGTCGACTCAGACTGATGTCATTGCAGTTCATCAGCTGTAACTGGACGTGTAGCCGTAAATGACTCCGACTGTGGACGCAGATTACGATCTCGCTGTGTACTCATGTCCTGTTAATTGTTTTTTCCAGAAAGGAAGAAGCCCAGGGAGACAAGCGTCGACGAGGAAAAGTCTTCAGAAAACGGAAAAGGAGAAGAAGAAAGTCCGCTGCGCCCCCCGGACATGAATCCCATCATCAACTCCACCTCTAGTGCCAAGATGGCCCTTATTAGCAACGCACTGGCAGCCTACACTTACATATCAGGTTGGGCTGCTTTGTTATCAAATCCACTGTAACATCACATATATAGCATAATCTCTGGCAGTTGGACTTTTAGAGATCTTAACTGCATCTGTCTGGGGAGTGGCTCCATGGTGTAGTGGTTAATGCATTCACCTTACAGCCTGGATAAACGGGAGGGCTGCGCCAAGAAGGGCATCCAGCGTAAAATCTGTGCCAGATCAAAAAAAATGCAGATCCATCCTCTGTGGTGGCCCCTTGGGAAATAAGGGGGCAGCCGAAAGAAACTTGATCTCTTTGGGAATGAGAAACAGTTCCACCACAGGGATACTCATTGCTCTGTTAGTGAACAGCAAGGCTAGACCTCTGTGTTCAAGAGCATTATCAGCTACTGGTTGCTCCTTGGCCCATGAGATCAGTGATCATGGGTTTGAAATGCATGGATTGATCTTTAAAAAATCCCCATTTCCTATTTTTTGTTACTGAAACATGGGGAAATGTGGGCCAGAGGATGTTAGCAGAGATAACATTACAAAGTGTGGGTCACCTGCTCCAAGCAGCTGCTTAAACAGTCACTGGGATGGTTTGCCCGTTTCCTGTTTTAAGCAGTTTATACATAGCGAAATGTGCGGCACATAAGGTCAAATAAATACACAAGGCACGCGCTGTATGTGGGCTTATGTGGTTATTTAGGATTCTGGTATGAATGGAGGAAATATCACTTTGGTTCTTTCAGTGGTGATAGAAAGATCCCATCTACAGCTATGACATAGAAATTAACTTCTGAGGATGAGAAGCAGGGGTAGCAGAATCTGTAAGACATTAGACTGAAACCAAGCCAGCAAAGTGAGTCATGTGAGCCATCAAGTGAGATGCGTCTGGCTAAACAGGTCAGGAAAAAATAGGAAACCCAACATCAGTGAGGAAGATCGAGCTTAATGTCTGACACATTTTCTGCATAAAATCGACTAAGTCTAACTCTCCTTATCCAATTTCTCTTCTGCAACAGACCACCCGGAGAGGGCTGCACTATTCTTCGTCTGTGGTGTGTGCTTGGGCCTCTTCCTCACCCTCTTCGCCCTGGTGGTCCAGATCTCCTGTCGAACCGACTGCCAGCCCCGCCAGCGGCCTCCCGCCAAGAAACGGCCGCGCCCTCCTGACTCGTCCTCCGATTCCAGCGACTCAGACTCGGACTGGGACACCACCTCAGATCTGTCGGCACGGAGACACCGACGCTTTGAGCGAACGCTCAACATGAACGTGTTCACCTCAGCGGAGGAGCTGGAACGAGCGCAGAGGCTCGAGGAAAGGGAGCGAATCATCCGAGAGATCTGGATGAACGGGCAACCGGACATCCCAGGGACACGGAGCCTCAATCGGTATTACTGAGGACTGCTGAGGGACGTTTGACAGGCGGCTTACTTGACTTGAACAAAAATTTAGGACACACTTGGGTCAGAGTGGAAAGGGACAAGGCCTTAATGAAGCTTTATAAGCAAGCATGCGAAAGCAGCTGGACTCACACTGATGAGAAAAGTGGAAGGTGTTATAGACTTGAAAAGAAAGTCCTCCTCCTCTGCTAATTTGCATTTTCCTCTGGGTATCATAAGCTATTCCCCTTTGAGTAAAGCATGAAGCTCCCATTCTATATGGTAAGCTTTACCTCTTGGCTGGCGGAAGCAAGAGGTGAAAGGCTGCACTGCCTTACCCATGACCTCCGCGGGCCTTTTTGAAGTGGGGATTTATGGGTTAGCTGTCTTAGACACACATAGGCCTGCAGAGGCTACATGGTGGCTGAAGGACCAAGGCCTCAGACTGGTCTGTTTATATAGAAGGCCAGGCAGCTGGAAGAGACTGTAACGCTTACAGCTTTATGCTCAGTACCCTCCAGTATTCGAGTGTGAACTTCAACAGAGGGGTAGCGTAAAGCAAGTGCACTTGACAATGTAAGATAATCTTTCCACAGTGAATAACCATGCTGCCTTTTGAGCTTTATAAAAAAAACAAAAAGATATTTTTTGTGGGAATTCATCTCAGCCCGTATGAAATATATTTTATAATATTTAATAGTTTATTAATGTTGTGTATTTTTGTTGTCAAGTATGGTATATTATGAGATATTTTTATACTTGGCGAAGGTTGTCTGGTCTGGCACCTCAGGGATGCAATCCTAGTGTTTCTGTGTTTGGTTCATGTTTTTGTTTTGTTTTGTTTTGTTTTTGCTTATTAAGAAGGGGATCAGCCCATTTAAACCGCTATGCCAGCATATAAAGAGAAGAATTAGAAATATCCTATAAAGAGCCTCAAAGAGGTTTTAGTGATTTAAACCTTATTTTTGATACAGTATGTTTAACTCGCAGTGCAGTGCCTTTTCTAACTGTTACGTCTCTGTTGTCAAAGATGAAGCTGATGTGTTTCTCTGTAACTGGTCAAATTATTTATTAATTGGAAATCATAAATTCATCTCGCAGTGTGTGTGTTTTTTTCCCTTTGCTGAGGTGGACCATGTGTAGAAGCTGACTGTCTCTGTTAAACATTGCACTTGCTGTCCCCTCAGGTGTAAATGTGCATCACCAGAAAATGCCATTTTATACCAGTGGCTTTGCTAGAAAATGTCTTTATGGCCCTAACTCATAAAAGATTGTGTGAATTTCAGGTCTTGCGCCAGCCCTGTCTTCATTACAAAGATGTCAGTGCTAAACAGATGCTCGTGGGGGACCCGGCACTGCAGAAAGTGGCAAATCATGGCGCGACTTTAATCGTATAACCTGTTGTCGGTCCAGTTCTGCTTGTGCTTTCCTGAATTCAAGCATAGAAATAGTTTTCATAAATCAGCTTGGTATTTTTAAGAGTATATTTAAAGAGTAAACAGGACATATTAAGGTCATCCTCAAAACACCCCCCCCCCACCCCCACCCTACATTTCTCCTAGTTTTTTACAAAGTCAGTTATTGTGTTTAAATTTGAATGGGATTAAAATGTGCCAATAACTGCTGATGTGAGAGACCAAGATATGACTCCTGTGCTTGTGCTTGGAATAAACTGTGTTCAGAAATAACATGTCTTTTACTTCTTCTTCTTTTTTTCCTTCCACACGTTCTTCTGAAGTAACACACTGCAGCTGTGCACGTATTTTTGTGCAGTTTTGCAAAAGTCTTGCACTATATTGTGACTCCCAGGAAAAAGAAGTTTTAGTATTAATATCAGTACTGAGACTACGGACAGTTAACACATAGCACTGATTTACACAGGTAGGCCATAGACTCCACGGAGTAGAATAGGCTGCTTGTGAGCGGGTGGGTAAGTCGATCTGTAAGATTTATTGGCATTGAGCGCCACCTCGTGACAAAGTTAGGCCTCTGCAGTGTGTGTTATAATACAAAGTGCATGAATTAAAAGTTATAAGTGTAAGTTAGTTTGACCAGCTGTACAAAAATCAACATAACAGTATAAATAAAGACATTTGTTGTAGTGCGTAAACCATAACAACAATACTTAACCAAAGAAAAAAAATACGAGTATAACAACTTAAAATCGCGTTATTATATTGTACTATAATTTAGGCATTCACATTTCATTGTTTGTTCGCCACTGTCAGCTTTCTTTTGGGGGGGGGGGGGGTGAAATGTTTGTTTTCTCTTTGGTGTAGTTCTGTCGTTTCCATGGATACCATAAACTTAGCACGGTGAGGTGCAGCTTCACACGCCAACGGAGCCTGCGGCTAAATCCACAACTTACACAACTGGCGCTGTTAACATCTCAGGCAGCGGTGGAAATATATATAATATATATATTGAAATATAGGTAAACAGATAAAGACATATATCAAGACTAGAAATGTCTCGTAGCTGGAAC
>JAVDPK010001530.1:217010-251804 GCA_034780415.1 Cichlasoma orientale
ATCTATCTATCTATCTATCTATCTATCTATCTATCTATCTATCTATCTATCTATCTATCTATCTATCTATCTATCCCCTCTTTCTTCTCTGTGTAGGCTACAGAATCGTGAAGTTGATTGTCTTTAGTAAACCGATGGATGGCGCTATTTTTTTCTGTTACTTCCCCACTTCTATGGTCTTATCAGTTACCAATCACTGATCTGGAACCAGTTTACTTGCGCTACTCAATGAGGATACGAAGCTGAATGAGTGAACAACAGATTCCAGATCAGTGAGCAAAGTTTGGGGTCACTGAAGGAGAGGATAAATTATACTAAGAATAATGGGAGGCCTTCTGTATGATCGCTTCACTGGTTATTGGAGTGAATATTTATGGCAATCTTGCAAGGGGAAAAAATTGAGCTTATGGAGTGGTGGGGTAGGTCTTTTAAACGGGCTGGGTGGGGGATGTTAAGTATGGATCTTCATCAACAAGAGAGAGGGAGAGAGGTGGGGATGGCTGGGAGCATGGTGGGGGAGGCCATAGATGCCGCATGGTTAAGAGAGGAATGATAAAACTCAGAAGATCTGGGCTAAAACGACGCATCATTATCTTTTCTATTGGAAAACCTGGTGAGGGGAACCCCCACATTTGCAGCTTAGATGCTCGCACTAATTCAATTTGTTTTAGACTTGACTTCTGGAGGATATATATGAGATTGAGCCGTCAGTGCCTTTGAGCTTGAGCAGCCCTTTGTGAGAAGTTGGAAAATGAAATGAAGAAGAAAAAAAAATCACCTATGGAGCAGTTTGGGGGATATTTTTTTCGGATCTGTGCCACAGCCTCCCAGGAATCTGTTGGTTCAGTCTAAAACAAATCTGCCTGACCCTCACGCTGCTGCAGCTTATGTTACAGAGTCACTATAAAATATTCATCCATGGAAAATCTCTTTGATTCCAGGCGGTCACTTGTCTTCATACGCCACGCAGGTTAAAGTCAGTTGAAACATGTAACTCAAACTAGAACGTCGGGAGACCTGGCGTCCAGCAGGCTGATCTCTACTTCACCCTACATTTTCTCAATCAAAGGAACACCGGGAGAAACGCTTGGTCTGCCTGTGCCATCCCAGTCATTCACGGAGAAAAAAAAAAGAAGAAAAGAAAAAAAAGAAAGACATTGAAAAAGAGCATGTCCGCTCCCTCTTCTACCTCTATTACAGGTGAGTGTGCTACATTTTACCTACATTTTTCTTTTTCTTTTTTTTTAACAGCTTAAATCCATCCTCCCCAAGAATACATCTGATTGAGGCTGACTCACCTATGAGCTGAAAAAAAAATCCCCACTGCCATTCACTGACCTGAAATGACCGACGTTTCCTAACGTGAAGACGTGATGGATTGCTTCTTTTCTCAAACGCAATCAAAAACCGATTTGGCGCTAAAGATGCACCAAAAGAAGCCAATCGTTTTCCAAGGAAATTACAGAGTTACCTGAACTAAACTGGGACTCTTTTAAGGGAGATAACCCACTACACACAAGAGACCACAAGACGAACAATTAAACAAGCAAAACCCATCATTACAAGATCTCTGTTAACCACTTTAAGCCTCATATGAGGATATTAAACGAGTGTTAATGTTCGTTTAGGAGCTCCATCGATTACATTGTAGGTTGATGCTCAGGTTCTCCATTTGTTTGTCTAATACTTTAAAAGGTTCAGTGAGACCAGGAGCAAGCAAAATCATACTGACCCGCCGAAGCCCCGCACAACAACGCAACGAAATAATCCAAAAGTGAATTTGGAGGGATGCGGTGCAGATATGTGACCCCATTGTGCGCAGTTTTTGGCGCACCGGGCTGCTCAAGCGCTTCTTGTCTAACCTCCCCCCTCTCTGTGACGTCACCGATATTTCATTCAGATATTTTCACCCTGTTTACTCCCGGTGCAGGAGACTTTGCCGGCTGGTTAGACTACCACCACGTGATTTACCACCCATAAAGTTCACTTTCTTCGCTTTCCTTTCTGTTCCCACCTCAGAAGTAAACGAGAAATTCATCTGCTGGGATCCAAAGGTAAAAGAAAAAAAAAAACTCTGTTGGAAGTGTATCAAATTGAAAATGGTCCTAAAAACGTCTGCTGAGCAAATATCCAGTCTGAATTTAACGGAGCGGTTTTTATTGTATTTTATAAGCTGCAGCATGAAAACGAAGGCAAAGTTTTTGAGTTACCCCTGTGGTCAAGCATGAACCACATGACACGTGTGTAATTTTTTTTTCGTTGACTCTAAATATTTGTTAACGAAAACTGTGAAGAAAAGAGAGGAAATACTTTGATAAATGGGAGGCGGGAAAAATCATTCTTCTTTGTTTGCACAGAGTCAGCAACATCCAGGGATGGGTATTAAAGTGAGCTGTGATTCAAATTTGAAGTTAGATCAAATATTTGAGAAAAATGTTTGTTTTTTTTTTCTTTTAAAAGCTTCCATAAGCCTATAGTCTCCAGGTCCTAAAAATAACCCTCAGGGTAGATGACCCCGCTCTGCCAACACTGTTTATCCATCCTTGTAAATGATAGAGAAAAGTGAAGGATTGGTAGCTGGAATGCATGAGGTAAACGACAAAAAACAACCCCCTCCCCACAAAAAAGAAAAGAGAAAAGGGAGAGAGGGACTCAATGAACCCTTTGAACTGCATTGACAGCAATGCAGGGTAAAATGCAAGTTTCCTCTGGGAGGCTACATGGTAAAGAATGGGGGTTGGGTGAGGTTAGCTAGGGAGAGGGAGTTCAAAGTCTGCACAGAAAGTTGGTATTCAAACAACTCAGGAACCTGCATGCACTCATAAATATATATTTGATCTAAGGCAGCCAAAGATGTAAAGCACCAGTGCAGTGATTTTCGTTACAGGCTCAAAAGACCATGGCATACAGATGGATTAAAGTTTGAACAGGTTTTAAAAGATGGTTTTGTATAAAAATAAATCAAACTGGCTGTATGCTGATGTATGACTTCCACTTGGTCTTTGCTATGCCCCTAAAATACAATTACAATTTATCTTAAAAAATAAAACAAAACAAAACAATGCTTGTAAGACCCTAGTTTGTATCTGCCATGCACACCTTTCTTTCTACTGATTATTAATATTACGTGAGAAAACAAAACAACAGGAACAACAAATAAAGAAAGCCCAATCATTTAAAAAAAATAAAATTTGTTATATTTGATTTAAAAAACATAATTCAAACCTAATCAATAAGCCAAACAAAGCAAAATGCCTCAATTCTACATCTGAAATTAATGTGGGCCTCACAGAGATTCATAGTACACAAATATATTTGACACAAGTGTGGTTTCATGATAAACGTGTAGTTATAGTCCTGAAAATTATATATGAATTGCACTGTATTGAAATCGGCTGAATTAAAAATAAATGAACCCTTGTATGTATGATGTTGCATTGTTTTGTAGGGACTGTATTGGCATTGAATTTGGAACAAAAACCATTCCATAAATGTATCAAAAACAGCTTATCTTCATATGAGGCAAATTTACACACCACTACTATAACCTGTAGTTGTCATAAGCCATAAACCATTGAAACTAATCAGCGTATTAAAAAATAATATAGGGCAGTTCATCACAGTCCTTCACAGAACAGGTGGGAAAAAGAGATTGATATGATAATACAGCATGTATGGAAACAATCTGTCTTGTAGCATAAAGACATAACAGGGTGATTAAAGTGTTGATTTTACTTTACACTGAAACAAATTATAAATTAGAAAAAAATATATAATCACTTTATATTAAAAATTATTTTTTTGTTAAGTAAAAATTAACTCCAACTTTTTGATGTCCAAACCTTCACATAAACAGTTTCTCCCTTTTTTAGTATCAGCTCGCTTTCCCCCACATTTAGAGAAGCACTAAGATTTGATCATATAATAAGATATGAAATGATCCTAAGACAAGCACAAATACTGATGTTAATTATAAAACAAAGGACACCTGAAAACAAGAAGCTGCTGAGCTCCTTTCAGAAACAGACCAAATTATAGTGATATTACTGATGTTAAATCAAGATCCTTTAGTAGAACTTAATATGTAAATAATTTTTAATGCATACCTTCATAAATAGAACTGAGAAAAAATATTGCTCCTTATCTAAACAAGTGTGGGAAGAAAAAAAAATCTTATTCTGTAGCATGACAGAATGAGATTTATAATGTATATGTAGTTATATATATATATATATATATAAAACTACATATACATATATGTAGTTTTATATATATATAATTTGTATTTTCTGCTTAAAAATCGTCTTCAAAATAGATGAGTTCATTGCAAAGTCTCACATGAAAAGTTATTTTGTTTGTTTGTTTCTGCATCTCCACAAATATAATGAAAAGCTGGAAAATGTTTGATTTTAAGTTAAAAGGAGCAAAAAGTGTGACTTTAGGTCTGCGACAGCTACACAACAAACATCTAACGCAAAGAAACAAAGTCTGCAGTTGCTTTAGGCTAAGTGAGTTTTGCAGATCCAAGTATTCTAACATTTTCTTTCTTTCTTTCTTTCTTTTTTTCTTTCTTTCTTTCTTTCTTTCTTTCTTTCTTTCTTTCTTTCTTTCTTTCTTTCTTTCTTTCTTTCTTTGGAAAGTTATCTTTTTTAGGCCATCTTTATAACTTTTCCATAAGGACATGGGGGGGGGGGCAAAATAAAGTAAACTTTGAAAACAATCTTCTACGTAAGCTTAAAGTCAACCGATCAAACTGAAGAAAGCCCCACAAAATTTTAATATTTTATGCTCCAGAAATAGAAAAGTGGAGAAGAGATGGACGTAAGTTTAAAACCAGTTTGAAAAGCACTGGATCATGTAGCTTGAAGACTTCTAGTTTGTGTTGATTGTGAAGACAAACAACAGTAAAGCTTTATTTACAGATGTTTTCTGTCTCTCTGTGCCATTAACATTACTTAAGGCTGTTTCACGTGCAGTTCGTATAACTGAACTTTCTTTTTCCAGGCATAAAGCAGACCATAAACTCTTCACTAACAACCGTTTTGACAAACAGCCACACCAATTCCTCCCATATCTAAACCATTCCTTGTCATTCTTTTGCACACTCCAGCAAGCTGCACTGCGGTAATTTCCACTGACTTGTCCTAATCAGAAAGGTTCTGTCAGGATATGAATGAGTGGATAACATCTGACAGTGGTATCCAATCCTGTGACCCAAACAGTAATTCTATGGCTGCTGAGGAGGCCTCCACTACAAGCATCTTCAAAAACAGGTCTTGTGCGCGGGGGCTGGGTTGGGGGTAGGGGCAAAGCTTGTGAATTCCGGAGGGTGGGCTCTCGAGCGTTGGTGGGTGGGGATAGGCTTGTTGTTGTTTCATTCCTCCAACGTGTTTTTCCTCTTTCCTCATACTCGGGAATAACCCCTTGAGAAACGTCCCACCGAGGCAGAAGTGAGATAAGATGGAAAGTTTCTCAATGGGCTTGCTCTTGTTGTTGATCTGCTCCGGGGCTGTTCTTCTTTTAAGCGTTCTGAATAGGAAGTCTTGCTTCCTATTCTGGTTGTAAAGTTTAAAAAACTCTATGAAACTGTCTTGAAGTCTGAAAAGGCTCATACAAACTTTAACTTGTTTCGTAAGGAGAAGAAAAGCAAGAGTAACCATTTCAGCTCCAAACTTTACCCAACCTTTAATCACAGCTGCATACATTTTGAAACATTTCTAAAAGAAAAAAAACCCACCAGACAAAACTAATCCTGGTGAGGAATGGTATCCTCATGACAAGTGAAGATCAAGACTGACAATTTTCTGGTTTGTTTTTTCTCGGTTTTCCAGTCACATTCCAAAGCTGTGAGTTCAGCTCTCCTCTGGTGCCCACTATGATACTGGGAGGTAACTGGTTGTGTGCTAGGAACATGAGCACAAATGCGTGTCTGTACATGAAATCATTTGCATTGGGGTTTTGTAAAATTAACAACTTGTAGTTTAGGTTTCTGGTAAAGAGGGTTCAGGTTTCTGCTGCAAAGCCACGGCTGCATTCAGCCTTTAGAAAGTTTGACTGTCTGAAGGTCTGAAGTGAGAAATATAATAAAAACAAAGGTTGTAATAAGTTACCATATTTTACTGGTGCTGTGTTTACTTTATATCACATGTGGCAAGTTAACCCTATCTTAAAAATAATTTAAAGTTTATTTTTTTGGTAATAATAGGTTCTGGATAAGCGATTAAAACAAACAAACATCAAGAAAAACTAATAAAAGAAAAGGCGTAATTTGTTTAGCTGAATTTTGTTTGCTAAGTTGTGTTTTATGTATGCATTTCCACCCATATAACACTATTTTCTTAACCCCTAACAAATTGTTTAATAGCCATATTTCTTGACTTACTCAAGTTTTAGGAGTCAAAATGCAAAAAGCCATACGGGCTACACTGCTGCATGCCCACGAGATGATGAGAAGATCTCTGTAAACAAGCCTGCAAATCTGTAGGTTAATCAGCTACACCCATTAGGGGTCTAACTTCATCATTTGCTTTTGATTGTAATTGGTTGATTCATTATTTCCTTGTTTTTCTCTGTTTTTCTCTGTTGTCATGGCCACCCTATTATTCCGCAGAGTTCATTAAAATGTAATTTAATCCCATCCAATCATTTAATCTAATCTCACTGCATAATAGCCTTATGTAGCCACACCAACCCCTTTTGGACACAGGACCTCAACAAAACACATTGCAAGCAGTGCGCTGCAGCGTATAGCGTATCATATAGCATATGTTACAGCTTACAGTTCCTACAGTGGATGTGGTTTTTGTTTTATGATCACACAACTATAGGGTGGGTGCTTCTTGATGGTTCCGAGTCCAGTTTCCCCCTTTCCCTCCTGAATCTTAGGGCAGAAATGAGAAGCAAGAAAGCATGTAATTGACAAAGTCACGTGTTCTCACTACGGGAACGGGCACAGCCAGCTCGAGAGCGAATGAGAGCGAAGACGAGAGCGAGAGAGAGGGAGAGGGAGAGAGAGAGAGGCAGCGAGCGAGAGAGAGAGGGGTAGAGCAGTAGGCTACAGAGGTGGTGTGAGTGAGGAAGGGATTGAAGGGAAGAGAGAAAGACATGACAAAAATATCAAAAGGCAGAAAGCACGCCGTACCATGCGAGCTAAACTGGTGACCGATGGGATCGAGGATGTCGGATTAATGGTGACTACCGCAGCCCGTTTTCGCAGAGGAAGCTTCTCTATTGCAACTTGGGTGCAGAGGGTCCGCGGGGAAACATGGCCGAAGGTTATTCTGCAATTATTTTCTATTTTCTGCTCTTAGTTTTGCTCCCTATCTGCTCGCGCGAGAGGGGAGAAGGAGGCAAGGTGCAACGTGATTATTGTTCCAAACCTCAAAAAAACCTGAACCGCCACCGCACCACATCTAACCATGTTTCGCAGCATTAAGATACATTCAGTGTTAGAGGGTATATGCTATTCTGTCCACTAGTAAAGCTCGAGGAACCATGTGTACACCTGCCTTTGCCCCCCCTCCCCATATAGCATGCAACTCCACATCAGGAGCGGGCTGTAGATGCACGAGAAAAATCCTCCACAAGTTACACCGCTGAGCATGCCTGTGCAGGAAATAAGAGACATTCATCTGTCATGGAGTAACAACTTTTTTCTTTTCTTTTTTTTTTTTTTTTTTTGAGGGAATGTCTGCCTGATGCACATCGGCTCAGAGCACCACGCGCCCTGGGTCGCTTATGTGACATGTGAAAATAGTATAGGAAATTTCTACCGGCCCTGAACTTCACATAGCCTGTCTGTGCAAGTGGAGGGGATTCCCCCCACGCTTCTTGGAGAAGTTTTTACGCAACAAAGCTCATTAAACTTATATAAACCTGTATGCGCGCAGGGCAGTGACTGTTCAGCGGTGTGTCTGAGCCTAAACAAAATGTTCTAACGTGCTCCTTGTGCTTGCCCGCTTGTTTTATAGGAGGGTCGGGCAAAGGTGGCGGAGAAGACCCCGCCAAGTCCACCGAGCAGGAGGAGGACCGGACCCGACCTCAGGTCCTGTCGGGATCGGGCTTCTGCAAATGGTTCAACGTCCGGATGGGATTTGGATTTATCTCAATGACCAACAGCGAAGGCAGCCCCGTCGACCCCCCTCTGGATGTTTTCGTCCACCAAGTAAGTTGATGAAAACATACACGCAAGCACTGAGGAATACACATCCGCGGCGCGATGATGTGGTGAGCATCGGCCTCATCCGGATTTTCGGATTTTTAAAAACGTGGAAAGGCCACGAATGATTGAGTGCTTTTATTTCCTCGGCAAGAAAATGCCAGTGTTAGCTCAGATACCATTTTGCTGCCCGTGGGGCCCTTTTATTTCTTCTCACAGCGATAGTTACATTGTATCATCCGGATGTTTTGCAGTGCCCAACACGTTACTGTGTAATAACACGTTGTCCACATGCATAAGGCAAGGAAACAAAACAAACAAACACACATACATATAAAGTTTCCTCTAAGCCACATGCGATCAGCTCTCCCCTCTTCCCTCTGTAAAGGGAAAGGGAAGAAACGTCGTGTGGATATGACACGGTTAGTTTCACACTTGGCCCTATAATGGACAGTAGAGCTTGCTTCATATCCAGCCAGCTAACATGTCGGAGAGCTCACACTGGGTTCTGTTCTGAGAAGGTGTGTTTTGCTCACTGCTGCTGTTCGCTTGATGTATTTGAACCGTCTGTGCAGTTTATAGAAACATCCTTTTACTTTCATACTCAGTTGTGACGTGAAGCCCGATCTGGCCCCCCCTGCATGTACTGTTGATTTATTGTGCATGGAGTTCATTTCAGAGGCCTTGTTTTTGACTTGTACATCAAACAAAGAGTAGTGAAGTCCTCCCTTCTTTCAGCTCCCCTTTCCCTCCGTTAAATCCCCCTTTTTACGGTCCTATAAAGTGCTTTTAAAATACTCGTGGAACGACAGAGGATGAGGAGAGGCTCTTTTTTTTGGCCATTTCATTTGACACTCTCTCCTGGAAGTGTCTTCATTGTGAACTGGTGGTGGTGGTGGTGGTGAAGGGGGGGGGGGGGTCCAGTGGGTGTAGCAGGGGTCAGATGTTAGCAGTAATGTGGATTTGAAAAGAAAAAGGTGGGCCCACCGATTACTATAAGGCACATTAGTAGTACAGGGAAATGTGAATTATGGTTGCATAATTTTGTGGAACTTAAACACTTACAGTGTTTTGTTTTTTTCAAGCTGCATGCCAGTCTAAAAATAGGGTGAGTAAATTTTTGAATGGTATTTGTCTGTGTTCTGCACCAGGGAGGCAGTTTGCAGTGATAAATTCTGCTGCGTTTGTGTTTAACTCGTCTCTCTGAGCCATTTTTCCATTCAGCTCAGTTTATATGTATAAAAAAGAAAAAGAAAAGGATAAAAAACTGCTTAAAGTATCCACAGTATTAGACTGACCAAATGTGTTCAGCATCCCTGAATCCTGACAGTTATTTAGTTTGAAAATACAAGTGATAAAAATGACCTCTTTAAAAGCCCACAGTAAAGCATAAAAATGATAATTTTCGGTAAATAATATTTAAATGAAATGTTGACCTTTGCTTTACATATCTCCATAGTCAAAGCGTGGATGTGCATCTCCATGTGCACACGATATAGTTTTAACATGCATTTGATGCAGTTTTTCACGTGCACACACTGAGTGCATGAAAGAAGCAGAGTCTCAGGAAAGTGGATGACTACAGCACTATGTTATCAGCTTTTGATTGATACGTCCACATTGTGTCTTCATCTGCATCTATCCATACACTCCAGACTCCTGTCTTCCCTGCTGCTCAGAGATGTTTTAGGAGTGGATCAGGCCAGAAAGGGTGAAGAAAGGTGTGCTGTGGGAAACAGTCTTAAGAGCTGAGCAGGAGTCAAATAAACACTGTGTGTCTCAGCAGCTTCGAACCTATAAGGCAGAACGGGCTTGTGCCGTATATTCTATTATATAGGAACATTTGATTATTTTTTTAGATCCACAAAAGGCTCACTAGATATCGTGACGATGGGAGATGAAGAGATGAAAACGGTCGCGGCGCTGCTCTGTAATAATTTTCTTGCTTTTCATATTTTGGGGAGGGAAAAAAAAAAGCAAATTGTTCCTAAAACACCCTTTTTTTTGGTTAAAATTATAGCATTCAGTAAATCATATGTTTACGCTCCATCATTTGTCTCGCAGGGTTTCTGGCAGCTGGGTGCGTTTACAATAACGTAACTGTAATTTTGCACAAAGGGGAAGACATTGTGCATTCATAAACATATTGTCATAATAAATGCAAACAACCCCATGATTTCTTTGCAAGGATTCACACTCATCTATCCACTCTTATTAAACCAGTCACTCATTCTCTGACTGTTCCACCCTCTCTGCCTCTCTGCTGGCAGTCCGGAGCCATTTGAATATACTTATGTTATTTCCAGGTTTAAAGGAAATTATTGAATTTGGAGATATTGAATTCGGATGTGGCGGGTTTTTATCTTAAATGTACAATTCCTTAAAATGTAACAATTCTTTTAGGATGTATCTTATTTTTCATCAGTGGCACGCTAACAAGCAAACGGTTAAGGTTATGGATTATTTTATACATTCATGGTTAAACTTGCAATAGAACATTTCAATAAAACTAACTGAAAGATTGCAGATTTATTCTTGCACAACACTCATCCCATCTGCATGAGAGAAGCTGAGGTAAGAAAGATGGGGAGGGGAAGAGGGAGCATGAGGACAGGAGGAAGGGGGGGGGGGGGAGGAGTTTCCCAAAGAGAGGGAAAGAGGAGGGATGTGGGAAAAAAATAAGTGTGGGTGAGGGGTGGTGGTGCTGGGCTGGGGAGGGGGTGCTAGCAGTAGTCTAGGAGGAAAACATGAGTGAGAGGTTGGAAAAAGACGAGCGAGTGGTGGAACGGGAGGTAAGGGAGGGAGGGTGTGATTGCGTGCTTTTATGTGTGTGTGTGTTTGTGAGTCAGAGTGAGGGTCCCGCCCGAGCACGAGGCCTCTTCCTGGGAGGCCTCTTCATCGGGGCTCCTATCGGATCACTTCCTTCTGGAAGGTGTGAAAGAGTAATTAAGCACCTTCACTGTCTGCTTAGTGTTTCCACCATTACATTACCTCCGTGTGTGTCAACCATTTCTCTACCTGGATTGAGTGTTTTTTAATGTGTGTGTGTGTGTGTGTGTGTGTGTTGGTGGGTGACTTGGGGGGGTCTCTCCTCCGGCATTCTTTAAAAAGAGGAATTTCTTAAAGACAAAAAGGCAAGAGGGGTTTTGGGGGTTGGGGGTGCTGCTTGCCCTTTGTCGGTAATCAGTTTGAAATGTTGAACAGTTTGCTGCTGCTACTCTCCTGAAACCCCAAGAGTATGTGTTCAATTTATGGAGCCCCTGCGAATGTTTGTGCGGACTTCTTACTTTCTCAACCACCAGGTTGTCGATGTCTACGTGTGAACCGTTGTAAGATGTTCTAGGTTTTGAGTGTGCATTGCGTGCACGCTTGAGAGAGAGTGTGTGTGTGTGTTTTGTGTAGTGAGGTTAAAGTGGGCCCCTAGTGAGATTAACCTCTGGTCCGTGTCACCGTTTGGCATGCAGGCCCCACCCATCTCTGCCTGCAGATAGCCAGTATCAGGCTTTGTGTCTCCTGCAGCCACACTACTCCACTCACCCTCACCCTCGCCACCACCACCAACCCACCCTCTCCTTCTTTACATCAAATAAAGCAAAAGAAGAAGAAAGGCAAGTCATGTGACTTCCTTTTGAGGAGCTGGCCACATATAGTGGATGTTTAATTGGTAATTGGAAAGGTGATGGAGCAGACAGAGAAGGGCTACAAATAAAAAAAGAGCAGTAGTTCTGGTCATGTCGGTAAAAGCTGATTAAGTATTTTAGCATCTCGGGTATTTAATTAATCTATTTTTTTTAATTACCCAGACTGAAACATTCAGGAAGGCTCTTTCATTCACTTTAATATTTAATTTTTGGCTGTTCAGTGCTTCTGTGGAACGTTTGATACGTTTTAAGAAAAAGAAATTTAGCAGGATTGCAATTTGCAATTTGTTTTAATTTATTAGCACTTTGTTTCTCCACTGATTGTTTTGTCTTTAAATGTCACAAAATAGTTAAACGTGCCCAAACGTAAACACACGTGTCTGTTCTTTTTAATCTGTACTGCGAATGAAATAAAGATATTCAGTCCACTGTCTGTGAGAAAGAAATCAAAATTTAAAAATGATTTAAAAAAAATTCATCATCATCATCGTAGACGTAATTAATGAATCAAACAATTGTTTCATTTCTGAAGGATAGAGAAAAGGTTTCATTTAGGAAATAGCAAAGCATGTGTAAACAGATGTTTAAAGCTTATGTTGTTTGAAAGAGTGCATGAAATGAGTTTTAATTTGCGGTGCTATATGGTCAGACTTCTATAAAAAAAATTGCTAAAGAGGCAGATAAAAGCAGATTATATCTAAAAACACTAATGCGCAAAGGCTCAAATAAATAAATAAAGATAATGATTAGATAGAGGTTGGATCTGTTATGGTAAATAAAATGTCCAAAATCCCTCAAACACCTGACTATGTAGACCTCACGTTCATCTCTTCGCATTCACGTCATAATTCATCAAATCCAAGCTAATAACCAGCATTCCTTTTTGTGTCATGTTTGTCGTGCATTACATCATCCGTCTCCTTTGTTAGAGCGGTCGGGTTCAATGCCAAAACATACAAAGAAAAAAAAAAATGACAGCTGCTGGCTTCTTTTTTTTTTTTTTTGCCTCTGTAAATAAATTCATTCATAAAAATCAATGAAATCACGATTTTAACTCAAACCATGTGAACTAACAATGTAAAAGTGCAACGTTTGAGTGACCCTGTCGTTTTTTCACAAAAGAAACGTGACAAATAAATAAAAACAATTTCATTCACCTTTTAAAAATCATTTTTAATTGAGATTATGTCCTATTACTTGTTCTTTTGTGAAAGTGACACCTCGTTAAAGGGTAGCAGTGAATCTTTGGAGCAACACCGGGCTGTTTCTGTTTTGAATGGGTGCAGTTATTAGCAGGCTGTGTGTTTTATCACCAGTCACCTCAGTGAGGTTCATTTCCCCTCTCATGCTGATAAATGTACCGAGATGATCTAGTGCTTCCTTCCCCAGATCAAATATTTGGGCCAGTCATAATCGGGGGGTGTTGGATGTTGTTAATTTGAAGCAGGGGAAACATGAAGGCTTTTAAGTGTTTGATGGGGGCTGGGCGAGGTTCAAAGGTCAGAGCCACTAATGACAACGTGTTGAGGAGGGCTGCGGTGTCACCGACATAAGAGCGGCTCTGTTGGTGGTTTTCACTGGCATGTTTGTGTATGTGTGTGTATATGTGTGTGTGTGTGTTTTTCCTCTCCCTTTCTCTCCTCTTTCTTCTTTGGTTTATATATATCCTGTTGGGTTATGTCCATCTGAGCTGATCTAGCCCAGCTTTGTCCGCTTAGCATTTCCTGCGTATAAAAAGCTACTCAGTGACCCCAAGCCACATGTTGACCACCATCTCCCTCCACACTCTCCCGTTCCTCCTAGAAACAAGCACAATACCCTTCTCCACCTCTGATTTAAAGCATCCCATAATTAGCCATTCCATAGCTGGTGGTCGCCTCGGAGAGAGGCTGGTGGAGGATGGTGGCTCTCCTCTCTGCTTCCCCATCCCCTCGCATTACAGCTTCCTGTATTGATTGCTGGGTCTGGTGATGACGAGGGCCGGCTGATGAAAAGGAGGGCTATTTCTATCTAGGATGTCAGAGTCGATATTGATCTCTGGCTCTTTCTTACACACACACACACACGCACACACGATCACATGCATGAAGACATAAAGATATTTATTACACATAAGGAAGCTTGTAAGCATAATCAAGCCCTTTCAGAGTATCTTGGTATCTTTTTGTTGGATAAGTTTCTTCCGTTTAAGGGATGACACTAGCTGCTAGTGACTCTTAAGTTAAAGCACAGAGTGCTGGTGTGGCAGGCTGGGGGTGGTGCTTGGATGTATATACCACTGACCCCAGGATTTCTCCTGCTGACCTGTGGGGTTCCTGATCAAATGGTGGTTTTGTTCCTGGCCTCCCCCAAGTCAGGCACTGATCGGGAGTTGCTCCTCCATTGGAGCTGAACAGAATGCGGTGGAGGTAGTTGCACGAAGCACCCCCCCCCCCCCCACAATCCTCCTCTTCCTTTAGATTCCCACCCATATCCACCTCCCTGTGCTTGGCCCCTCCCCCATTTTGTGTTCTCTTGTGCTCCTTCTCTCTTTTTCATTCTGCTCGGTCCCTCACCTCAGCCTTGCCCTTTCCTGAGTAAACTGAACCGGGTCAGGACACCCGCCAGGTCACTTGAGAGGAGGAGACTCAGGTTGCAGGTTCTGATTTGTGAACTACACACACATACACACACACACACACACACACACACACGCGCTGCAGCTCAGAGGCACACATGTATATGCAAATCCATATGCTGCAGTTTATTATGTACTTGTGGAGAATGAGCTGTTGTAAGTGCAAGCATCAGAACTCATCTGACACAAATATGATACCACATCCTATATGGAGGTGTGTGTGTGTGTGTGTATGTGTGTGTGTGTGTGTGTGCGTGTCTGTGTGTGTTTTCCTACATTTCTGCAATTTCTGCAGAACAAAAGGGGTTGTGTGGTTTCCTCACTGGTGCATTGTGGGAACTGAGGGAGTTGGAGAGGGGGTAGAGACAAACCACTCAACTTTGACCTGGAGAGACAAGCTGCTTCTGGACTGAAGACAGGAGAGGAAGAGGAAGGGGCTCGTGTGCCACAGTGTAGAGACCAGCTGATGTTTAGTTATCATCATTTTGAATATATTGTGTATTGTGGGGGATAGGCACAACCTTTTGTTGCCTTTGTACTGATATCTGCTGAACAAATACCTTTTAGCCATTTGGATGGTCTAATGATGGTAATTATATAAATCCATTGGTGTTTTAATTTGAATGACCGGGTTTCAGCTTGCTTCTTTTTTTTTTGGTAGCGCTACCTCTTGAGATTGATCATAAAGCTGCTCGCTCCGTTTGTGACTCCCCTCACCGTTCCTTCTGTGTTATTCCCTCTTTTACATCTGTGGCGCAAAATCTTTCTTCTCTCTCATTTCCATTCCCCGATTCTCATTTATTCCTCAAAGCCAAATCCAATAGCCAAATGCCCAAAATGGATGAGTCTTCCATCAGCAATCGACTAGAAGCAAAGTGGCCTTGGCTGTAAGTCTCACTTAGTGCAGAGAGAGAATCAAAAAGGACATCAGGGAGAAAATAAATGAATGAATTTTGGACAAATTACTTTTATTGAATAGTTAACGCAGGTGAATTCCCTTTCTAATAAATTGTTGAAATGTTAAAATGTGGAAAAAAGAAGGAAGAATAGTTCCAAAGAGGTTAAATATAAAGGCACAGCGGAATATATATATTTTTAATGAGGATTAAACTGAAAACCTATTTATTGTTTAATTATATGCATTTAAATGAAAAGAAAATTAAGGAAAAATTATATTATACTTTCACGGATCCTATGTGAAAGCTGTTGAAGGCCTTTTGATTTGGATTAATAGCTAAATGTTTATGTTTGATATGTAATAGCTGGTGTCTAAAATATATATTTAAAACAAATCAAAATGCTGAAAAATTTTAAATAAAGGAAAATAACATAATTATACGCCAGCGTCTCTCTTTGTGTTTTCCAATTTGAAGGATTTCTCTAAGATTTCTTGGCTTTCTAAAACTTTTCTGTACTGAACTATAAGTTGTAAAAATACTATTGATATAAAAAAAACTAATAACCTTCTTTTTTCTCAGACGGTAAAAGCAGATTTGTTTTCATGTTTTTATGTTATAAGTTTGCCTTCGATATAAAATTTTAGGGTATAAACGCAAAGTTAGAAGTAAAGGGAATATAAAAACTCATTGATTGTCAAGCTTATATTTAAAAAAAGTGTTTAAAATGTAATTGCATAAGAATTCCTTTAAAATATCAAAAAATTGAACTTAAACTGATTTCTTTAATGCAAGAGATTTTTTTAAAAATATAACAAACTTTTTCTTTACTCTTAAAGTCTGGGCCTGTTCCTCATTTCGAAAGTGCTGTGACATTCACTGTCTGTTAATTTTATAGGAATTTTGAATAATTGAGTGTTGTGATAATTTTACTACCTGTCACCTGAATTTTTAAAGGTGTACTAAAATAGATCCAAAGAGAATTATATCAATAGCACATTTTTACTTTTAAATATTTTTTTGTGTTTGAATTCGGTTTTGAAGATAAAAGGCTTATTTTCTTTGTGAAACAAGGTTAAATATTTTTAAAGTTTATTTTTTTCCGTACTTGTTTCCCTGAAGGAAACAGAAATTTATTAAATGAATTTTTTTCCTCCCATTTAATCCCTGTGTTATCCCACTGGTCATTTATTGTACAGTGGTTTTCAGATGGATAATCATCCGAGTGCAGTGAGTTCAAACACTATTCTTAGTTTGTAATTAATTCCCACATCCTCTGTACGTCTTTCCTCTCTCTTACGTTTTCATCTCTTTCCACAAACCACCTATAGAGCGCCTTTAGCTTCCTGTAACCTCAGTCGTTGCAGAAAAATGCTGCTGTGCGCAATTTCTCTCCTTCCTCTATAGTTTCACGTCTATATCATTTGATCATTTGTGCCTTTCTCTTCCTTTGTCTCCTACATATCGGTCTCTACAGCATGCACTGCTTTTACAGATAGCCTGTGTGTTATTTATAGGTCTTGATGTATAGTAGGTAGTAGGTTTGTTCTGCACACTGCATGCCCATGTGGGTGTGTGTTTACCTATAAGATCCGCAGGGCTCGCTGCGATTCATGAAGGTCATGGATACTGTGCCTATCAGCCGTCCACTCTCTGCAATCAACAAGACATAAATCATTGTCTACTGGTTATGTAGTAACTAAATCAATATTTCCGATCATGTAGATAAGATGGATGGTGGGTGCTTTGAAAAAAAAAAAAGATTGTATGGGTGTAACATCCTTGTCTTTTCAGCCTGCAGAGAGAATAGGAAGTGGTGTCTCTGCGAAAAAGTAGATAAAGAGAGTAAACCAAGGACACATCATGTGAGATAAGTCGCTCTGCGCACCAACCTTCATGGCAGTTGGTACAAACCACATACAGTCAATCCACCATGTTTGAAATAATGTATTCTTCCTACCGGTGTTCATTGCTCGCTAATTGGTGTTGCGTTTGCTGCATGTAGCAGCAGTTTATAAAAGCCCGCCTGTTAATACAGTACATGCTGATTCTTAAGCTATGTGGAAATGAAAAGTGTTGATTGGAGAGCATTTCGCTTGCACATATAATAACTGCTCAACAGTAGATGTGTAGATTTAACCTAATGGGTGTGGGCTTGCGTAACATTAATGCTGAGCTTTATCTTATGCAGACAGAAAGAGGAACTAATCCATTTTCACTGAAAGACGACATTTTCTGCTTAAGAACGGGGCGGTCTTTATGTCTCGCTGCATACTGAAGACCATTAATAGTCTTTGTCAGTTTCCATGCATCACTTGGGGCTAAAAAAAAAAAATATTCGGTGTAACCACCAAAAGTAAAATGCATCCTGATGCCATTGTATAAAAAGCCTATAATGCTGACATCATGGAGATCCTTCAGTTGCCTTTAATGGGCTACCAAATTATTCACCTTATTCAGTGACATGTGGATGTCTAGCATAATTTAAATGACTCAGATTTGCTTTTCCTGGAACAATTTTGCTCTTACAAATTTAGCAAGACCTACAAATGAACCTTTACAGATTTATTTTTGTATATGAAATTTTGAAATTTTAACATTTTAGCCTTAGGGACCAAAATGCTTTGATATTAAATGAAAGCAATTTCAATAAACACGAGCACTAATGTGTTGGATACTTCTAGCTTATAACATACGGGGCCTTATCCTACTTAGATGCACACCCTTATATCTTGCATTGAGCTATAAGCATCTGCCTATTTTAAAGGGATAATTGCTTTTTTCCCCCCCTCCCAACAGAGCAAACTGGTGATGGAGGGCTTCCGCAGCTTAAAGGAGGGTGAGCAGGTGGAGTTCACCTATAAGAAGTCCTCTAAGGGCCTGGAGTCCCTGCGGGTGACCGGACCTGGTGGGGGACCCTGCGCAGGCAGTGAGAGGAGACCCAAAGGGAAGGTCCCACTGCAGAAACGCAAACCAAAGGGAGACCGGTGAGTTTTATTAATTTTTGAAACATGAAAAAAAAAAAACATGTATATTTTTCTATCTGCATGAATTTAATGGCACATAAACATGCGTCACAGGTTTTTATCTGCAAAACCTGAATGTATATACGTGCCTGTGGCTAGCATTGAGAAAGAGGGCTATGCTGTAGCAACAGGAAACATACTCTATATGTACCGCAGTGAGCAGTTTCTGAGTGGGCTGAGATTATAGATTAAATCTATTCAATCTGCCTCAGTACATGCCTGTTGCTATGGTTATTGTGCACCATAATAAGGAATTGAATAGGGCACTTCGCCTGCCATTGCCGCTATTTTAAATCAATTTGCCAGCTTTTACATTAGAGACTGTATTAGCACAGGGGTAGATTGGACCTATATGCATCTCAATGCAGCAGTAGCCAAATCAATTGTTTTGTTCTCAGTTGAATCCTGAAGGGTGCTTTGCTACAATCTGTCGAGGGAGCCATATGGAGCGCCTCGAAAAACCTAAGCAGAGTCCTCCTGTCCTCCTACTGAAAGAAAGCGCCCTCATTTGATGTGTGGCAAATCCTGCCAGGTAGACTCTAAATACTGTATCTGCTGTGGGAAGGTATCACATGATTTCAAGGCTACATTTACATGAGAAAGTGCAGCTCTGGCACCCTTTATGTTGCTGCATCGCTGCTGCTTCAGTGCAGCAATGCAGCGCTATCCAGTTTGTTTTTCAAGTGCAAAAAAAGAAAAGCATTTGTTCGAAAGGAAGAAACAGTATCTGAGAGAGAAGGTTCCCTGATTGGTTTACACAGCTGAATTATTCAGCTTATTTGGGATAATTGATCCAGTGTTAGGTCAAGTGTCTGTCTTCTGCTAAGGTGGTAGCAAGGTGGTATTGGATTCAGTGATGGCAGGTAGATGTCTGTGATGTCATCTGTCTTTGTGAGTGCTGGCCAGTGTGAGCAGCGTCTGGTGGCAGTTACGCTGCTCTGACCCCTGCTGGTTACTCTGCTATGCAATCGACCAGTTCACCCTTCGCTCTGGAGCTCCTCAGCTCGCCCCCTGTTACATTGTTCATTTAAAAAACTGTGTAAACAATTCATTGGTTGCGGAAATAATAGCTGAAAACTTCAGTGACGAGAGCAGTGGATTTTGAGAAACAGAAATGAGCAAAAAAAATAAATGTTTATTAGTAATTGTTTAAATATGTTCATCAGCTGTTGCTTAATTGTCTTTAACTGATTAAGTGCTCATTCATAACTATTTTACTGCAAAAAAAAAAAAAGATTCCCAAAGACATTTTCCAGCTCATTGGTCTTAATCAGTGCTAGGAGCTTTCTTTAATATTAAACACCCAGATATTTTGAGCTGTCTTCATCCCGGCTGTTTCCAGTTTCATTTAAAATTTAGTTTATCAATTAATCAAGAAAACATTCATTTCTATATTTGTAAATAAAGGTCTTACAGAAAACTATATTTAATTTCCCTCTGTAAAAAGCTGTAGGTGGGAAAGCCTTTACTGTGTTATGTGGAGAAGCAAAAGCATATGAAGCGAGTGTTGACGATTCTTTTGCTGCTGAGAAAATTTAAATTGAACTTCTGGCCTCTATTTTCTCCTCCTCATGTTTAAAGCATTTCAATCGAATTAGCTGAGCCTAAACTGCGCTTTCATTACACTGAGTCACTGCATGAACTGAGAGACACATCAGAAATTTACCAAAGTGAACATTTAAAATTTTAAAAACTCAATTCTCCAATAAATTGATGGATTTCCACGGTACCTTGAGATTTGAATTACAATTAGTATATAAATATAATTTATTTACTTGCATGAATTAATTTCACTGTAGTTGTGTGAATCCAGGTTTTGAGGACACTTACTAATTACCTTTTTAAACCTACCTGTAAGTCCTTCCTAATTAATGTTACAGCTTTTAATAAGGTAGCACTCTTACCTTTATATTCTTTATGTTTTCTTATTATAGAAAAACAATAACTATGTATTCTAGATTTGTAAAGAACAATTAAACTTCGGCGCATTCAGTTTTCTTCTTTAATTCAAACATCCCAGTCGGTATTTTATTGGATGCAAAGAACAGATGTTAAATAAAGATAATTTATGACCAGAAGGCAGAAACGTGCTACCGCAGAAACAAGCTGTCATGGTATAATTTCTTATTTAGTGCTAGCCCGGTCTACATGCTGATTCTTATTTTGCTAATTGGCCATCACATCAGATGCACCTTAAAATGTCTACGGTGAGCAGTTATTTCATGATGATAAGCGGCTGAGTTTTGCACTGCTGCAGTAGAAATTTAACATAATCTGGTGAATTCATCATCTGTTCTAGACTTCATTGCCCAAGAGCTTTAAGCTTTTTACACCAGGACATTATTAAAAACCTGAACAGTGACTCGTACGTAGCGTAAAGCCTTTAAAAAAAGAGCATGTGACAAAATAAATAAATAAATGACTTGATGCAATGCCAAAACTAGTGATGGATTCATGACAGGCTAACATCTTGATCTCCTTTCCCTTCACATTTTTATTGTTGCTCTTTCACTGCTGGCGTTCTTCTTGTCAGAGTCAATAACATAATGCAGTTCGGCACGAGCAAAATCACATACCACACTCCCATCTAGTGGGGAATTGTAGTCGGAGCAGGTATTTCTACTCTGTAGTGCCGATGTGTCGCAAGAATGAAAAGACCTTTTTTTTTGTTAAAAATTACAGTTAGGTCCATAATTTGTTGAACAATGATGCAATTTTTTTTTTTCAAAAAGTCAATTTGTGATTGAAGTACAGACTTTCAGCTTTAATTCAAGGGGTTTAACTAAAAAAAAAATTGCATTAACTGTTCAGGAATTACAGCGATTTTTATACGCACTCCCCCATTTTCAGAGGCTCAAACCTAATTGGACCATTGATTGACGAGCAGCAATGCTGCTAAAGTGGTAGCAAGGTGGTACTGGTCCATAGAGGTGAGTAGACATGAGTGCTTATGTTTGCTTAATTTGTCATGAAATTAGGCAGCAATAATATCTGAAGTGTTGAATTTGTATTCTGGAGCATTTCACTGGAATTTTAAATGTGAGGCCCAAAGAGGCAGCGCAAGTGAGGGATGTCCTCAGTGGGCTGGTGGGGGGGGGGGGGGGGGGGGGGGGGGGGGGGGGAACCCCCCCCCCCCCCCCAATCATACCTCTACCAGAGAGACAGCAACAACTTTGGGAGTGGTCAGATCAGCAAACTGCTACATTCTGGCCAGCTCAGCAACACCGAAAGGGCTGAAAGACCACAGAAGAGAACTAACGTGGATGATGGTAGAATTATTTCCATTTCCATTCCATTCGCAGCATCTAACCAAGTCAGGAACTCTGTCAAGAGCTAAAATTCATGAGTGGAAATAATGAGGGTTTACAACAAGGTGCAAACCATTGGTTACACTCAAGAATAAAAAGGCCAGATTAGACTTTGCCAGGAAACATCTGAAAGAGCACGCACAGGTCTTTGGACCGATGAAGCCAAGATGAACTTGGACCAGAATGATGGGAAAAGAGAAATATGGAGGAGGAGAGAAACTAACTCATGATCTGAAGCATACCGTATTATCTGCCAGACATGGGGGAAGCAGAGTTATGGGTATGCATGGCTGCCAGAACCGGGTCACTAGTGTTTATTGATGATGTGACTGCTGATATAAGTAGGAGGAGGAATTGTGAAGCGTACAGAGCTATACTGCTCAGATTCAGCCAAATGCTGCAACACTGATCGCACAGCGCTTCACAGTGCAGATGGATAATGACCCAAAGAATACTGGAAAAGCAACCCAAGAGTTTCTCAAGGCAAAGAAGTGGTATATTCTTCAATGGCCAAGTCAGCCACCTGATCTCAACCAAATAGAGCATGCTTTTCAGTTACTGAACACAAGTGTGACTGCAGAAAGAACAAGCCTAGCAGAGCATCTCAAGGGAGGCAGCACAGCATTTGGTGATGTCCATGGGTTCTAGACGTCAGGCAGTCAATGACTGCAAAGGATTTACATCCGAGTATCAAAAACAATCCTTATATTTAAAATTATGCGAGTTTGTCCAATTGCTTTTGAGCCTCTCAATATGGTGTATAAAAGTTGCTGTAATTCCTATACAGTTGTGTCTTTGTCCAACAAATTATGGACCTAACTGTGTTTTAACCACAAAATGTTTGCAGATTCAAAACTATAGTCTGTTTTCCGTTTCATGCAAAAAAAAGAGGAAGATCCTCTTCATTCTCTCTGTTCTTTTCTACTTTGTCCCCTGCAGCTGTTATAACTGTGGAGGTCTGGATCACCATGCCAAGGAGTGTGGCCTGCCCCCCCAGCCAAAGAAATGCCACTACTGCCAGAGCATCACGCACATGGTGGCTCAGTGTCCCCACAAGGCGCTGGCGCCCGCCACAGGCTCTCAGGACCAACATGCGTCTACCTCGGCCTCTAGCCCAGGGACCGGGCCCTACCTCTGTCTCCCGGAGGAGGAGGAGCGCTCTGGCTCGTCTCCTCTGGAGGGCTCCACATCTTCCCCCGAGGAGCCCCATACACACCGTGGCTCGCGGACCCAGAGGTGGAGGAAATCCTGAAAATAGTCCATAGAGGTGAATCTTTCACCGCTAGCCTCTGACACCTCATGTCTCCCCTCAATCAAGGTTACCCGAAGCTCCCCTCATCTACCTCACACCTGTGAAAAATGGGAGGTCTTTATTTCTTTACTTTTTTTGTATTTTTACTTTTTTTTTTTCTTTTCATTTCTAACCAGCGCAGCTATGGCAACGATCAACGGGGGTACGTGATGGGCATGAATGTGTGTGACTGACTTGCAGTCATTTGGTGCAGCTATAGCAACCACCGCTGGAATGGTGACTGCAGGGGATGACCGTTTCTCTTGTTTCAGTCTCTGCAGCATGAGAGTAAAAAACAAACAAACCCAACATTGTTTAAGACTAGGTTTGATGATTGTTATTGCCTTTGTTACCCTTGGACCTAAGTGTTGGCCATTTTGAATGCTTTTTTTCCCAACACAAGTATGTTGCAGATTTAAAGCCACAAAATATCCTGTAGGCCTAATCATTCAGAAAAATCACGATGCATCCTTTTAGCACACACGGTAGCTCATCTTAAGAAGGATTAGAAGAAGACTCCTAAAACGTCAAGACCCTCTAAGTGATAATCCAGACCCACAGGACCGTTAGCTTGGCTTCTAAAGATCTTTAGGGGAACTTTACAGATCCCAGAGGGAATTTTTGAAAAGACAGTGGGCTGCTAGATTACGCTCTATACTCCTTAAACACTCACACACATACATACCTCTTACATGAAATAGACTGGACCAACTGATTGTCAAACTTCGAGCATGTGCAAAACCGAGAGAAAGCGCGTGTCCTGTGCGTGTTAGGCGTGCTCAAAAAGAAAGCAAAACTGTCAGACTGGAGCGCCTCTTCTTCAGGTGTGAGTCAACACTATTAACCCTTATGTTTCCTATTATTATAGATAGACACCGTCTATATAAGACATCATATAATCCATCTAGATCATAGTTTAGATTCAAAGTAATGGAACTGATCATTAGATTTCCATTTTGGTTTGTGGCACAATTAGTTGAAAATAACATTACAGTTTATAAATTATAGTATAAGTCATTAATATATATGTAAAGTCACAAGATATAATTGAAATTCTATTAACTTTAAGTAATGCATATGTAAGGAATTAGCTCTGACGTAGGTGTATATTGCATGGGATGCTTTGTTGGTGTGTGAAAACTCTCTCTCTATTTAACCATTTTCATTCACGACAAATCAAACTGACTTTCAGAAAAAAAATATGCTCTATAATTTCTCTCATCCGTTAGCTCAGATACTCAGAAATCACCTTTGATACAGCACAAACGCTCACCTTTTTGTTACAGGTGTAGTACCAGACCATTATAGTGTCATTGTATCTGATTTATTTAATACCTCACTAATTATCCTTCTTGAAAAATGAATGTCAAGCTGTTTGCTCTCCCAGCCGTGTCACAGTAAGATCAAACCACCTGTTCCTCTTCCATCTGTGCCTACCATTTGTTAGTCAGCACCAGCCAGGTTAATGCACACTCCTCTTTAGGGTGAGGTGATGTCACTGCTGCTGCTGCTGCTTCAAACTCATTGAGAAAAAAAAAAAAAAAAAGAGAGAGGGAGAGAGAGAGATAGATAGAGATAGAGATAGACAATAAGAGTGCTGCTTTTGGTATAACTTGAATCCCAAGCATGGCTTTAGTGGCACTTATTTGTGACCTAACAACTCTTCTCTGACCATACTGAATGTGAAAAGAGCTTATCTGAAGTCGACTCCTCACACAATTCAAGTCGGGTCGCTTTGGAGTTGTATCTTAATGTTCTGACAAATCAAATAACTTTGTATGATTCTATCAAACTAGCTTGTGTGTTTTTAAAATCTCTAAGTAGACAAGCAACTTTTTTGGTATATTTCCATACCAAAGAGTGTGGCTTTATTTTTCTTGAAGGCATTTAATGTTAAGACTTGCTGAAGTGCTTGCTATCCTCACTCTTTCAGATAAGGGGGACTTATTGCTGAAAGCGCATTAGAGCAGTTGTTGTTGTTGTTGCTTTTTTTTTAATTTAATGTACAGTTTTTTGTTTTTTTTTTGAATGTGTGCGTGCGTTAAAGATCAAATCTCAACAATGCAGCATGACAGAGAAAAAAAAAAAGTGAATGACCAAACCACAGAAGGAGCACAGCCCATGCTCGAAACTCTATGGAAACATCTTTTTGTATGATGTATTTTTACATTTTTACACACAATTCCTCTCAGGATGATGAACTGTTCTCAGGGAATTAACCAAAAAAAGTGTATTTTATTCTTTTGGGAATCATCCACTGACTGACTCAACAAACTCTGTTAAGCAATGACGAAGAAACGTGTGTAAACGATTTATGTACTATTAGCAACTACCTCTTGAGTTATACATAGCTGTGCATTTCTTTTTGTTTGTATATATAATTTTTTTTTTTCCCTTTGATGATCAACTTTAGGTCTCTGTTATACTGAGGTGTTGTGTGAGACGTTCCCTAATGTTGCCACAGACTTCCTGGTCTTCCTTCTCAGTTTTAATGAGTTTTTCTATTACTGCAAAACCGTTTTTTTTTCTTTTTTTTTTGTTTACAGCAAAAGGCTACCTCATAAACGCTGTTCCTCCACAAACTCCTTACCTCCTCCCAAGCCCTCTACCTCCTCCATGCAGTTTTTTTTTTTTTTAATTAAAATGCCACTTATCGCACTAGAGTCACACAGCATTTTCAGCAAATCAGCCCTAAAGTGGCACATCACTTGTGACTCCAAATATATTATCTTATAATCAAAGCCCTTTTTTTTGACGCTTTTACACATATCGTCGGAATGGGCATTTTGTCTCACGTATCCAGGGTGAAGTTCTTCTGCCAGCTCTGTGTTATAGAGTCATTATCAATTAGCTGCAGACAGCCGGAGAGTTTACCTCAGTTTGTTGGACTGGCTACAGATGTGTCAGAAAATATATTTCACTGTCTCCGTGAACACTTTGAGAAAAAGACATCAACTGTTGTTTTGTTTTTTTAGTTTGTATTTCATCACAACCATTTTGGAAACCACTTGATGATTGGTTTAAGAAGGAGAAGAAAAGGATTGTACTCAAACAAGGAGTGCCTATCTCTCTTTTTTTTTTTAAATGTCTGTTTGACCTAATACCAAATAGATAATATCTTCTTTTGGGGCTCTCTGGCTTTGGTTAGCCAGCTTTACAGCCTAATCAGAAATTGTGTGGTTTTGATATCATGTCCTTTCTTGTTGCAAACTGCATTTGTGGTATAGAGCGGCGATTAACCGTTAAGATAACATTCAATAGATTTTGTGGTAATGGTGACATTTCCTGAATGACATTTTTAAAAATGTTTGTTTTCTGTACCGAACTCTCGAGGTTAAAGGCTGATTTTGCATATAACTGCAGTATTACAGTTCGCACTCAACTGAGTGAATCACTATGTTGCAGTGGGCCTACATACGCAACTAAAAGCTCATTAATGCCAGTTATGATCAAAGTACACAACCACGTACAAATATAGTGATATTAATGTTGTTATGTTTTCTTCCAATCAATGTTACTACTGATTCTTCTTCTTCTGCGTACTGTTCAGTATTTGACACAGCCAAGAAACCCTTTTATATGAGAGGCAAATCTCCCTGCAGTAGTAATAATCAGATGGTTATTGTGAAAGTTTGTCAAGGCTGCATTGGGGAAAATAATTTGTTAAATGGTATAATAAATCCTTTTCCATTTGTCTTACGTTTTAAATTGTGTAATCATTAAACAAAAGCAAGCAAGGCTCTCATCCATGCAATTATCAGAAACACCAGACATTTGGTATCTTGAAGGTGCTTCGTTTGAGTAGCGCGGCTTTATCGGGTGCAGTTTGATACCACAGAAGACAGTGAAAACCAAAATAAAGAAAAATGGTAACTCTGACAGATTCTATTATAAATCGAATGTAATCCATTCTGAAAGTTGCCCAAGTGTGCCCCACAGTGGTGGTAGTGAAGAACAGAAATGTCACATTGGAGGCATGGCCTTAATGCCTTGTAGGCAAGATGTATGTAATATATGTAATGCAAGGATAACAAATATTGACACAATAAATAAGGATTTAGTAGATTTCTAGGAGCTAAAAGAAAAATTATTGCCTTAAATCTTGTTACATTTTTTGCATCAAATCAAACAGCTCTGTGGAGACTTGGGAACAAGTAAACTGTGCTGAAAATTGGACTGCTTTACCGTGAAAACTGAATTTCTTCTTGGATTCTTGGAAATACCTAATTAGCTGAGAGTTGTCGAGCTTGCTAAATGGAAAAAGTAAGAAGCACGTGTTTGTACCTTTGGTATCTAGCTGAAGCTAGCAATTAGCTAACATCTTAGCAGAACAACAACAACAACAACAACAAAAAGTCTTGCAAGCCAGGGGTGGAGCCAAGGGTTGATCAGGGGTGGCCATGCACAGACTAAAGCCTGGCCACCACTCCGTCCACCCCACAAAATCAATGGTGAAACCAGTTAGGAGGCTAAGCCAAACTAGCATGGAGCTGGCATTGCCTATTAGCAAAGCTCATTTCTTAAAAAGCTCACCATCTACTTTCAGCGTTATGGTACGATATTTATGAACTAACCCAAATGACTTTTAAAGGGTTTTATTGACATTTTATTCCTATATTGAAGTAGGAAGTTGAGAATCACACAATTTGGAGATAGTTGTTTCATTCCCGCTAATTCAGAATAGGCCAAACTAATACAGTATAACTGAGGGAAAAAGTAAAGCCTCAGAGATGATAAAATGGCTGAAAAAAAGACCATACTCACATGATCCCAAGCTCAATTCAAAATCCAAGAACTTTATAGCCTAACTACACCATTAAATCCATACAGCAAAGAATACAATGCAATTATTCTTAATGTTGCATCAGAAGTCATATAAGAAAGATTGGATGTATGCCATAATCCTAGGCAGGGAAACCTCAGCAAGCAGCCTCGGTTCTCATACAGTTGTTCTCATATGGAGGTTACTGATGAAAGACTGAAGTTCACATACCTCAAATGCTGCCTTTGAAGGCTGCTCTGTGCTTTTCCTTGACTGCAGAAACAATGTGCTGTAGGGGATGATATCATTAATAATCATTAATAATGATTTTCCTTTTTTTTTTTTAAACTGAACTGTATTATGTCATACTGAAAGATTCGATCTCTCAAGGACCTATGAATCCAACCAAGACAGTTTAATGTACTAATAGCTAATGTAACATTTCATCTGTTTGTCTTTTTTCTTTCTACATCGTGGCCAGAGGGAGTCTTCTGTTCTCTTTTCTTTGGAGTACATCGAAAGCCAAGCACTGATAGCTTTTGAATGGGGAAAAATGTTTCTGTGCATATCACTCATTATTTTAGCCCCAATATACTGTAAGTGTACTGCCTTTTTTTAAATTTTTATTTCTGTGAATCTTGGATTGGTTTTTTAAATATGTCTTAAATGTTTCACTTGATTGGAAAATAAACTTATTATATTGGCATTAAAATATGCATAATTTTTACTAGATATTGCAGTGATTTAATGCTTGGATATTCTTATATGCAACTGACGTAAAATCTACCCTTTCTCACACATGCACACACACACACACACACGGTACAAGAAAGGTGAAAGGTGAGACTAACAAAATAATTCATAAAAACTTGCATCACAAACTAGTGGTTTGAAGATATTTTAGCAAGTAAAATGTCTGAATGGAGTTACTTATAACCTCATATTTTATACAGGACAGGAGTACTTCTTTTAAATGGCTCTATTTGTGTTTATCATACCAATACTTTTAACTAATGTATGACGTATATTCTAAAATGATCTAATTTATTTATGCGAAAATTAGTTTTTGCCCACAGTTCCACCAGATCATATCATACTTGTTGTTTAGAAGGGACGAACTGCCTGAATCTGCATCTGCCACTGAAAGTCACCTACTGTTCACCCACACAGAGATCAATACCAGGGACATATACTGCTCAAAAAATTAAAGGAACACTTTTTAATCAGAGTATAGCATGATGTCACTTATCCCTCTGGGATATTGATCTGGTTAGTTAAGTAGCAGAGGGGTTGTTAATCAGTTTCAGCTGCTGTGTTAATGAAATTAGCAAAAGGCGCACTAGAAGGGCAACAATGAAACAACCCCCAAAACGGGAATGTTTTTACAGGTGGAAGCCACTGACATTTTTCCCTCCTCACCTTTTCTGCTTTTTCACTAGTTTTGCATTTGGATAGGGTCAGTGTCACTCCTGGTAGCATGAGGTGATACCTGGATCTTAGACAAGCTAGACAGGCAGTCCAACTCCAAGGTTTGCTGTGTCTACCAGCACAGTCTGAAGAGCATGGAGGAGATTCCAGGAGACAGGCAGTTACTCTAGGAGAGGTGGACAGGGCTGTAGAAGGGTCTTATCCCAGGCAGTGCCACTGCCTGGCACTGTGAAGTCTGATTAGCATTTGCCATAGAATACCAGAATTGGCAGGCCCACCATCGGTGCCCTGTGCTTTTCACAGATGGGAGCAAGTTCATCCTGAGCATATGTGAGAGATGTGAAAAGATCTGCAGAAGCCGTGGAGAACATTATTCTGCCTGTAACATCATTCATTGTGACTGATTTGGTGGGAGGTCAGTGATGGTCTGGGGAGGCATATCCATAGAGGGATGCACAGACCTATGCTGGTGCAGTGGGTCCTGGGTTCCTCCTGGTGCACAACAATGCCCAACCTCATGTGGTGAGAATATGCGGGCACTTTTTGGAGGATGAAGAAATTGATAGCATTGATTATCCCCGATGCTCACCTGACCTAAATCCAATAAAACCCCTCTGGGACGTTAGGTTTCGGTCCATCTGACGCCACCAGGTTGAACCTCAGACTGTCAAGTAGCTCAGTGATGCCCTGGCCCAGATCTGGGAGGAGATCCCCCAGCACACCATCCATCGTGTCATTAGGAGCATGCCCTAATGTTGTCAGGTGTGAATAAAAGTATGTGGGGGACATACCCGAGTATTGCTGCTGACCATGTTCATCCCTTTATAACTACACTACCAGTCAAAAGTGTGTTCAAACTTTTGACTTGTACTGTACGTTTCACAGATTATAGGTCCTTCACAACAGTTTAAATACAGACAGTCATTTTTTGGCAAATACCAGAAATTACTTTTTGGCAGATCATCATTTCTGGTGGGTGTTGGGCTCAGCCCTTTGTCACCTATTCTGTTTATAATTTTTATAGACAGAATTTCTAGTAGTGGTTAATTTTATGGACTCGGGTTAATCTAAGTCATTCAGTAATGCGATCCAGTTCACTTAAGTCCCCTGACTTTTGACTGGTACTGTATATCAAATGTCGAACAGCCAAATAAAAACACAGAATGCCAAGTGTGCAAAAGGTATAAATTGAATATAAAACAATAAAATACAGAGAAAAAATAGCAAAAAATGCAGTTTGCAAATTAGATTTGATTTAAGATTATATTAGATTAATTTTATTATCATTGCATATATCACAAGTACAGTGCAACAAAATGCAGATTGCATCTAACAGAAGTGCTTATGATAGCATATGATAACATGAGCAATTAGACTTTTTAAATAGCTATATAAACAAAAACAACCAAGCTGAAAAAAGACTAAATGTGCAAATGACAATAGCATGTGCATAAAATCAACCAAATAACCAACACCAACGTATTTAAGCACTTATTTATTGGAATAGTATTATTATTATTTACTTAAATCACTGACTGGAGTGAAGTCAGTGACCCTGTGTAGTCAGCGTGTTTCTGGTGAGCCCGTTAGTCAGCCAAATGACCTGGGTGTACGCTGTTTCCGCTCTCATTCACTCACCTTTTGTACTTAGCAGCACCAGCTAGTCAGAGGACTCATTTAACCCGGGTTAATGGAGGCCTGGGATTTGTGATTCATGATTCAGTAGAAAGATTTGACTCATGAACGGGGATGATTCAGGAACCAGCCTTCTGCTGGTTCCTGAATCATCCTCAGAATCACATCTCTGCTTTTTGTGGATGACGTGGTCCTGTTGGTTTCATCAGGTGGTGGTCTCCAGCTCGCGCTGGTGTGGTTTGCAACCGAGTATGAAGGGCCAGGGTCAAGTTGCTACCCCATGTGGATGAGTTTAATTATCTTGGGATCTTGTTCACGAGTGAGAAAAGAGGGGAGCGGAAGATCGACAGACAGATTGGGGCCGCATCTGCAGTGATGCGGACACTGCGCTGGTCCTTTGTGGCCAAGAGAGAGCTGAGAGTAAAAGCAAAGCTGTTGATTTACCAGTTGATCTACATCCCCACGCTCACTTTTGGTCATGAGCTTTGAGTAGTGACCGAAAGAACGAGATCACAGATACAAATGGTGGAAATGAGCTTCCTCTGAAGGGTGGCTGGCCTCTCTCAGAGATAGGGTGAAGAGTGCAATCATCCGAGAGGGGCTCAGAGTAGAGCTGCTACTCTTCCTGCATGTGGTGCATGTTCTACCTGTGCCTATGTGGGTTTTCTCCAGGTACTCCTGCCTCCTCCCACAGTCTAAAGACATGCCTGCAGTGCCATGAAAAAGTATTTGCCCCCTTCCTGATTTCTTAGTTTTTTGTCTATTTGTCGCATTTACATTTTTCAGATCACCAAACAAATGTTAGTATAATGTGAGTAAATCCAAAATGCAGTTTTTAAATGATGATTTTTTTAAAGAGGAAAAAGCTATTCAGACCTACCTCACCCTACGTGAAAAAAAAAATTGCCCCCTAAACCTAATAGCTGGATGTGCTACCCTTGGCAGCCAGAACTGCAATGGAGAGTTTTCAGTAAGTGGCAGCGAGTCTTTCACATCACTGTGGAGGAATTTTTACCTCCTCTTCTTTGCAGAATTGTTTTAAATCAGCCAGTGCTGGGTTTGAGCGTGAATGGCCTGTTCAAGGTCAGACCAAAGCATGGCAATAGGACGTCAGTGTGGACTCTGACTAAGGCACTCCAAAACCTTCATTTTTTTTTTTTAGCCATTAAAAGGTGGACTTGCTGGTGTGTTCCTGGCCATTGTCCTGCTGCATAACCCAAGTGTGCTTGAGCTTCAAGGCACGAACTGATGGTCGGACTTTCTGGTAGAGAGCAGAATTTATGCTTCCATTAATTACTGCAAGCTGTCCTGAAGCAGCAAAGCAGCCTCAGACAGTCACAGTACCACAGTCATGTTTGACTGTTGCTATGATGGTCTTTTTTTTTTTTTTTTTTTAAATGAAATACTGTGTATTGTGTAACGGGATTCAAACCTTCCAAAAGGTCCAACTTTTGTCTCATAAGTCCGCAGGTTATTTTCCCAACAGTCTTGGGAATCATCGAGATGTTTTTTTGGCAAATGTGAGACGAGCCTTTGTCTTCTTTTTGCTCAGCGGTGGTTTTCTCACTCGAACTCTCCTGTGGATGCCATTTTTGCCCAAGTCTCTTTCTTATGATTGAATCATGAAGTCTCACCTTAACTGAGGCAAGTAAGGCCTGCAGTTCTTTAGATGTTGTTCTGGGTTCTTTTGTGACCTGGATGAGTCATCAGTGCATCCTTGGAGTAACTTTGGTAGGCTGGCCACTCCTGGGAAGCTTCACCACTGTTACAAGTTTTCTGTGTGGATAATGGCTCTCACTGGAGTCCCAAACCCACTTTCCAGACTGAGAGATGACGGTTTCTCAGCTTTTTCTTTAGATCACGGCACGATGTGTTGCTTTTTGAGCTCTACTTCACTATCCTATTTAAGGTTTTATTTAAGCGATTTCTTGATCGAGCAGGTGTGGCAGTAATCAGGCCTGGGTGTGGCTAGTGAATTTAAACTCAGCTTTCCAGAAAATGTGGTTAACCTCAGTTAATTCATGATTCAACAAGAGGGGGCAGTTACTTTTTCACACAGGGCCACGTTTTTTTCCTTAATAAATAAAATCATCACAATGTGTTTGATGATCTGAAGCAGATGCGTAAAAAACTAGGAAATCAGGAAGGTTAATTCATGGACTTGACTGGTTGTCTGTGTGTTAGCCTGGTGACCTGTCCAGGGCATACTGATGGCTGGGTTAGGCTCCAGCCCCAGAACATATTAAAGAACATATTAGATGCACCTCTTAAAAGTGTTTTAAAGAGAGTTTGTGTGCCCTTACTAGCTTTTTTTTTTCCTCATCCATTTTCTTACTTCCTAAAATTTTTGACCTTGAATAAAGTCACTCGTTTATAGTTCTTCCGTTATCTAACAGGAGAAACATTTAAGAGCCATAAATCACCGACTGCACAAGCCACTGAAAGTGAGGGTCAGCGATGACAAAGTTTTATGTGAAAGAAAATGAGTTTCTTCATTCGACCAGTTTACCTACATCCCCACAAGGGGGCAACCTTGTGCTGCTACATCCTTGTTCCCCCTCAGGCCTGAAGGACAGCCAAAGCAGATTAATCACCTCAACACATCTGACTCACCAAAGAGACTGGTGTTTCTTCACAGCCCTCTCTCTATTCTCCTGCTCTTCTTTAATGGTCTCACGCCTTGCTTTTTATAACCATCCGTCTCATTCGCTTTCTCTCTCCTCAGCACATCCAGGCTTGAGGGGGTCCATTAAATGAATTGTCTTTGTTTACAGTTTCTCTTTGTTACCCACCATCATTTTCCTATACAGCTCCCCTTTTTCAAATACTATCTCTAGAGATGGCTTTGTCAAGGTCAGCTATTTTTATGGCATGCGATATTGGAGGTATCACGGGGAGGCGATGATAAGATGAAGAAGAAGCCAGGAGACCAAGGATAGAGAGAACCAAAGGATAAATACTGCTGGGCCTTTGCTGCCGACACTATAGTCAGTGTTTTCAAGATGTCAGATGCAGTATGCAGGTCGAAGAGAGGAGAAGAGTACATATCTTGTCTGTCTTTCTCTCTATTCCTCATTCCTAAACTGCATGTTGACCTTTGTAGTACTGCCTCCAGGCTGTATGCTTTAACCTTTCCAGTGAGATAGAGGGGGCCACTACACTGGGAATACAAGATAAATCACAACCGCTGTCTGTTAATGCAACAGACAACAATACACACTGGCACGCAGGCACCGTTGAAACCTTTCTCCCTTCTCACAAAGTCCTCCTTGTCCCCAAAGCACACATGCAGACACGCACACCACACACAGATGGCAATCCCTCCATGAAGATGTTCACAGCATCAGCGCTCTAGACTATTACATTTACAAGCACACCCTAAATTATTCATCCTTCATTAAAATGCACTATGAGTAATGATAGCTACGAGCGTGTTTTTGGGGGGTATTCTTTTTACTGAGTAAAACACAGGGGTCATTAGAAGTCATTTTTGGTCAATTTTGTATGATCAACCATGCTCCAGAGAAAGACAAAAAAAAAAAAATCCCATTTAATTTCTGTGTATAAGGAATTCATGTTGAAAGAGATCAAAGGGGACAGACAAAGAGATGAGAGAATCGACATCTTCTCGTCTCCATTTGGCTCCCTATGAGAGGAGGAAAATTACTTTAAAGCCGCTGCCTTGATGAAAGAAAAAGACGTTATGCCTGATGTATTCCTCCAGAGGTGGAATCAACAGTATGAATTACTCAAAGGTGGGGGTGGGGCGGGGGTGGGGGGGACATTTGTCTGAGAGAACCTAATGGGGGATTTTGGAGAGGAATGAAAGTACTATTTGACAGCAGCGAACAAAACATGATTCCCCCGTCAGGAGATGTGACTGGTTCAACACTCGACACTGCTATTTCCGGGTGCGTGCATAAAAATGCAGCAGATGTCATCAGATAGAGAGCTCATTTGCAGTATCAAGCTAGGGATTTTATCAAACCGAGCACCATCAACGCATCCACCTCAAAATGTGATTTGGTGTTG
>JAVDPK010001530.1:266580-301677 GCA_034780415.1 Cichlasoma orientale
ACACACACACACACACACACACACACACACACACACACACACACACACACACACACACACACACATATATATATATAAAACCCTACATAGGATAATAGGAATGCGTTTTAGAAAGAAGAGCACATTTTGTGCAAAAATTCCAAAGGAAATGAACTGTGTCAGGCTCCAGGTAGCAACTGCCGTCATGTTGTTTGTTGATCTCATACAGTTTTGCCTGTCAGCCCCTTTTGTTGATTCTTCCTCTGTCTCATCTATCATTAATCTAATGCCATCCATCATCCTTTCATCTCCAAATCTCTGTGTTTAGACTAACAAAAGAGACATTACTAGAAAACTGAAAATTACACAATGCCACTGATTTTTGAGCAGCATATCTGTTTTTTCTCTTAGTTTATAACCTTGTGTTTTTTTTCCCAAGCTGAGCTTATGAATACACTGATATGATAAACTAGAGCAGACTCGTAACATACGGTATATTTCATGCATTCCAAGCAGTAGATATGCAAAGCTCCTGCCTATGCATGTGTGAAACGTATGCCTGCTACATTTGAAAATCAGAGATCTCTCTAGTATCTGGGTCCCCTGATTCTGGCTCCTCTCATATTTCAAATGATTAATGATGGCTTAACAAAACAGGCCTTGGATAAATGCTAATAGGATGGGTCCTTAGAGAGGAGGATATCGAGAGCGGGGCCTGGGCGAATGGAAAAGCGCTGTGCTTGACACACTGTGCATACACAACTACCTGACAGATGTTCAACACCAGAGATCATCCATCACTCCTACACTGTCTGGCCTCAAGTATTAATGCGATCACAGTTTAAGTCGATAGCAGTGGATGAAGCATTTACGATTTGGGAAACCATCAAGCACTAAAAGGTTAAAATGTTATTATGTCTTGCTCTGCTTTATTGCTGTAAAAACCCTACAGGGATTGAGCTGCTAACCATTGTTCGGGAGGCCAAAAGGTATGAGTTAATCACTAACGTGAAGTCTGCAGCGTTTACATGGTTCGGAAAAAAGGAGAGAGGAGAGAGCCACCATCAAAAACAAAAAAAACCCCACACACACACAAAAAAAATCAAATTCTGCCAAAATGACTACAGAACTAATAAAGTAATCAAGATCTCTATCTCAAGATCTTTTTGCAGGTCGTAATCGGCTTTATTTCTTTAATACTGAGCAAATGATATAAGGATTAGACAGAAATAAGTAAGTGGGAAGTAATATTGTTCAAAGTGGATATTTATTGTTACATAAATGCGGAACCCATTATTGCACTGAATTAAAGTGATCTGATGGAGATTTTTCATATATATGATAAACTATATCACTGTGTGAATGAAAAAAGGAAGTGATCCATGTTCTAGCCTCCATGTGCCTATTTCAAGGACATCAGTCTAAGTACTTCTGCACTTATGGAGCCACAGTGGGCTTATATTTCACAGCAGCCCCTCAGCTTTGTTATAGCCACGGCAATCACGACATCCCTGCAGATTCATAACCGCCCCATACTCATCAGCGGCAGCCAGGTCCAGATGCGGATGGCCAGAATTAATCCTCCATGTTTTGATGGCCTTCATATCACTCATGATAGATGTGACCATTACAGCTGGTATCAGTGTTCTCTGTGGCCTCGTCAGGACTACTCTAACCTCTGTGACACTTGAATGGGAACCATCAACAGCTTTCAGCCAGGGTCCTTGGGAATGCTCGAGCTGCGAGCTTCGCATTGATTAACCCTGACAAACACTGTTTTTAATGCACCAAACCTTTTATCATTGTACTTGTTTTTATGATAGTTTTAGCTCATCTGCCTCATCCCAGGATAATGGTAGCTTAAAATGTCAGAATACAAATTTTCTGACAGGAGTTAGGTCAAACAGGCTTCTGAAAACAAGCTCCTAGTGTTTGTTTTATACTCTCTGAAGTGCTTTTTAGTTGCGGTTTAGTGCTGAAATTAATGCTGGTGTCAAGTAAGTCAAAGGGAATTGCACTGAATTGAAACTCACAGTGTTGCCTTATGTGAACCTAAAATAAAATGAAAACACACCATTAAAAATATTTTGTGCAGAGTTTGAGCCATGAATGTTGTCTCTGAAACAATCTTGTGAGAAAATCATTATGGACAGAAAAAAAAAAAAACTCGCTGAAGCAATGAGTCATAGGTTCATTTTAACCTTATCCATAAACTCAACCTTCTCAGCCATTCACTTTTCATTAAGCTAAACCTTTTACACCTCACTGTGTCTAACCATTATACCAGTGACCTCACTGATAAAGATCAATCTTTCCCTTCTCAAAGTGTTCCATCATTCACACAGCACACCTTTATGTCACACAGTATCTGCAGTATCTCTCCAACTTAATCCAAATGACTTATAAGTAGGCAACACAGAGGTGTGCAGAGGTCATTTACCCATAGGTGTTCCCACGCCGTAGGCTCTGGAATCTATAAGGCCTCCAATCTGTGTGAGGTTGCAGTTGCGCTGGGTGACAAACTCAATGGTGGTGGACTCCATGAGGAAGGCATAATCTGAGGTTAAGACACGTTGGATGCCCTCCTCCACATTCTTAACCATCACAGATTGCCTCCTGCTGTTCATAAACTCCCACATCTTGTCATAGGTAGAGATTTTTGTCTTCTGCAAATAACAGAGAGTAAGATTGGAATGAGACTGCAAGAAGTATTAGGAGAAAATATGATATCATCATTTGCAGTGTATTTGGGACCTATTATGTTCATTTCCAGCTGCATATTTTTGTTCCTAGACTATAATAGCTTTGCATGACTCAGTTCAAAAATAAACCCTATTTATCTTCTGCAGGGCCTTTGTGCAGCTGCTAAGTTCTTACGGTCCTCCCCTTTACAGCCTTCTGTTTAATGTTTTGATTGGCTGCCCCTCACAAGCAAAAGATTAAAACTGCAACCGGATGAGGCTGCTATGCTCAAAGCTGGGTTTTTGTCCATATTAAGCATATTAAGGTCTCTTCTTCCAGACATCATGCATATCCAAGAGTAGGAAAAACCTATCTGTAGCAAAACATGAAGCCTGAGCTTTTTGGCGCTTTGTTTATAATTTTGGCGATGTTACTATGAGTATCCACCAGCGTATGGAGAGACAGATAATAAGGTCCACTTTAATGTCTTCCAAAAAAAAAAAATCATATATTAATATACTGCTCAAAAAATAAAGGAACACATCAGATCTCAATGGGGAAAAAAATCACGCTGGATATCTATACTGATATGGACTGGGTAATGTGTTAGGGATGAAAGGATTCCACATCGTTTGATGGAAATGAAAATTATCAACCTACAGAGGGCTGAATTCAAAGACACCCTGGAAATGAAAGTGAAAAAATTATGCATCAGGCTAGTCCATTTTTATTGCAGCAACTCAAAATGGTACTCAGTAGCCCTCATATGCTTGTAGGCATGCCTGGCAATGTCAGGGCATGCTCCTAATGAGACAATGGACAGTGTCCCGAGGGATCTCCTCCCAGATCTGGACCAGGGCATCACTGAGATCCTGGGGAGTCTGAGTTGCAACCTGGCAGCATTGGATGGACCGAAGCATTACGCCCCAAAGGTGTTCTATTGGATTTAGGTCAGGCAAGTGTGCAGGCCAGTCAGTGGTATCAATTCCCATATCCTGCAGGAACTGCCAGTATACTCTTGCCACATGAGGCTGGGTATTACTGTGCACAAGGAGGAACCCAGGACCTACTGCACCAGCGTAGGGTCTGACAATGGGTCCAAGGATATTATCCAGATACCTAATGGCAGCCAGGGTGTCACTGCCTAGTCTGTAGAGACCTGTGTGTCCCTCCATGGATATGCTTCCCCAATCACTGGCCCACCACCAAACCAGTCATGCTGAAAGATGTTACAAGCAGCATATCGTTCTCTACAGCTTCTTCAGACCTCTTCACATCTGTCACATGCGCTCAGGGTAACCCTGCTCTCATTTGTGAAAAGCAGAGGGTGCCAGTGATGGGCCTGCTAATTCTGGTATTCTATGGCAAATGCCAGTCAGGCTCCACGGTGCTGGGCAGTGAGCACAGGGCCCACTAGAGGACATCAGGCCCTCAGGATTGTTTGGCAAGAGACATTGGCATGCTGGAGGTAATTTTGTAGGGCTCTGGCAGTGCTCATTCTGTTCCTCCTTGCACAAAGGAGCAGAAACCAGTCCTGACCTTCTACGGCCCTGTCCAGCTCTCTTAGAGTAACTGCCTGTCTCCTGGAATCTCCTCCATGCTCTTGAGACTGTACAGGGAGACACGGTATACCTTCTGGCAATGGCACGTACTGATGGAAGAGTTGGACTACCTGTGCAACCTGTGTAGGGTCCAGGTATTGCCTCATGCTACCAGGAGTGCCACTAACACTAGCTGAATGCAAAACTAGTGAAAAAAAAATAGTCAGAAAAGATGAGGAGGGAAAAATGTCAGTGGCCTCCATCTGTAAAACCATTCCTGTTTTGAGGGTTGTCTCATTGTTGACCCTCTGGTGCACTTGTTAATTTCATTAACACCAAAGCAGCTGAAACTGATTAACAACCCCTTCTGCCATTTAACTGACCAGATCAATATCCCAGAAATTTAATAGACTTGATACTCTGATTAAAAAGTGTTCCTTCATTTTTTTTTTTTTTTTTGCACTGTATTTCTATAATGAAAGGAAATTAAAGTTTTTATCCTGGAGATTCTCATGAGCCATAAATCATGACTGTGTTTTTATGCTATTTATAGCTTGTATTTTTAATTCTCCCATTATATAAGTACCTTTCAGGCTCCTCGTGCTAAATTCAAATTGCCTACCTTTGCATAAGTGATTCACTGGAGGCAATTCATATAATCTGGTTTATGTTTAATTTATTATTACCAGACACTTCATAATGCTGCTGGTTCAAAAGCTTTCAAGTAGGGAATCACTGTGTGGCTTTTATTGTGAAACAGTCACAACAGAAGAAATGGACTGTATTTTTGATGATTACTGCAATTATAAACTAAAAAAACAGACACGATATGGACACACAAACTAGACCACCCACGCCACGGAAAACCATGCCAACAAGCTCCCGGTGCACATTTTTTGTGCTGATGTTATTGCCAGAGGAGGTTTGGAGCTCTGCCGTTATTGAGTCAGCAGAGCGTTGGCGACTTTTACACACTATGAACCTCAGCACTCGGCGACCCCGCTATGTAACTTTACGTGGTCGGACACTTTGTGGCTGAGTTGCTGCTTCCACTTTGCAATAATACCACTTACAGTTGAATGTTGAATATCTAGGAGAGAAGAAATTTCATGAAAAGACCTGTAACGGTAGCATCCAATTACAGTACCACGCTTGAATTTAGTGAGCTCTTTGGAATGACCTATTCTTTCACAAGTGTTTATACAGGGAAAATTGCATGGCTGGGTGCTTTATTTTATACACCTGTGGGACTGAAAACACCTGAATTCAAACATTAAGAGGTGTGGCCCAATACTGCTGTCCATATAGTGCATGTTTCCCGCATTTTTGACAGCATATCGGTTATAAATGTGGTATTACTTAAACTGCTCAGGAAGGTAATAAACTCTACTGTACCCTGGTGTTGCTACTCATGCAGTGCATGGTGATCGCACATGCAATTTTCATTGGATTATTATTATTTTATAATTTGGCTGCACTTTCAACATCAGCTGCTCTTCCGCTGTATTTCTCACAAATTAGCTGCTAGTTTAGTATTCGCTGTTTGCACAGTACGCACAGGTGTTCAAAAATCAACCAAGAGAGAAATCTTAAAAGGATTATAACGCTGATGCATGAGAAAATAAGATTATTCATAGAGCCACTCTACAAACATTGCGGTAGATCCAGCTACCTTGAAGAATGTCATTGTGGCGCCGTCCTCCACTACCCCATATGGGATTTTAGTTTGTTTGGCTAGGTCATCAGCTGAATCTATAGGCGATTCCATCCTCTCCACAGTGAGAAAGGCAGCCAAGTTGGCTGTATAGGAGGAAATGATGATGAGGGTGAAGAACCACCAGATGCCTCCAACTATTCGAGTCGACAGGGCCTTGGGCATGAGCTCTGACCCTGGGATGAGGGAGGTGGCAGGAGTGAAAGTTAAACAGCAAAAGGCATCGATCTCAACAAGTCCTCATTATCATTCTAATCTTCTCATTACATTTATTTTTAACATGTTAAAAAGAAGACAAGGCTAGCACCTTTAGAAACAGACTTGTTTTGAGAACTCATCAAGTTCTCAGCGCGAGCAGATGTGCCACTCGCATCAAGATTAAATCACTCAAGAGAGCTCTCAAAACAAGCAGATTGCGGGATCTCAAACAAGTGAAATTATCTTGTCTCAGTCACAAGGGAGTGCTTTAAATAATGCAAGAGTTACAGGAAAGTGCTATTCAAAAGAGAACAAGGTGTTTGCGTAAATCTGATATATCAAATTAAACACATCAACATCGATGATTCAGGACTGTGTGGAGAGGTAACAGGCTGGTTAGGCCGGAGAGTCATGTACCCAAGGTAACCTCACATCCTGACTCTACACCCCACTGATCTCTAGGTGCTGATAGGCCGGGGGCAATAGAAGAGGACGCTTGGGCATTAGTGGCATTGCTACAGTAACAAACAGCATATTTATATAGACTGTATATTTTTCTGCAAAGCTCAAACATGAGTCTGAGACACATTCATTTTATATATTTTACACAATGATATTTATCTAAAACAGAATCTCTTAAATGTAAATGTCCTCAAATGAACTAAGGGCTGTGAAGCATTTGTTTTTATAAACACGTTTTCTATTGCACATCTTCAGGTTTAGCCTGTGTTCCCATGAGTCTAAGTCTGTTACATTTCTTTAAAAAGATATGCACATTTATTCTAAATTCTGTGTGGACCTTTAGAGGTCTCGCTCTATTGCCTCTGGCTTAGTTAAAAAAAAAAAAAAAAAATCCAGCCCTTAGGGACAGTGGGATGTAGAGAGCTCCAGCTCCACAAAGCAACTGTAGCCACAGGCTGAGGCAACTACCTTGCTGCATGAGAGCCCCAACTCCAAACCAGAAACTATTGAGCAGCGTAAAATTGTTTTCCACTACATCTGAGTCTGGGTTGCATGGATGCGGGTTGTACCACTCATAGGGACTAAACCTATAAAGGAAAGAGCAGAAAGACACATGTCAGCACAAAGGACAAAAAAATGTTTTCCGTGGTGCAGATTAAATGGCCGATAATACATGAATCTCAAAGCATTCGGAACAGGAACAATGAGAGTGTGAACGTGTAAAAAAAAAAACCTGTTTTGCGGATCAGAGCTTCTGCGGAGACGAAAGCAAATCATTCTAGCTTTTGCTGAGATTTTGCTGAGACTTATTGGCATATTCAAGTAGCATCAGTTTATTGTAAGAATGGATCAATAGACTGGAATAACGCTGTCACTGGTGATAATGTCCCCCTGTGTAATGATCTTTGGAGCTAATTTCAATTCACTTAGTCAGGAGCCTTTAAGTGTTTCCCCCAGCAGCTACAATCATCGTTACTCTGCGGATACCATTTTATTTTAACACCCCAACGTGGGACTTGTGCTCTCCTTTTTTTCTTCTGGTTTCCCCAACAGCAATCTCTGTTCTTCCCCTTTTCCTCTTTTCTCACAATCCCCTCATACATCACATTCCCCTCACATCCTTCTATACAATTCTGTTCCCAGCAATCCACGCTTAATTTTTTTTTTCCAAATTGTTTTGCTTCCCCCACGAACCTCCTTCTGCTGAACATGCTGCCCGCCTTGGCTGATTGTCAGTGTCTTCGGGTCACTTGTGGACATTTCTCATTTATTATCCTAAGCAAAAGTGGCATGGCATTAGCACAAGGTGATTGGGTTAGTGTTAAGCATCAGGAACTGATTGAGTTTGTGCTGAAGTGGCTGATAGAGAGAACATTGCTTATGCAGAGTTGAGGGGCCTGACAGGTAATGGTGTTGAGAAGCTTTTCCCCGATATACTGCATGCTAATAAGCCTCTAGGCAGAGTCTTAAGGTTTTAGATTGTGTGATCATGTGATGCTATTTCTCAGCTGTGCCTCTTTGAAACGCAAAGGGTATAAATATGTTTCTATAGCATATATCGTATATATGTCAGATTTGTACTGATTTAAAGAGACCATGCCTTCTCAGGGGACAAGTGGACTAAATTGTGCCAGCAAAATATCACACTGTGGGGGCCAAAGACTTAGGTTTTCCTACAATATGTTACCTGTCTCTATATAAGTGTGTGCCATTTTGAGTCTCTTTGTTATTGCAGCAGGCTAATTACTGTTCTTATTTCACAAGCATCGGGAACATGACAACATTTCTGTCATAATGCTCTTCCTTTACAGCTATTTTCTGTTCATAAAAATCATCTGTGTGGACATGGCTGTGATGGCACACTATAATTCTTCATGTCAACACCGTCAGGATGCCTTATTTATTGAGATGTCAACAAGCTCTGTCGCCTCGGTATCACGGGCAACTGAAACGGCACAATGATCTTGCAGAACCGTTCAGAGCGCAGCGAGTGCACTTGCATGTTTTTGTACATGTGCATGTACTTACGCCTGTGTGTATCAAGCCTGCGGTGCATAAATGTTTATGAATATGCTTTTACAGCTGTGTGGGTGCGTTTTTCATGTGGTGGCAACTGGGTATTTGCATTGGCTGCACCAAATGCATCTCAAAGTCAAACATGTGTTGTGATTATTTATTTATGTTTTTGTACACAGGCATTACAGATAATGTGTAGCCTGCAGCCAATTGTGGAAGACAACAGCTGCATATAGGTTGCGGGTGTATATAATCTCACACAATGCGCATTTGATTGCAATGTGTTTGTTTCTCCCAGTGTCTACATGTGTATTCTGTATGTACCGGGTTTGATGGCTCCTCTGTATGACCTTTGTCTGCAGCTGGCCCGTATTCCTGCAGGCCGTGTTCTGCACACCGATCAGCAGGAAGAAGAGGATGTGGAACATGAGGACGTAAGGTCACCTCCTCACATCGAGCACAAGGGACATGTCGAATTGCACACGGAATTCTAAAAAGACTCTCCCCCCCTTTTCTCTCTTCATCCTCCACTCCTGTCCCTCTTTCCCTTCGCTTGTCCCCGGCCACAATAACACAAAACACGCACCCTCCATTAGCTGTCTGTTCAATTCAATTACTCTGCCTGGCTTTATAGATCTGTTGCCTTTCTTTTCTCAGGCCAAGCGAAGAGGTTATGTTTGGTGTCTTAAAATCACAGGCATCTGGAACTTGGAATATAAAATTGCAACAGCCTGTAATTCATGTAAACATGTTCCAATACAATTTATATAATCTATTCTTGTTTGCAAGTGGACATTTTCTACCCTGGAAAAGGCTTTGTGAAATAATACCATTTGTTTTGTTAATAAAGGGAGAAATCAATTCAACCACAGAGCTGGGAGGATGCACTGAGTGAAATGTATTTCTCTGGAGCTCGATAGCTTATTCAGGGAAAAAAAAAAAGTGTTAACGTGTGGGAAGCAGTTCAGGGACGTGATGTTTAGTGCTTTATTGTGCAAAACTGGGACTTCATAAGCTCACCAGTCTTACTATATTTGAGAAAGAAAATAATATACTCTGCATTCGGAGGATTGGCCAATCATCCTATGGCCGTGCAATCAATACTACAATTATGAGGGAACCAGATCAGCAAGCCGTAGTGAACACTGGGCTTGAGATTTAAAGTTTGCAGAATATTTCTGTCACACAGAGTGATGGAAAGCGCTCAGTATTGCTAGTGTGCAAAAATGGCATAATGCAGATTACAGCATTATAATTGAATAGAAGTACAATTAGAAGTATCAAATACCATGACCATTTCTATCGCAACCAGAAGAGTATCAATAAAACTGCATGCTTATTACTTACCCTGACCAAATGTAACAAATGACTGTGGGCTTAATTTGCATATTCTGAACTAACTTAGGTGACAGTTGCTGCTTTCCTCTCATATGATCATTTTGCCAGTAACATTTGATGAAATGTGTGTTAAACCAAAACCTCTCAGGCTCAAAGAAGAAGAGAAGCCCAGGGGTTAACACACACATCATACTATATTGGTCATGCATCTGGGGGTTTTCTGGGGAGAGGTTGATCAAAATATTGTAAGAATTGTACTTGTACAGTATCAGCAGTGTCTTTGTACATTTCTTACAATTAATTACGGTTTGCTGGTTTTACAGTTGCTGATGCTTGTGCAAATATACCTGAAATATTGCTCTCTAATTTTGAAGACCATAGTAGGATTTTTTCTATGTTTTGCATCCATAACTGCAATGATATTTTGGCAAAATTGCAACTTAATTTAGTTACATTTTATTGTTGTTTTTAAAAAGCTGCTTAATCTTGGTAATAAAGCTTAAAACAAGATGGAAACAAGGTGGAAAAAATGCTGCTATGGTCCTTTAATGTTACATGTTTATTGCAGATTTGATATCCTTTTGTTTTTTGTTTTTCCACCCACACCTTCATATCACAGAAGTCATCAACTGCTGCATGTTAGTCAAAGGAGGCAAGCAGGAAGGGAAGAGTCAAGCAAAGGAAACAAACAGGGGGGTAGACATGTTACCTGGCTATGACAAACAGCACACAACTGACACCCAAGCAAGCCAGCAGAATATACATCCAGATATCAGGCGAGAGAGGGTTGAGGAAGGAGAAGACCCCAGGATTGGTGCCGTTGGGCTTGCGGTACAGGATACTTATCCCCAGCGTCATGAAGGGCTTGGAGAAGTCGATGACCTTCTCTCTGACGTAAGTGATGGCCAGAGGAGCAACTGCAAGGTCTGCTTTCTGCAAGGAGAAAACAGCGGCGACATCAAGTGGGGGATGGGGGGGGGGGTGTTTGTCCGCCAATAAAAAACAGCCAATTCAATTAACATCTGATTCCTGTCAGCAGCCGCTCTGCTCAATATGTACAGGAGGCAGAGACATGACATAAGGGGAAAAAATTCCAAGGATCATTACTTCAACTAGATTATTAGGTGGGAGGCTGAGTTTGTCTGGAAATTACAGGTTATATGTCTGATCCTTTTTATAAAGGGCAACAATCTTAGGATTACATTAATCTGTGACAAATCAACCTCGAGTTGCCTCAGAATATGATATTAGTCTTCTGCACAGTTCAGCACTCACTCTGAAGTATTTCTGCATAATTCCTCCAAGAAGTAACTTGATGTGAAATATATATATCTATATTTCCAGATTTCAGATTTTTTAGGTTCTGTTTGTGGTGCTCATTTATTTGTCAAGTGGCGCTAGTCACTCGCGCTAACTAGCAAGCTACAAATTGTAGTGGGGGGGGGGGGGGGACGCCAAGCAAAACAGCTGTTCATTTTCTATGCTTTGAGGGCTTTTTGCCATAAATTTTCATCTTAAGAAGCCATCTGTATATTTGAGTCTTATAAAAGTTTCCCAAGCAGCATCAAGTGTCATAATTACAGAATAATGTTCTATGCTAATGCACAGTGTAGCAGCAGAGATGTAATAAATAATATAAACTATTGCAATAAATAATAAATAAATTGTAACAAAACATAAAAAAATTCACCAAGTTAATTAAATTCCAGTGTTATGCACTTGTAACTGCTATATTGCTTCTCTATAAATATATGGATATATTTGCACAAAATATTTCATTTTATTTGCAAGAGACACAATTTCTGGCACTGGAAAGTTTCTGGTTTCCATTTGTAGTTCATTTGTAGTCCGACCAGTACTGACCAATCACGACTGAGCCGGCTTTGGCTGCACGAAGGCAAACAGAAGAAGAATGGGTTGCCTGGAACGCAATCATGAAATCGCTGGCTGATGATGATTCTGTTCATTGTTAGCTTTTTAAAATACACTGAAATGCACATAACAGGAAATCATTCCCTGGGTATGAGTCACCCGATTTCCCAATTCTTGCTGGCTACAGTGGAAGCCCAGAAACATTGGCCAGTGCCCGCAGAAGTTTATTCATCACACGCTAGCTGTTAACTTGTGAATATGGCTACTGTCCATACCGGACCAAGTGAAACTGTATTTATACTCCCACAGTCTAGCCTACACAAACAGCTGACGGTGTTGGAAGCATACTTATATACTGGCGTGTCTCAGCTTCTCTAACATTTCTCCTTACTTTACTGAGTTACTTTGTGTGCTTTAACTGAGCTAAATACGCTAAGGCTAATAAATACTGATTCACTTTTACTGAAAGGCCGGAAGGAAAGAAGACATATGACCTGAGTCTATACGAGGATTGGCAGAGTTGCGAAAACGAGAAAACAGAAGATAGCTACATTGGCAGGTTGCTTGCTTTTACAGCCTATTACATTTTGTTTCACAGAGGCTTTATCTGATCAATATCCCGTCTTTCCACTAAGCAGACCAATCATGGTTGTCGAGGTCTGTGTCGACGCAACACGTAGTTTCAGGCTATGCTGTAGATTTGATGTAGAAGTATAAATCAACCTTGAGGCTGCAGCAACAGCAAAACCCATGAGTTCGTTTTTTTTTTTTTCTTCGAAAGCAGAGGACTACATAATTTGCTCTCTCAAAGTTTAAGATGCCACTGTTTAAAGTGCATAAAGAAACTCAACAAAGTAAAAGGTCCTTTTTTTTTTTAAACGCTGTAATCTCGTATTAGAAACACGTGCTCGTTCAGTAACACTATTTCAGCCTGTTTCCAATTCAAATCAGCATTGAGGAATTTCAGAGGTTCATTAATTCAAACGAGAAGGAATATGGCAGACTGCTGTGCCTAAGTGGAAAAATAAATTTTAGCTTTTAGAAACAAAATAGTCCCACTGTACTGGCAAATGAAGGCACAAATGACTTAATAATGAGAAGACTTTTTTTTTTTAACAGGTCCCATTTGAGCATTTAGAGATTCAGTTCTTATTGTTTTGAATCAGCTTGCAATGAAGAGTAGCTGTATTAAAATACATGAGGAAAAATTAGTGGACCATTATAAAATATGATTAATAAAAAGCAGAAAGTCTTTAGTTTTTTTGTCTTCTTTCAGATGCATATTCTGATCACTGAATGTTTTCTTATCCCCGGTGTGTGATGACTCACGTGGTCCATGAGCTCCCGCACCATGCCGTTCCATTGGCCTGTGCCCTCATCCAGTGCACCGTACTTCCCATCTTCTACTAATCGGACCTCGTAGCGGAAGCCCAGGATGGAGGAGAGTTCCCGCAGCAGGTCGATACAGTAGCCCTCAAAGCGGTCGTTCCCGTACAGAGGCTTGTCTGACTTCTTAAACATCACATATGGCTCCTCCTGTACAGGGAAAACAAACTGCTGTAGAAGTGCAGAAGTTTGTGTGTTTTGTATTACATATTTTTCAGGTGTAGTTGCTGACTGTGAGTGTGTGCTGTTTGTGTTTTCATTCGGCCGTGTCTACCAGTATGGTGGATACACGCAGGGATTTGTTAGCCAGAGAGTCAGTGATGTTGGACGTCTTGCTTTTGTGAGTCTCTGTCATATTTAAACCGCTGGGAGGGTCCCATGTTCCAATCTGTTGAAACAATTCAGTGTCACGTTTATATCCCCTTGTCTTGTCTACAGATGGGAAATGAAACACTTCAAGTCATCCCCACTTGCATTTTGTATTTTAACTCGTAGTCATAGTAAAAAAAAAAAAAAAAAAAGCACACCCTCTTTCAATTCTAAGAGTTTGCATAGCAGGACGTAATAAAAGAAAAAAAAAGGCTATGACTGAACCATTGCAACATCTTGATTCTTTTCTTTTTCAGCCATGCTGTTGTAGATTTGCTGCTGTGTTTTGGATCATTACACGCAGGTCATGCACCACTGTTCTGTTGTATGACCCAGTTTCAGCCAAGCTTTAGCTGTCAGGCAGATGGTCTCACATTTGCCTCTAGAATACTTTGGTATACAGAGGAGTTCATGGTCGACTCAATGATTACAAGGTGCCCAGGTCCTGTGGCTTTAAAACAAGCCCAAATCATCACCCTTCCACTGCTGCACTTGACAGTCGGTATGAGGTGTTTGCGCTGATATGCCGTGCTTGGTTTTCACCAAATGCAAAGCTGTGCATTATGGCCAACCATCTCCACTGTCCAAAGGATGTTACTCCACAAGTCTCACATTTTGTTCGGATGCAGCTTCGCAAATCTAAGCTGTGCTGCCATGTTCTTTTTAGAGAGACGAGGCTTTCTCCTGGCAGTCCTTTCAAACAAGCCATACTTGTTCAGTCTTTCTCTAATTGTACTGTCAAACTTTAACATTTAATATGCTAACTGTAGCCTAATAGTCTTTTGTTTTTTTGGGTTTTTTGCATTGCATGGTTTGACGTCGGTGTGAATTTGTTGGGATGTCCACTTCCCACTGGGAAGATTGCAGCTGTCTTGAATGTTTTACACTTGTGAATAATCTCTCTCATTCTAGAATAGAATAGAATAGAATGCCTTTATTGTCATTATACAGGATGTACAATGAGATTGGAGGGCCACTCCTGTTCAGTGCCATGCAATAGAAAGTCAAACTTTCTAAATAAAAAAATATAATCATCTAATATAATCTAAAAAATATACAGAAAATAAACCAGTGCGTATAAAATATACCGAAAATAAAATGTATAAAAATATATACGTTGTAAAAAATAAAATAAGTGTATACATAATAATGAAGATGGTGAGTATTGCACTTGGTGAATGAATATTGTGCTAGTGAATGATTATTGGATATTACACAATATAGAGGTGATGGACTTCAAATTGTTTGGAAATGGTCTAATAACCCTTTCCAGATTGATGAGCCGCACCAATTGCTTCTTTAAGATTATTGCTAATGCCTTTCTTTCTTGGCGTTGTGTTAATGCACACCTGAACGCTCCAGACCAGCAAACTGCCAAAACCTCTGCTTTTATAGAGGTGCTCACACTTGCTGATGATCAGTTAATCAAGTGCATTTGATTATCAGCACTTGGCTGCTACTTACCCTCTTAGTTCTTAAGGAAGCGGTAATGGTGTGCTTAGTTTTACATGCACTGCTTCTGCATTTTGGCTTAATTTTTGTTAAATGAATGAGAGTGCAGTGTAATATTTCATGTTTTGTAGTTCATCTAAGGTTGTATTTAAATAATTTTAAGACCTGGTAAGGACTAAGTAATTTTTTTTATTATGTATAATTTTATTATGTGATACATAAAAAGAGGGTTTACTTTCTTCTTCTTCTTTTTTTTCTGTAAGCGTCAGCTACACAAATCAGTCACACACCTTTTCCAGCCCCTCCTCCTTCAGACTGATGACATCCAGGTCGAAATCAGTTCTCAGTCCATTGGTCTTGTTAAAAAGGACACGTCCTGTCAAACCATCCCAGTGTGCCTGAAGACATAAATATACAGCATGATGAACTAAAATCCTCAGCTATGAGCACCGTCATTCCATTAACCTTAAGACATCATCTTTCTCAGCAATATCAATCCAACCCCTAACCATAAAAGTTTTTCTTTCCCAATTATGAATTCCATCTGGCTCTCCCCTCACTGTCTATCTCAACAACATAACAAGAAACAATAAAGCAGCGAGAACAGAAGCAGGTTTGACAGGTAAGAGTTCATTATGCATGTGGTTCATTGTGCTTGAAGTTTCACTTCAAAGCCATTGGAGGAACAGACGGGCATGGGGAGTGATAGCAGACACAGGAGGGGGAGGAAGCACCAGCTACTACAATGGCTCATTCTGAAAATTACCTGCAATGATACCATCCAGAGAATGAAAGAGCTTTGTAGAACAAAGCAAATGGCTGACCCTGACTAGAGTTAAGGAGGCATGCAGAGCCTTTGATATAAACACGGGTGGAGATATGCACTGAGAAAGTGTGGTTTAAAGACAATGATGCAAAAAAAAAAAAAAGTAGTTACTGTGGATAATGTTGTGGAATCCATTTTTATGAAGATTATTTAGACTAAATGATTAGATAATAAACTTATTTGAAATTCTCATATGGTTGCGGTCACGGTTGACCACAGCTTTCTGGATCCAGAATGGTTTATAGGAAAGGTGCACTGAAATTGTATGGCATGTATTAACTAAATAATTACAGAGATGCACAAATAAAATGCCTGCAAACTTGATTGCACTAATCCATATGACACAATAAGAAAGATCAAATGTTCAGTAGATTTCACAGGTCAAAGGTCAAGACAAAGCAGTGACCTTATACCTCTTTGATAAGGTTGATGAACCGCCCTCCGAAGCGCCACGGCTTGTGGCGATTACACTGCAGAGAGCTCACAGTGATCTGCTGCGACTGCTGCACTGCCACCGCCACCACATGCACGGCATCATACATCAGGGCTGCATCGGTCTGCAAACAGGAAGGTAATGCTATTAGACATTTTATAAGACCACTTGATACTTCTGTCCACACAACCTTTCATCTCGCCATTAATTCACCTGTGCAGGAACATAAGAAACTGTGTGAAGTCTCAGATGACTTGCTTTAGTCATAAGTCACTACAACACGAATTAGGAGTACAGCCAGCAGTAAATGCCCCACACAAATGGCACGGTGTCTCAGCTTGTTAGTAAAAATATCCAACCACTGTCTGAGGCAATCAGAAAGCTCTGCCAGGGAAAGTCTCTCAGTGGAAGGGCGCCATGTCAGTGTGAAGACTAATGGTTCCTGATGGGTGTGCCTGTTCCCCAGAGAGAGGGAGCGTGAAACAGGCACCAGTGCAGACAGATCGACTCTCTCTGGCACACTCAGTGTAACATGCTAAGTACAGAGGACGAAGGATTGCACTGAAAAACACCTATGACAGCTATGCATATAACCCCCATAATAAGTCATCAAAGGGAGAAAACGGTGAAGCTGAAATTTCTCACACTGACGTGCTGCGATTTATCTCCACTGCTCCAGTTGGCACACATGAATTCTTTTCATGCCGTCAGTCCACACAGTTTCACACACTCCACACTCAGCTCATCACAGATCCACTTTCCACGGTCCCACACAGGTTGAAATACACTATGGTGATCCTATTTGACAAGTTGTGGATGACCAACCTGCGAGGGAGTGAGAAGAGTAACTCTGAGACGGCAAAGTATTTGCAGCTATAGGATCTTTGTGAATGTGCCGGCTGCCAGGGAAAATGAGCTGGCCTTCAGTGCAGCTAGATGCATAGCAGGAGACTGCCGAGCTGCTGGTTCCCTATATTCACTCTATAGGCGCTGTAAAGCATCCACTTCATCCACGTGTGCAAGAAGAAGGGGAAAGTGTATGCTCTCTGTACACTTCATACCACGCCTTACAAATGGTGAGAGGTAAGGTAAAGGATCTTACATCCAACAGCAAAAAAGAGGTTTCTGGTAGCAAAAAAGGAATGAAAGACACAGTTGATGGGGTTCATGTGTGGTTGCAGTAGAGGGAAGAGTGACTTTTTCTTCCCCCCCCCCCCCCTCTTTCTCCTGTTCTTTTGGAGTTGATGACTGCTGATGTCAAAGGCAGCAGTAGATCAGAGAATGGGAGACCCATCTCTACACTCTTTCATCCCTGATGCTTCCCTGGGAAAGGGACCAGCTAGGGCCATATCTGCTCTCACAGTGACAGCAGTGTGCACGTCTGTGTGGTGTTCATGACAAATACTGACTAGGAAAAGACTCTGTCAATGCACCAGTCTATTTCTTGAATAGCGAGGAGGAGTTTTAAACAGAGTCAGTATGCAACACTATTTCTCTGCTCCGACGGCAAAGTTTTCACATCCAATCATTCATTTACTGGTCTACTAAGACTTGCTGTTGGACTGAATCAAGTTATTTTACCAATTTATTAAAAAAAAAAAGAAGAAAAAAGAGTTATACAAGCATTATTCACATTCAGTCTCAGTCCACTGCATTGAATTTCAAAAGTATGTAATACATTCTGAATACATTTATTCCTTGGATGATATTTATTTTTTTCCGATTGATTTTAGTTTGGCTGTGGCATTGCAGAATTTATGAAATTCAAATGAAATCTCCGTGTCTGCTGTTTCTTTTTAAATACCCTTTCATTTCAATTTTGCTAGTGACCTTTTAACTTTCCTCTAAAAAAACTTGATTTTTTTCTCCCCCTTTTAAAAATCAATCAATATCACATTCCAACTCCTCCATCTCCAAACTCTTTATTCTTCTGGGTCAAACTACAGTGTGCACTGTATTTTCAGTTAATAGTCTTGGCTACAAATATATTCTGTGAAAAACACTTCTGGGAATAACAGCCTTACATCTTGTTTGCTAAAATTCATCAAAATGCTCCGCTTGGAAGTTTATTTTTAGTTTACTTTTCATAGCTTGCATGTGACATGAAACTGGAGTGCTTAAGCACAACCTTGATGTGTGACAGCTGAATGAGGGTTTATTTTTAGAAAATCTTAACAGATGAACTTGTACCTTTACCTTCAAGAAATGCCAGATTTTCAACTGTTTGTTTTTCCGAAACAGTTTGCAACATAAAGAGGTGCCACTTTCTAGTACAACTTCGTAATAATGTGGTGACAGTGGGGTAAAAAGGGGGAGACAAGAAGTTAATATAGCAATAGCAAACTATTACCACTTAATTACAAAGTAATGTCAAGTAATATCTTGTGTCAACAATGGTTATATTTAAGTAATATTGCACTTGCATTCGGGTAATAAGAGACATGAAACTAGATTAGAGAGAAATCAGACTACAATATATTACTTGGTTAATAGTTGATATTACTTTGTAATTAAGCTGTCATAATTTGCTATTACCATTATCATCACCCTGCTTATTACTCTACTAATGCACATTGTTACCAAGCTGTAATAGAAAGTGCTACCCATAAAGATTTGCTAATAATAACTTTCTCCCATAATTTTGTCCCAAATTGTTTACTTCCTTTAAAAAAAATATTGATAGTTTCTTAAACACAAATACATAAATAAGCACTGAGACAAGCAGGGCATCTTCCTCTGTGGCAAATATTTTCTGAGCTTTGAAATATGAAAGGTTTTAAACCTGCATAAACAGTAAAAGACTCTTTGCTGACTTGCGGGGCAGCTGAAATGAGCTGTGAAATTGTGCCCCATTTCCAGTTGATATCATAAACCTTTAGTAAACAGTTGCATTTTATACCTCCAGCAGATATAGAGCAACACTGTCAGTCACTGCTGCTATGAGAGGGGTGAGGCTGAACCGAAAGAGTACAGTTGTTCTCTTTTTGCTGTTTTACTGAGCTGAAACTCTATGAAGCTCTGCATGGCCCAGCGGAGCTGCACATTCGGATGATAATTACTACCACTGACCTCTAAATTTACACTCAGTCTTTGATTGTTATTTGCAATGTTATTATAGCTGCTTTGCGATTAAATGTGGCAATAAAGTGGCAAGGTAGACATTTTAGTGTGAGATCCTTATAGAGCAAGCACAACTGCAGCAAAGATTAAGAAGCTAAGATTAGTAATATCAGTGTCAAACAACTTTATCATGAGCTGTATGTAAACATCCTGTGTTAAAATTAGTTTTTTTAATGTGGACATTAACAGAGACAGGTGTTTATTTATGGTCACGAAAGATAGGTTTGGGTACATGATGAATTATTTATGTAAGAACAGGATAGTTCATGTTTTATAGAATAAATAGTTCTGCATGTTGCTGTGCTTGCACTTAAGGGGCCAAAGCAAACTACTAACTCCTCCATCAGCATCTTTGTTTGAACTAAAATAACCGCTCACTTTATTAGGCACATCTCTCTAGTACCAGTTGGATCCCCTTTGCCTTCGGAACTGCCTTAAAACCCTCTGGGGTCTGGGGTATAATTAAGCATTTTGGACTAATTTTGTTTTACCTTTATAATTCACCTTAGAAACTGTTTAACTTGCCTTGTTTGGTATCATTCAATTCAGCACAACCTCTCGTGTGTGACAGTTGTGACAGTTATTTTTTCGTTTTGACATAATGTATTCACACAATGGACCTAAAATCACACAAAATGTAAAATCCGAGAAGAAAAAAGTTCAATTTTTTTTACCCTGAAAATCACAAATATGTTTAACAAACTATTTTTACAAGTTAAAATACAAATATAAGTTGTAATTTTCAAAAACATTATGCACAAATTTAGCAAACAACAAAGTTACATTACATTAAGTTACAATTTGCATTAAAATGCAGGCATGCAGGAATTTCTTTGTACAACTATTTGAACTATTTGAATTTCCACTTTGCGGGACAATAAAGGCTGTTTCTTCTTCTTCGTCTTCTTCTATTTACAGAACAATCAGGTGTCACAATAGGATGCCACACAAATTATTTGTGCCACTCCAAAAAACAGTTCCTGTCCACCATAAGACAGAGGAGCCTATCACAGGCAAAACTGGCCATCAATATTAACGTCTTTCACCACCTTTCACCTGTTCCTCAGCAACCAAATGCCACATGTTGCCATATAAATTTTTTGACTGGCTGATTTGGTGCATTTTTCCACCAATAGGAAAGAGGATGCCGTGATTTTTTTTTTCGTTTGTGTGTGCACGTTTTTTTTATTTATTTATTTTGCTCGCAAGCACTTCATGCTAGCGAAAATCCAGTTTTTACTGTTTTTTTTTTCTGCACGAAACGCCCATCAAACGTGAGGATAACATACAGGAAAAAGCATGGCATAGATTATTGATCATAACTCTGGTTTTACTCGGCCTACCAATTTAAAAACCGGTACATAGTTTGAAGTCCGCACTTCCAACTCACATTGAAACAGAAAGTCAGCGTTGCTACGTCATCTTAAATTGACGATGTCATTTGGACGCGCCGGCAGTTCTGTCGAGCCCAGAGGGTTTTTTTGTGGCAACAAAACGCTGGAAACATTCTTATATTACTGAGTTTTGATGAGTCAGGTTTGTAGTCTCAGTTTCTTCTTTTTAGCTGACAGGAGTGGCATCCAGTGTGGTCTTCTGCTGCTCTTCTGCATGCCTTGGTTGTAAGTGGGTATTTGAGGTACTGTTGCCTTCCTGTCAGCTTAAAGCAGTCTGGTCTTTTTCCTCTGACCTCTGGCATCAACAGAGAACTGCCACTCACTGGATATTTTTTCTTTTTTAGACCTTTCTTTGTGAACCCTAGAGATGGTTGTTTAGAAAAATCCCAGTAAATCAGCAGGTTCTGAAATACTCAATTAAGTCCATCTGGCACCAACAACCATGCCATGTTCAAAGTTACTTAAATCCCTCCGATTTAGTTTGAACTTCATCTTGACCGTGTCTACATTCCTCAATGCACTGAGTTGCTGCCGTGTGATTGGCTAATTAGATGGTTGCATTAATGAGCAGTTGAACAGGTGCACCTAATGAAGTGCCCCCTGAGTGTATGTATGCCATTCTTCACTATTGGCTTAAAACCATTCATGGAAATATTTCCCACATCTTTTAACTTTTGATCTCAACTTTTGATATCAAATATTTCCTGGCTCAAATGATTTATAAGTCAAAGATCTTTTTCTGACTCTGGAACAGAACAATTCCTGAAAATCCCTTTATGATGGAAGCAAAATGAGGCTGGCATCAAGTGGAAGCAAAGATCAAGGAGGAAAAAATATGAAATGATGGCTCATAGTTCTGGCAGATTGCATTCAATTTAAAAACAATCCAAGAGTGATCTCGATATTTATTACAGAGCCAAGCACAGGTCCTGTGGGGTGCTTTAAGTGCTTTAAGTGGAACCAATCTCGAACCCCTGAGACACTCAGATACAGCAGGAAAAGGGTTTCAAAGAAGATGCCCAAAACCTTTGTTTCCTTGTCCTTCTCTTTTCTCTCCCCCTCTCCCCCTCTCTCTCGCTCTCTCGCTCTCTCTCACTCAAACACCCACATAACCATCTGAAATCAAACAGTGCTCATTAGCGTCACTAAACGTAGCAGTCCAGAAACAATTTTCTTTCAATTTACAACTTGCATTTTACCCCTGCGCAGTATATCTTCCTTTCCAGTCCTTTATGTCTGAGTTCGTGTCTGAATATCCCTCTCTCATAAACTTAATACGTGAGCAACATGTAAATATATCAAGAATTAGCGAGACGTGTGGACACCGAACACACACACACGCACACACACACAAAGGAGATCACACTCAGACAGTGACCAGCCTCAACTTGCAAGCTTCCTATAGGCAAGCCTGATTTGTCGTAGTTGCATGCAGTTTCCTCATTTAAATCCGTTGAACTGCAAACTCCACTGAGCTAGCTGCTGAGTGCGTGTCTGTCTCTGTGTGTGTTTATACAAATATATTCATTTTCGCTGCATCAGTATTCACACCAGCTCTCCACCTGTGCATAATGCCATAATTCCTCTGATAATGTAGCACCATGAAAAACGACATCTCTCTTTCTCTTCTCACCTCAGCTATCAGCTGTCCTCTTCCCAGCATTCCTATAAACAAAACACACATATACACACACACACACACACACACACTCAGAACTACCCTATCTGGTGATGGTTGTGTAAGATGGCTGCTTATGGACAGTGAAACTCCACTATTCATACATATCATATACATCTGATTAGCCCTAATGAGATTTTCAGTAACCTGTTATTTACCATGCATCACTGCACTGCAGCTGCCAGGCACGGAGCAGCAACAACAACAACAACAACAACACGCACACAACATGTAAAAATATGCACCCCAACAAACACACATCCCCACAGCATTGCCGGCAGCATCAGAGTCAGAGTGTCAGCAGGAGAGAGGGAAGCTCTTTGTTTTCTTGGAGCTGAAGTCACTCTGCCCTCGGATCACACACGGACCCATGGGGTTTGATGATTTGATAGAAGAAGGAGGTAATTATTCATTTCTTTCATTTTTTTTTATATGTATTTGTGCTGCTTGACTGCACAGTCTGTGGAAGCATTAGAGTCACAGATTCTGCTGTCAGATAAATGGCAGCATTTCTAAACTTTTTTAACAATTACATCTCTACATCTCCTCTTGAGTTTTCTTTTCTGTTATTAAAAAAAACAAAACATAATGATTTATAATTTAAGCTTCAATCAAGGCAGCCAATCTCACTCACGGCCTCACTCAGCGAGATACTGCATTTATTTTATCTGGCGAGATTAAATTCTTGTGTGGAGTATGGACACTGATGGGAAATGTCTGCGCATAATTGTTCACTGAATTCCAAACAGTGTGGAAAACAAAAGTGAGCTACCTGCTTAGACAAATATGAGCTCACTGACAATGGCTGAGCATCTCTGTCTCCATTACTTAGAATAACAATTTAGAAAAATATACTTAATTGCTCGATGCTTAATTACTCGATGAGCCTTAGAAGATCAATACCACTTTCCAGCGTTTGTTGATTGGAACACTGGAGCAAGCTCTTTTTCTTTTCAAAAACAAGACACAAAGGGAGGTTGCTCTAAGCATATTCACTCAAAGCCACACAGCTAAACATAATATCCACAGTCTTGTACAAACATGTACGGTACGCCTAGTGGCCCAAACATACACTCACGGGACGCTAGCAGGTACAATTTGTACTGGGTTGGACTCCCTTTTGCCTTCAGAAGGTTCTTAATTCTTTGTGGAATAGATTCAGTAAGGTGCTGGAAAAATCCCTCAGAGATTTTAGTCCATATTGACATGATAGCATCACACCGTTGCTCTAGATTTGTCAGCTGCACATCCAGGATGTGAATCTCCATCCCGTTCCACCACATCCCAAAGGTGCTCGGGTGGATTGAGATCTGGTGACTGGGGATTCCATTTGAGTGCAGTGAGCTCACTGTCATGTTCAGGAAACCAGTTTGAGATGATCTGAGCTTTGTGACATGGCATGCTATCCTGCTGGAGGCAGCCATCTGAAGACGGGTACACTGTGGTCATACAGGGTTGCACATGGTCAGCAACAATACTCAGGTAGGCTGTGGCATTTAAACAATGTTCATTGTTCTAAGGGGCCCAAAATGTGCCAAGAAAATATCCCCCACCAACCCCAGCAGCAGCCTGAAGCAAGGAAGGGTGGATCCATGCTTTCATGTTTGTCCTGTGAACTGGTGCTCACTGGATATTTTTTTTCTTTCTCAGACTTTTTTCATAAACCCTATAAATAGCTGTGTGGGAAAAATCCCAGTAGACCAGCAGTTTCTGAAATTAATTTAATATGATTTGCATGTTCTCCCTGTGTCTGCGTGGGCTCTCTCCAGGTACTCCAGCTTCCTCCCACAGTCCAAAGACATGCAGTTAGTGGGGTTAGGTTAATTGGTGATTCTTAATTGGCTGTAGGTGTGAATGTGAGTGTGAATGGTTGTCTGCCTCTCTGTGTTGGCCCTGAGACAAGCTGGCAACCTGTCCAGCCTCTCATCCTATGGCAGCTGGGAGAGGCTCCAGCCCCCCGCGACCCTGAAAAGGATAACTGGAAGAAAATGAATGGATGGATGGATGATAACACTAAACATGTAGCCAGAGTTGATGGAAGTATTTTCAGCACTAAGAATAACAAGGAATTCCACAACAGATGGTATGGGTCCCACAGAGCCCACATTTCAGCATCTTTGAGTCAGCGTGAGACTGCATGAAGTGAAAAAAAAAAGACACTAATGCAGCCTAAATCCACAAAGAACTGTGGTAAGTTGCTCATAACAACCTAAATGCCAAGTTCAATGAGAAATTCTCAGCAAGCGTACTCAGGAAAGCTGGCCCTGTTTTAAAGTCAAATGGTGGTCACTAAAATACAGATTTCATGATTTAGTGTTTTGAAAAAAAAAAGCATCTTTCCTAAAGTTGGTGCCAAAAACTTGTGCGCCACACTGTGTTTCTTACAGTGGTATCTTCCGTGAAACCACGGGTGATGAAAGTCACTGCACTGAGAATTGTGCAAATGTTCTGCTCTTGAAAGAAAAAGACTAGAGTGGAAAAACACTGAAATGTGACATATGTGATTTATGGGGCATATTATGGGTTTTCTGGGTTTCCTAGCAGAGAGGGAAGAGCAGGCATTCACATCATTTTGGGGAGGGGGGGAAAAACCCTTGGGTGACTGCAGCTCAGTGTACTGCCATCTCTCTCTCTGTCTGTCTGTAACTTTTCCACTCTGTGTCTCTTCCTCTCTTTCTGACTGCCTGTGCTCTGCCCCAATCCCTCCTCTTTTCACCCCGTCTTTTCCTCCCTTTCATCCCCTTTGTCGTCCCTCTGCCTTCCCCAGTTGCTCTCTTAAGTATTTCACAGAGCCGTGTGTGAGTATTGCTCAGAGTCTGAATATATGAGGGCTTTGCCAGTGCCGTCACTGCTATTTTTTTTCCCCTCTTTTTCTTTTGTGCATTAGAGGTTTAATCCCTTTCTCACATTGCATTTCCACATGCTGAAGCAACAGAGCAGCAGCCCTGCTGATTTTTTTTTTTTTAAATGAGGTTTTTGTCACAGGGAAGTAAGACTCGCTTCTTCCAACAAGGACCCCTGGGTAACTGATTCATTGATGGTGGCTGGATTTATGTGAAAGCACATTCATGGTTTTATTGTAGATTTAAGTACACTTTAAAGGGGGATAAAGGACTACACTGCAGAGGTTTTTGGTTTAAAAGAGAGGGGTCCACTGGGAATCGTGAGAATGCGAGCAGAACTCTGTTTGATGTCTATATATATATATTGATTTAGTACTGATGTAGTATTATTAAGGTGCCCTTATCATGCACTGACAGATGCTTTAATGTTGACAAAGACCTCCATTTTGACCTTACATAGTGCTTTTATTAATGTCTAAGTGATCTTTTTGCTTCAAAGAGTTCTTTTATTGCCAACCTCCACTCATACCTTGCCTTGTTTAACCCTGTAATGCTGATGAATTGTAATTCGAAGGCAGAAGGGGAGAGAGCAAGAAGTTGGAGTCCCAGTCAGATTTTGTAAACAGTTGGTTTACACAGCTAAATTGGTGAAGCAGTTCAAATATGCCCAGGCAGCACATGCCAGCTATCTAGTCCATCTTCTGTTTGCGCCAAACAAACTACTGGTGTTGCTGCCAGAATACTAGGTTTTACCTACAAAGATTCATCTAACTTGAGTTTTTTTTCTCAAAAAAATTAAATTCAGTACATGAAAAGACTAAGAACTTAAATTCGAAATGACTGTACCAAAAAATATCTGACAATTCCATCCAAAAGTCGTTCACTCAAAACCACAAACTGACGGACCGGCCAAGTGACACACTGCCCAGCGTCTCTGGAGCCAAGATACAAGCACGGTTAAAAATATCACGGATTACGACTGCACGAAATATCAAATATGATGCTGTGCCTAACTACTTTATCAAGTCTGACAAAAGAGATTGTGATTGCTCAGAGCGGTGGTGTCCCATCAGACCCTTCAGGCAACAGCATGCTGCTGGCAGCACGGTCCATTTCAGAGTCTGCCCTAATTAACACCATGCTGCCTAACCTACACCTGATTAAGTGCCTGTTTAATATGATGGCCTTTTCTCGTATTTAATCAGCTTCCAGCAAGGTTTTGCTAAAGAGGCTAGTAGGTGCCTGCTCTGAAAGTTTTATCTTCCCTCACTTCTTGTCAAATGCGTTCCAAAATTTCCAGAGTCACAAAGCTTTCACTATTCAACCTTTTGAAAACAAGTAAAAACATGGGTTATGATTAAATAGAGGGTCGTTTAAAGCTAGGCTTCAGCTATGACAAAAGAAAGTTAGATCTAAACGGCAGTGTGGTGAAGGAGGAGAGGAGGGTAGTTAAAGGATTGAACAGTCCCTCTTAATTCCCTACCATCTGGTGGACTCACATGCCCAGAGAGGAGAGAAGAGTGAGGATGGAGGATGTAGGAGTCTCCACTTTATCCATTGTGTAAACAACACAGCCAGTGTTAATTACATCTGCGTTACTGCTAACAGTGGCCATTTTACAGGGGTCTCTCCAGATTACCAGACTAGGAAGATGTTATCCATTAAAAAAAAAAAAAGTGTACTACAATAAACTGTTGTTCATTCTGTGGTGATACTGAAGAATAATATGCTTTTTTTGTGTCTGTTTTTTTCATGTATGATCTGCAATAACTGGAGTGCAGCACGGCGTGGAATCCTCCTTGTGTTTCGTGCGTGCATACGAGAGACATGCTTTTATCAAAACTTGTGTTTGTCATGTGTTTGTGGGCCAAGCTTTTCACGCACAATATGAAGTTTTATTTAAATAAGAATTTCAAACATTAAATGAATATTAAAAATTTCCGCATTTTGCACATTAGAAATAAAATTCAAGAAGTAATCAGTATTCGGAAAGAATACGAGTGGGTTACAAATGAAATGAGAAACCTGAGCCCATTCCAGGTTACCGGGATGCTGTGGGGTATTTTGCTGGCATTGGTTTAGGTCACAGGAGTGATGACTTCCACGATCATAGGGAATGAGGTGTGTTTGATTGTTTTGATTAGAATGAAAATGATTTGAATCATATCCTTTGGTAGCAGTCAACCGAATAAACAGCTTTGCGGCAGACTTTGGATTGACTTGGAAAATCAATGCTGGAGCACAGTGAAACTACGGTGGCCTGTGGTGACCCATCACCATACAAAAACAGCCTTTGTAGGCTTTTCCTTAGTTTCTCATCTGTATACTGTATATATGTGTGTTTACGTGTCTCAAAATTCTTGTTCATAGGGGATTGTTGGATTTCTCTCAATGTTTTTGGATCTTGTCCTTAAAATATGCTGTGCCTTAATATAGCTATTGTTAAGAATTGGCGCAATATAAATTCTTCAAACAGAATTGAATTTAAGATGAGCTCTGTGTGTGTGTGTGTGTGCGTGCATTCGTGTGATTGTGAGTGTAGGTGGGAGGGACGGCTTCTCAAAAGATGATAGCTTGCCAAGTGATCCCAAGGCCAGCCAATACCCACGAGCCTAAGTGTGATCATAACACACAGCTTCTGCTGCTTGCACTGGCCTCCAGGGGCTATTTGGATGATAGTAATCTGATGATGGTTGCAGTCTCTGATTGCAAATTCCCTTATTGTCTTATAAAACACCAGCAGGCACCTGGTTATATTACTGCTGAGGAATGTCTGGTGTGCACGTGCGGTGTGTTTTTAATCTTCATACATTTATGTAAAGATTAAAAAAAAACATATGAAGCTAGAAAATTTATATTCTAATTTGTCCATGCAATGCTTAATTTTAATTTACTTTATTAAGTAAACAAGACACAGAAGTAAAATATGTTGGAGGAAATAAAATCAAAGGAGAACAGGATAATAAATCCCCCCTTTTAATTCCTCCTCTCTCCCTGGCTGTTCTCACTCACAAAAGGCTTCTATGGACCAAGGGAGCACTGGTGCTAATAATGTTGATACTGTGCCAAGCCCAGCTGGTGGTGCCCGGCACAGGGCATCGAGTGTCTGCTCTCCACAGTTGCTGTCTTTAAAAGGCTCTCTCCTCTGCCAACTGGGATCAGAGGAGGGGGAGGGATCACATTGCTCTAATGGACGCAACCAACCTGTGAACGTGTGTGGAGCTCATTCTGCTAGCTCTGTCTGTCCTATATCACATGCAATAACTAAGCATCTTTTTATTAAATGGAAAGAAAAGCCGGCGATACAGGATGCAATGACAACTGATTCGAAAATGTCTCATACTGGAGATTTGAGATAATCCATAAATGCTGTTATCAGAGATGGTGAGGAGATAGTTTACATTTCGAAATAACTGGTATCGGGTGAGCGCTGTACTAAACAGAATAATATAAAAAAAAAATCTACTGCAGCACACTAAATAATGTTAAAAAAAAATATGTGAATATTTATGATACTGTTGAACTTCGTTGAGCTGCGGGGTAGAAGTCAGTTTGAACAAATAAAAGGATTCCCCAACTGTTCTATTTCATTTCTAGTAAGGTTTATTTGTGCAGTGACTCATATCAAGCAAAATTACAGCATGTATTCAATAGTATTCTGACTGGGGAGCACCACATTTGGCTCAACACCCACACCGAGGTCCTTCATTTGGCTGAAATGTTGTATGAATGAAGCACACTGGGAGAGGGATTCGTGTGTCAATATTGTCTTCCCATTGTCAGTTTCCAGGCAGTCATGCGCCGTATCAAACCCACTAGTGAGGCCAAATCTGAGCCAAGTCCTCCCCTCTTGGAACGGGGAACTGAATCCTCCAGTATGTGTTTCAAACATACATGCAAGTGCCCTACAAACACACACTTGCACGTAAACATGCATGACAAAACCCATTGTAAATGGCATGTAGCTGCTACCTAGCAAGCGCCTCCATTCTGCTCTCACTGTGTGGGTGTCTCCCACTTTATTCCCAGCAGTGCTTGTTAATGCAGCTAGGTGTCTGTTCTCCTCTCTCTCCCCCTGCTGCTCTTTACCCCCGTGCATCATTTCTGGGCAAAGCCGCTTCCTCCTTTTCCCTCTTCCTAATTCATTTTCTGCTCCCATTATCCCTAATTTGAACCCAAACAGAAATGAAGTATACTTATCACAAATTATTTTTAAAAGGCACGATCTGTGACACACAAAAATTACATTAAAATCTGCTGATAGAATTTGAGTCGTTGTTGATCTGGTAGTTACTGGTGATAATGACAAGATCATTCCAATAATATGCCTCCAATTATTCAGTTCAAATGCGGTAACCGCTGGAGAAAGCAAACACTTCTTGACTGGAACTGGGGCACAGAGGATTCATTATGTCATGTAGTATTAAGAAAGAAGTCTAAACAATTAAATGTTGTATTTCACATTGTGTAAAATGCATGCGTGCTCCAGATTTTGCTTTCAGAATAATATCCAGAGGCCCGTGTTACAAAAACAACTGGTGTGCTCACTTGGCAGTGCCACATTTCACAAGTCAATTTTACCCACTTTTACATGTGCAAATGCTTAAAGGGCTCTCACATTCTCAGCCACGACGTGCAAGCCGTTTGTTTTGCCTAATGAAATGTGTTAAAATTAGGATGCAGGAGATCGTCTCATATTGCAAATCACAGCTTGCAAGTTGCAAATCGGGTGAAACGGGACCCGATACATGCATGTAACGTTTACTGTTAGGCGTGTAATTTATATCCCATGGGGGAACACCAGGCTGCCACTAACAATTACACATCAAGGCAGTTACACAATGCAATTACACTGAAAAGCTAAAAAAAAAAAAAGATCACCATACATAGTGTTATATAAAGAACAGTTTTTTACCATTTTCCTGTGCACTGTATGAAAAAAAGACTTATCTTGGATAAAAGAAAAACATCCAAATATCCAGTGCATATTAATTAAAAATCGAACTTTCAATGCTTTTTCTTAAGAATTATTACAGCGCCCTTTGCTGAGCACTCATATTTGAGTAGTGTTTGTTGTTTTCAATTAATTTAGCCCATGTGTCTTATTTTTGTCCCATGCGATCTAAAGGAGCAGCACCACCCATGTCATAGCCAACATATTTTCCAAACAATTGCTCTCTGCTAATAAGAGAGTGATAATTATGAGCTATTACACCAGAATTTTCAATTGTTTTGATGACACTGGAGAACATCCAGCTCTCTCTGGTGGTAATTATAGCTCAATGAAATGCAGACATAAATGAAATGAGAGATGCAGAAAATATCTGGGCCTAAAACCTCGGCAAGGCATACAACTGGGAAGCTTTTTTTTTTTTCCTCCTTAGTTAAATCCAAGTATATACTTAGCTCAGTGAATGGGGATTTAAAATAATTCAAATTAAAACAAAGCATTAAAAGCAAATATCTCATTTGCTGCAGGCAATAATTAGAAACAGATGGGACAAAATAATAATCAGATTAGACACAAGATATCTAATAAATCTGCTGGGTGTATTTCTCAGTACACAGACTGCGGGTCTTTAGTTGCTGTAAATTCACCTCACGATGGAGGGTTAAAACAACTTGAGCTTCACATTACTCGGGGGATATTGTCAAAGAGTCGACACAAACAAGCAAGATCAACGGCACATACACACGCGTGCGCGCGCAGACACACACACAGGCGCGCGCACGCAGACACACACAAAATAACTGGACTAATTAGCATCCCTACTTTGATTATGTGTCCTTCCATGTCAGAGATACCTCTGTCAAACAGCGTTAGGAGGCAGGGGCTCAGTGTGTTTGTGGCTTCGAGCTTGCCTGGTCTGAGGAAGGACTTCTCATTATGCATCCTTTCCTGAGATGCTTGGCCTCAAACAAAGCGCCAAGTGTCTGTGATTATTCAGTACCCTGCAACACCAGACTAGTGGCGTAAGCAAACATCACAATCACCTCTCAATATTTGTAACACCCTCACCCCCCCCATCTTTCCTGCCCAATCTTCTCTCGCTGCTCCTCCTCCTCGTCAACCCCCTCAGCCCCCTTTTGCCGCAACCTATTTCACCTCACCCCTCCCCTTCCCTACCTCCTCTCATCTCAGTCAATCACAAGGTGACACAGATGGCGTTGTCCTGGTAACCATCGCTACACAACTGTTGCCTGGTCACCGAGCACAAACAAGCCCAGAGCCCAGCAAGGCTTCTGCACTGCACAGAAAAGGAACAAGGCACGAGAGAGGAGAAATAAAAGGCTGGAGGCAAGGTCGGGGGTGAAAGGTCACACACTGTCCGCTGCAGCACTCCCTCACTTTACTTAATGACACCCTTAAAGGTGTCGCCTTTAACCCGAGGCAGTATAGCTGACGTATCAGGCAAATCTATGGAACAATGAAAGAATTAAATATGTTTGTGCCACAGAAAAACTTGCTCATATTTCATCTGAGTGCAGAATCATTTTTTATGAGCAGCAGACCGCTTTCTCCATTATGTATTTAATATAACATTAAAACGAGCGTTTGCATGTTCTGGTTGCACAGTCTGCATTCGCTCATTACAAAGAACCATCTTAAGGTGAAACACTCTAAAGGATAAATACAAAAATACCCAAGACTTGTGAAATAGAGCACTTTGTCAAGCTTGCCATTGGATGTATTATTTATTATTCAGACCAGTGATTCTAATCCAATGAGATATGTCAATACATAATATAGAATCTGTCAAAATGATTCATGCAATGCTAATTAATCACTTCAGCTATCTCCACTGATATCAGTTAATTTCCAGTGATGCAAAAAAAGAAAGAGTCAAGTGCATTGCAGGGATGTTCCTGCATACATAATTACTTTGTTTTTGCGCATTTTGGTGCTAAAAGTGTACAAAAATAAAGATGCCGATGACTGAGGGAAAAAGAATATTATATTTCTGTTTTGAAGCAACGTGTGCTGCATATTTCTGACATAATTTGTATGTCAAAGTAAAGCGTATGTAGATAAATTAACAGAAAACACATTTAAATCCATTACAAACTGTGTGTTCATTTTTCATCATATGTAAGCCCAAATTAAGGCTGTGATTGATATGAATAGACACCGTGCGCCGTGGCTAATTCAAAGGCTTGTCTTTAAGTCTCTGTTGAAAAGATACTTCTTTCATTACGCAGATTTTGTATACCAAATCTTAAATCTGCCAAGAACAGAGAAAGGCTGGCTTAAAAAAGAAAAAAAGGTGTTTGTCTCCAAGGAAGGTGTTGTGAGGGAGGTGGAGTAAATTGACTGTTTACAACAACAGACCCAGAAAGGGACCTTGAATGTCCATGACGAGCTCCATTCCCTTTTTCACTTTCAAATCACCTTATCCCATGCTTTTTTGGATGCCATCCTAAAAAACCAGGGCCATAATTTCCATCCAATTTGCTCCCTCTCTCTGCATGAACACTGACAGATTGTCATATTTTGGCCACGCTCCCAGAGGAGAGTTGTGAGAGGCAGGAGGGCAGATAAACGGCTATTACCATTCACACCGGCTCATTACTGAGCATTTAGACCCAGGAACACCAACTCAAAAGCACCATGCAGTACCCACCCCAGGAGCCCTGCACAGTTGAGTTTGTGATTGACAACTGGCACTCAGTTACAGTTATTTTCCTCTACGGCTACTCTCCATTTGAAAACACTCATTTGTTTCATCAACAATAATCTATAGTTTCGTAAAGATTACTCTGTATAAGAAAAACTTACTTTATGCATGGGATCCAAATATTTTGGGCATTTAGACAGAACTGGGAAAAAAAAACTATAGCTGTATGCTTTTGTATGCACAACGTAATGCGCATTACATCCACCTGTAGATAGAAAGGATTGAGCCTACCGTCATGAAACCATCCAGCAGGCCCGAGTCCGGTTTGGGTGGGGCTTGTAATCGCTCCATCGACCACTTCTCGATGATTGACGACACCTGAGAGTTTTCTGTGTTGAGTATGCGGAAGCCAGTCATGTTGACTCCACTGTAGCGATATGGTTCCATGTCAAGGGCAAAAAGGTCCTAGAGGCATAAAGATCAAAGCTTAACTGCGTTTGATCTGAAAAAAAGAAAGATTTTCTCATCTTCCCTCCCACACTGCTATGCATCGCTCATTTTCATAATTACGAGTAGACGTTTGAGCGGCAGCTACGGCCAAATGAGTGAGAGCAAAAGGGTACAGTTGAAGGGATTTCAGGAGCTATTTCATCTTATGCTGAGACAGTAGCCTTGATAAAGGCAAGACTTTCAAGGTTACAGGCATGCGTTTGGTGGACTGCCATCTATCATGTGGAAGGGAAAGGACGACCCAATTGCCCTGCATACAGCATGTCTGGCATCTCACCAGGCAGATGTCTCTGGGACGCAACAACACAGTTGACAGAGCAACAGCAGGTGATGGACACAGAATGGGGCTGCCGTGGTCAATGTTTGCTGTCCTATTCCGGGAGCAGCATGAATGGCTTGGTACCAGTGTGCAGCAGCTTGGGCCAGCACACTGGCTTCCATTTCTGCCAAACACTGACTGATGTTAAAGTAGGCATGCTTCCATCCCGACAAGAAACAGCATGCCACTGAAAGAGGCCTATAATCACTATTCTCTTCCCCTTCCCAATGACATCCCTGCTGTCACTCACTCCCCTTTCATCTAGACAGGTTCTTACTGTATGTGGATGCACTAGGGATAGTTACATGTCCTCTGCACTGGTAAATTTCTTTTTCAGGTCAGTTTTCTCTAACCTTTCCTTCAGCCTTTCCAACTGTGTTCCAAACAACACAGCGGGCTATTTGTTTGTTAGAGCTATAATGGACCAAATGGGTGACAGTCTCATCTGCTCAGGGCTATTATCTAAGCTCTCAGTCTTCTGTTCTCCGGGCTGAGTGAAGATGTGCTGCTTTTCATCTGGAGTGTAAGAAGCAATCTTTGTAGAGGCTAAGATCAAAGAAATTTAGAGAACTTCAATCGCTGCTGGAGTGAGGCTAAAATACCTCCAACTGCTTTTGTTTCCTAAACTCTGGGTAGTGGTCAGCCAGGTGAGGTGAGAAGGTTGTTAAGAATTTAGAAAATAAATCAAAGTTAAACTTTCACAACAGACACTGTGGAATGAAAAGGGTATATTTATAATAGACTTCACAACAATGACTCAGCTTTTCAAGGGCATCGGTTTCTGTGATCACAAAGTCAAATTGCACTTCAGGTTCAAAAACACCTCGCACAAAATGAAAGTAATGGGATGTTTTTCTTTGACTAGCTCCCGGTTAGTGGTATTTAACTGCATTCTCAGCAATGAAGAACTGACAGGTAGATTAATTTTTCATTGCAACAAGCAAAAAACAGATAAATGTTTGCACTACAATAGGACCAGAAAAAGAAATCTCTCCAAACAGCACATTATCAAGCGGACGGGGCTGTGCAAAAAGAAAAAAAAAAATAACATAGCACAGCTTATCATCTCATCTTGTCAACAACAACAACAACAACAAAAAAGTGCCGGTGTACTCACCAGGGTAGTGAAAATGTAATGATAGTACTCTGTCATCATACCCATTGCCAGGGCCTACAGGGAAAAATCAAAAAGCAAGCGGTAACTAAAAGTCAATTACAAATGGCTTAATGAATGCATTATGATGTTAAAATTATTAAGTGAGCTGTTATTTAATGCATATTGTCACCCTGACACCTGTCAGAAAAGCACCTGAGATGGAAAAAGTTTAAAGCGGCGGGGGGGGGGGGGG
>JAVDPK010001530.1:316494-334423 GCA_034780415.1 Cichlasoma orientale
TATATATATATATATATATATATATATATATATATATATATAGTGGATCCGTGGATGTTCAGCCAAACAAAAACTGCATTAAAGCTGCTCATGGAGTTAAAACAAGAGCATTTTAATCTGCATTTTTATCTCTTATCTGCTCCTATTTCTGCTGTGAAAAGAAGATGGAGAGTGTAGAGGTAATAATGACAGTATATGCAGTATACGTTGGGCACAATTTAAAAGGTGATGAAAGCTAAAATACGGTGATCTTTTTCAAGATTGGGTGTGTTAAATGAAAATACTAGACTGAAATGGTATTCTTTGCTTTGAAATTGAGGTTTCGACTTTGTGTGTCAAAGTATGGGGATTTTTTACCATTGTGTGCAAGGACACTGAGATCAGGAGACGGGGAGAAGTAAGGTTTGATCGCAGTGAGGGAGAACAAAGTAGAGGAATGACAAGCAGACAAGCTGAAAGCCAAAGGGGAAACAAAGACGACATGGAGAGGAAGGGCAGTGAAGGACAAAGGGGGAAAAAAGCAGAGAAAATAACAGAAAAATGGACAGAAAACTCTATTTTCTGGATATTAATTTGATGCTGAAAGTGCACCACACCATGATCCTGTCTCCTCACAGCCCATCAGACTGGTTTAGAAAACAACAGGCCATTATGTCTAAAGTCACAGTAAGATTCAGGTATATTGGTTTGCTGTCAGACAACCAAAAAGGGGAGTTTGGAGTTGGGATGGAAGGAGGAAGACAGAGAGGAAGAGGGAGCTGGGTGGGGCACAAAAAAATAGATGAGCGAAGGAAACGAAGAGGGAGAAATTGAGAATAAAAGAGGTCACCGGAGGCAGATAAAAGACACTCAATTAAACGACTGAATGGATGGAGCATTAGACCCGAACGGACACCTGCACCCCTCCTCTCTCCCTCAGCCACAGGGCAGGAAAATGTCAGCTCCTAGTTTGGGTTCATCAGCCTCCCATCAGCCACTGTTGTACACAAGCTAGCTGATAATCAGAGCTACAGGTACACTTTGCTGCAAAGGTGTGTCAATTTGTCTTGCTTGTTCTGCAAACACAGGCAGCTGCACGGCAGCAAAGAGAGAAAGAAATGAAAGAGATTTGCACACTGACTTTTGCAGGGAAAATAGCCAGAGGCCAACTGAAAAAAAAAAGAGAGAGATTAAAAAGTAAAGCTCCTCAAATATGTGCAGTTGTGTAGTTTTTCAAACTAAATAAGAAAACATATTTACAGGATAAAAGTAGAAGGTAAAGAGGTGAAATGGGTGAAAAATGAAGACTCCTGCTTTAATCTTCCTTCTGATCTGCTGCCTTTTTTTTTTTTTTTGAGTTGATTTCACCATTAACTGCATTCAATCGAACCCTGTTGGGCAGCAAATTCAGAGTCCTTTGTCGTTTTTAAAAAGCTGTGGGGATATCTCATGGGAAGCTGTGTAAGAGAAATGGAAGCAATTGGCTTCATTATGTCTCTTCAGGCTCTTAAAATAAATTGGGCAAGATGGGAATATCAAACCAAGTCTATTCCAGTCCACTGTAATGTTTGGAGAAGGGTCAGATTTAGTAGGCCATTTCAAACGAATTGTCTCTGAGTGTGGATGACAAACAGCAGAATGCAATCAAAAGCGACTGCAGCCAAAACAGGTAGCATCACAGCCTTATCAAACGCTTCGTCAAACTCAGTATTTTTCTTTCAGTTTATTTAATTATTCTCGGGCTCTTCTTTTCACGCCTAAATCCACTGTTGCTGTTTTTCCCTCACATATGTCTAATCTCATCTTTTTTCTTCAAAACTGTCATCAAAACAACATCAGAAAGCTACGCAAACACTTACAAACCCTCTGAGTGAAAGCACAGAAAAAATAAATTCAACATTGCAGGGGGAGGCATTTTGCATAGCCCTTGTGCAGCCTTGACAATGAAGCGTCATGCTGGTTCAAAGAACATGATTTTAAGTAAGCCTGCCTCAATATGTCCTCCCACAGAGCCCATTTCCCCCTGTGTCCTTGGTTCACACAGAGAAATGTTCATACATCTGACATTCTATGCTGTCAATGGGAGCCTGAATTTTGCTTTCTCTCCTTCAACCCATAGCTCCGCTCCTTCTTTTATTCCTTTATTCAGCTGGCTGGAAATGAAGGTGAATCACCACATCCTGACCTGTTTGGTGCCTCACATCATGGCCAACACAGCCGGAGGGCTTTCTGCGATCGATTGACTTCAGAATCCCATGTAGTTTGGACATCAATGTTATCATTTACGGCGTATATGCCTTCAAAAATGTTTACCTGATCTGCCTGTTTGAAATTCACATCCGATTGCCTCAACTTGCAGGACGCATTAAGACACAGTTTTGAAACACTAAATGGGCGAAACTACGAATGCATTGTTGAACGAGCCCTTCAGCAAAAAAAACACGACCAACAAAGGGTCTAAATGTATTATTCACAGGACAAATGAACAGTAAACATTTACTCTGGCTCTCAATTAGCCTTCTCACCAGCTCACCTTAATAAACAACTGACAAGCCATGTTTATTCTTTCTCTTAAGCAGTCTCTTAAAAGATAATTAGTGCACTTGACCTAGTATGAAGTTCAAGATCTTACACCTTTTACCTCCTCGCACAGTAAAACACAAAGCACAACATTTTGTTCCGGCAGCTGAGCGGTCTACTGTGACAACACTTGAAGCACGGCCAGTTCAGAACTGTGAAATACTTCAAAACCATGTAGTCCTGCTCAAGCTGCTGCTGCTGCTCGTGGCTGTTAAGTCATTAATTCACGGCACAATGCAATATTAATACAATCCCTCATATCCTGCTTAGAGCAAACATTTGTTCTTTTTTTTTTTTTGTAATTTTCATGTTTGTATTCTCACAGATGCTAACCTGTGATACACACACAGAGGGGACATCCGGGATTTTACACTCCTTATTTGCTATGCTGCCAGTTTCTTTCTTTTATCAATATTCAGCTAAGCAACCCAACATGCTGATTTTTATTGATTCATACCATTTTATAGTCTATTTGAAGTGGAGACAAACCAAATGTGTACATACGAGCGGCTAATGAAAACATATTCTGGGTTTAGTTCTTCCAGGGAACTACAAGGACATTTGTGTTACCAACCTATTTTCAGTTCTTCTCTTCTATAAGCTATTTCATGCATATCTGCAGTCCCAGGCAAATTTTCAGCTTGCTAATATGATACTGCTGACATTTATTCAGAGATGCAGTGCATGACTCCTGGCCTCCCACTATATTTCCACAGCATACTCTACTGTCCTTTCTGTCTCTCTTCATAGAAGCCATCAGAAAACCGTAATAAAAGACCACAACTGAGAGTAGGCTGAGAGTGGACTGCTCTGAGGCAAACTAATCTATCTTTACTCTGTGTACGCCTCAACACTCACTGTTTTTTCTTCTCACTCACACTTTACACAGACTCGCTCTTTCTCTCTCTTTTCCTCTCTAACAAACACTCTTGTTTTTCTTACACCTCTCAGTGACTTCAAATTTACTTCCAGCTCCCTTGGTGAGATAGCGAGAAGGACAGCCCCACATGTATTAAAAGATGCAAAAAAAAAAAATGCATTCCTTGTGAGTGCTTTCAGCTTCGACCTTCAGCTGTGAGCCACAGCAGCAAGGCAGCAAGACGTGCTGTAGGCTCTTCTCAAGGGACAGTTTCACAGAGCAATTGCACATATAACCCCTAACCTTTCTGATACCCTGGAAAATCCCGGAGTGACAACGACAAAAAGTGACAGAGTGTGAATAATGAAAGCCGATACATAAGGCAAGCATTACACCAGTAAGTAAAGGAACACACATCTGAGATTTATTGTTTGATTTGCAAAAGAAGATAAACAGACTGTGTTAAGAGAGGCTGTTATGCTGAAAAGGATTGCATTGTAAATAAGGTCAATCAGCTTAAAGCCTTCAATGTAAATTATCTTTTCAAAAGTTGCCGGTAAACCTAAAAAAAAAAAAAAAGAAAAAAAAAAGAAAAGAAAAACTTAATGCTAAGCACAACAAGAAAACTAATTTCATACCTCAAAGATATTTGCCATTTCAAAATGGCAAGAAATATGTACCCTGAATTAATCACCATTGAGCCTTTTGTAACTGAGGCATGACAGCAAGACCTTCAAAGACTCTGGACTGTAAACATGTTTTAGAAATCCATCTAGATAGTTCCCTGCTTCAAGCCCATGTGTGGTGCTGCATGCTAATGTAAGACAGATCTCCTCTTTGTTCTTGAAACCCACGGTGGGTATTTTTATACCATGGAAATCATTTGCGAGCAGAGATAGTTTCATATTTCTATAAGCTATGGTGGGGCCAAGTGACACATGAATATTTTAAGCAGCTTTGTGCCCATTTTAAATGTGTTTGCTGTGAACATGCTGGCAGTGGGCCAGGGCACAGGGTGTTAGCCATAATTCCTGCAATCCTAAACTAAACTCCAGCATGCTGATAATTCAGGCTGGCAGAAACTAAAAGCAAATAAAGTCAATTAACAACAAACTTCCATTGAATTTGTTCCCCCTATCCTTGCTTGTTTTCAACAACCTTCTAATTTTACCACCACGAGGGGATAAAGCGGTTTAAATATTAGAAACCCAAAAGAGAGCCTATATTCTGGCACTTGCATTGTGGAAGGAGTTAGATAAACTTCGCTGCTACCGGAGGGGATTGTGTCTTTTGCCAGTGGACTGGAAAAAAATAGCTTGATTTCCTTTCCAAAATGAAAAAGAATGTTGTGTTTTAGTCATAAATATTCCCACACGTCTGTACTGGGGAAATATAAGTATAAGCAGGAAATAAACAAACGAAATGAGTATCTCTGAGTCAACAATGCTTTCGGCAGGAGTTGACAGCCCAGGGGCGCACTGCATCTGCCAGTGTTGCTTGCAAATGGCAGTGATAAGGTTATCACTCAACCTCACAGTCACAGACCAACTACGGACATCAGAATTAGAAAGCGGTCTCAGTTTCACTGTTGATATTTCTTCGATTGAATTTTATTTATTTATTTATTTATTTATTTATTTTTAGAATAAGATGCGGGTCTGTAAGTCAAAGTCATCTGGGTTGGAATAGCAGATGTGATGACTCATTGCTTGTGTGACAGGACATTTGGAGGCAGCAAAATAAGATCATGTACAAAATGTTATTTCCTTGGGAAAATAAATAAATAAATACATAAAATGAGATCCTTCAGGTCATGCGACAGATTTGAAAGAAAACACTGAATTTCCACTTCACTGAATTCTAACAGGCCATCTGTGAATGGGAAAACTGAACTTTAGAAGCATCTGACACTAAGGAATTTAATTATTTCAGGAAGATGGTTCAGATGTTTCTACAGAATATTGTGTATTTTAAGCAGTTATGTTTCAGATCATATTTAAATTGGGGGATTTACATTTTTTTGTTGTTTTTTTTTTTGCTGCAGCCTTCATTGTAAGAGTGGAAAAGGAAATTAAACCACAGAAACGTTTTGTTCTGTGTCCCCAAGACCCTTAGCAGCATCAGTAGCTTCAAAAAGTGTAATTCAGCGTTCCCACAAGGCAAATGTGAAGCAGTAATGAAGAGAGAATCTTTACTCAAGAGGTTTTTTATTACAACTTGTATGGGCCGCACTGGCTCTATTTTCTGCATCTAACTAAATAAATTACCTGTAAGATTTATAAATGAGGAACGCTAAACATAATAACTCAACTCAGTGTGGGAATTGGCTCAGCATATTTGCCTGCAGCTGGTGGCCTGAACACGTGTTTTTTTTTTTTCTTCGTCCCTCCGACACTTGTCGCTCTACACGGTGAGACGGGCGCTATGAATGCAAAAGGTTGACTATGCTGTGGTGTTACAGTGTGTCTGTGTGTCTGTGTGTAGAGGTCTCAGCCTGACAGGAGAACAGTGGTTTTTACAATGTGAGCCGCCTGTCTGGGCAAAAGGGATCTTGGGGCAGGAAAGGAACAGACAGACCCAGGGGAGCTGACCTCCTCATTTAGCCAGCCTTCTGCAGGAGCAGCTGGGATTATCTGCTGAGTAGGCACATCCTACAGGACAAGAAATGCACTGGATGGATTCTAATGTCTTTAAAGGGATTTGTAATTCTCTCATGTGTATGCATGACTGACACATATTTGTTTGTTGTTTTTTTTTGTGTGTTTGTTTTAACAAAACTGCTACATAAACCTCTATTTTATTTTTTATCTGGCTTTCTCTTTTGGACACTCAGCTCCTCTACAAGGAAATACAGACACGTAAACTTATTTTTCTAAAGAGAATAAATTACCATGCAGGGAATGGAGCCATCTTATAACAGAGTGTGTGCTGCTTGGATGACAGAGATTAGACTGCATAAAAAAACAAAGATTCAGTTGTTTGTAGAACATTCAGAGTGTTATGGAACGTAGGAATTGTTCAGCAACAGGCGGTCGTGCTGCCAAGTCGATGCGACTAAACCAGTGCTTGATCAGGACCATGGACAGAGCCCCAGCTCCTACTCATACTGTCACTGCCACCAGAAGGAGAAGAAGAGGAAATATCAAGCATGGGCTTTACCTCAGAGCAAAAGATCTCAGTGACATGAATCACCTCTTATCTCTCACGGTTCTGCCTGTCTTACTACTGATGCCAGATGCCTTCCAGATCCAGCTTGTCAGCACAGGCGACATCTTTGGTATGGGAAGGTACACGTCTAACCTTTGCACTGATAAAACACGTACAGCTATAAATATGCAGAAAGCAGTAACCATGGATGATATCTGATCCATCGTTACACGATTTTGTCTCCCAGGAATTTAGATATTTTTTTGCCGCCTTGAAAACTTTGCCATTAGCCTATGCAGGGACTGTGCTGTCCTCCAAGGATTACTGAATGGATGCCCGGCGTCTTCCAGGCAACATGTGAGACGGGAAATCGCGCGTCGCGCTGAGGATGGAGCAGGAAGACAAGCACATCTCGTTGCCATAGCGGCGGTTCTCGCGGACGCGGTCGGACTCTTAAACAGGACCCCAGGGAGAACTGGGGATTGTAAGGATATGTTGTCAACACTTGATGACATCCGCTGTCATGGTGGCTCCCCTGTCACTCCAAGATGTTTTCTGTAAATGCAACAGAGAGCGGCAGAAACAGCCACCCAGAGACGGATCTAATTAAGCGACAGAGGAAGCCACGGGAGGCTGCGATTTAGTGACTTTCAAACAGGAACACGGGCGTTAATGGCACTGTTTTGAAGTTACGTACCGGAGAAAATTCGCTGTAGTGGCAACTGTTGAAGAAACACTTTTATAATCGTTTTAAAGTATCTAATCAACCCACCAGGCATTATCTTTTAAAAGGAGTGCCTCAGCCTTCAGGGTGCTGAATTACACAGCCAATCTGAGAGGCAATTTTGGGTTAGACCACATCCAGTCAGCACTGAAAACTGCAACTATCTGTTTAAACTGCAATAGCTGTATGAATTAAGCAAAACCGTGGGAATTCCCAGATGGGTAGCTCTTCGCTCTGATTTTGGATACAAAGTAGCCTATTGCCCGGCGCATTGATTGCCACTTTTCACAGATCAATAATTTGATCCACTCTCGGAAAGCAGGCTAATGGTTACATGTAAACATTTACTGCAGAGGATATGTTGGGGAGTCAGCAGTTTAAAAGACTACATGAAACGGGATGCAGGGTGAGAAGATTTAAGCAGCGGCTCTGGTGGTGAGCTTGATAGCCGTGAACTGTTGCATAGACTACTCTTTCCTTTAAGTGTCAGATGCAGCTTCCAGAGTTACAGTAACGGTGATTTCAAGTTCACTGAAAAGCGTCATTCATCCCTGATGGTGTAAGGTACTAACTAAACCCCCCCTGAAGACAGTGTCACGAAATACAGTAATATTATACAACTGCACTGTAAATTATTCGCCACTAAACATAATTTTAAAGTGCAGGCGATTTTATTTGCAAACTCTTAATGAAAAACATGGCAAGAGTGGAGCAAAAATATCCCCACAGCCCACATCCCGTGAATGTCGCGTAGCTGTGGCCAGTCTTATAAGTAGTTGTTGTGATTAGACATCGTAACATCGATGATAAATTGTTATAAACAGATTACTTACCAAATCTTAAAACGTGTGGCATCCCGCGAGAGTAACCAAGAAACAGCAGCAGAAGCGGGATCAGCCTGAGGTTGGACCTGAAAACAAGACTGGTTATCATCAGATGATGGGAGGTAATCTTCATGTTGTTTTTAAAAAAATGCACAGTGGTTAATCCCCCCGGTGCGCGGGTTCGATTCCCTCGTAATTCTTCTACGGTTGTTGGGCAAAGCAGGGTAACGGCGGCCCTGGATGCGCAAGATCACGGCATGGTCACTTGCGCTTTCCCTAAATCCATTAGCAGTCCCGGCATGATTCCTTCCGCTTCTCCTCTTCCTTCTTCACTGCGCCAAGAAACAGCAATCCTTGGGGTCGCGGGACGGCGGGACATCCATGTCGAAGGGTACGGATCCAGTGGGGAGGAGGGAGCCCAAGCATGGGCTATAGGTGAGGAGCTGGAGAGGATTGGAAAGGGGCTAGACAGCGCCAAGCAGAGGATACAGCAGCGATATGCAGCCCCCTATGAGGCGCTCTGGGTTTCTTGCGCTCCCATTATACTGCACTGCTGCACAGGCTCTGACGTCGAGCCAAGGTTAGTATTGTGAACGCGCAACAGAGAGCGAGAGAGAGCGCGTCTGCGAGAGAAGGGGAGAAAGAGGAGATGGAGATAGACTACAGATAGAAAGATGGAGAGATATGCCAAACAACGAGGAGGGAAATAGAGCGAAGGATGGAATGGCGGAGGAAGGGAGAAAAATAACGGAAAGCCAGGAGTGTAAAACTTTGATTCGTTGGTGCCTTTCCAAGCAGTAATTTCCTAGTTTCCTCTGATAACTTGGCCCCAAGTTCGCGTGCATTTAAAGATGGGTCTATAAATATGCAGCCTTTAAAGTGCACGCAGTAATGGTAGCTAACTTTTGCAACCAGTTCAAATTACTGTCAGGTTTGAATACATTCACAAAAGCAAAGCAAATCTGTGACTGGAAGTTCTGGACTATATCATTATCACAGAAAGTTATGCCGCTGATCAAATTAAATTATCTTGTAATTGAAATGGCATGTGGCATGTTACCTCTATTTAACACTCTATTATTATGTGTCCACTTGATCTCTCTTCAGCACCACGGCCAGAGACAGTTTAGTCAAAGACATAAGCAGCAATCTGATTCAGGCTTCAAACAACAAGCAGTGATTTAGCACTTCAGGTATTTTTGCTGAATTCGGCAGATAAAGAAAACACTGTGAAGCTCATACACTGCTCTAAATGGCCATGCTCTGTGCACAAGCGATGTCATGTCAGCAGGATAGCTTTGCACTGATTTTTCCCCCTCTCCTTTGCACCCCAGTGGGATATGTAGGCCCACTTTGTGTTTTGTCATTCGTGACTTCCCTTTCAGAGTCTCTTTTACGGGATTTCAAGCATCAACCTTTCGACAATTTCAACCATCATTCCAGAAATGTGGGAGGAGTGGAATGAAAGGAATTACAATTGGCAGAACAGCAAATCCGTAATATCGACAGAAGCTGCTGAAAGGCACGAATATTTAACCTATGCAAATAACTCCACTTTAGACTTGAAAGCCTTCCAGCAACAGACTGTTCTCAAGTGCGAGCCATCCTCCGATGTGAAGGTGTGTGCGTCATACACACAAAAGCTCCACCGCTGGTTAAATTTCACGGGGAAAGACATCCAATATCTGCTGAGCCTATTGCGTTTCCATCTGATTAACGGGTTCAAAACAGCCTGTATCCTATGCTATGCATTGCACCGAGAAGATGGATATCTGAAGCTCTCGCGCATAGGCAGGCCTATGCTATTGATTTAACACTGCATTCACCTTATCAGCATCCGCCCCCAGTGGGTAGCTCTTCATGGGCCAATGCATCAGCTGGAGGTATGGGTAGCGCGGCGCACAGCCGCCCAGAAAGGGTGGAGGTCCCATTTAATCCCTACGGAGATGTGAAAGGAGCTCTTTGATGGGCGCCACCAGAGTCCAAGCTTGGATGAACACAGTTATTGTGTGGCTCAAGTGAGTGAATAGCTGGCCTGTGTGTGGGCACGAGTGTATGGTAAAGAAATACTCAAAAATAAAATCACCAGAATATTTACAGTGTGTGACCTTGGCGTGCTTTTTTTTTTTTTTAACCTTCTCAAATGTCACTAAAATGTTCTCGAAGGGCGCTCACATCGCTCTTTATTGTTGTATCTTTTATTAGACTGTAAAAATCATAGTAAATCCTGAACAAATGTGTAGATAAATAAAGGATACTGACACCTACACTCTCCTTTTGTTGAAGTGTGACTCTATTGTACTTTACAAGAATTGCCAAATCCCCCAAACAAATACTGGCACATGCATTTAATAGTGAAGAGGGGGCTTGTTTCAGCGAAAGGATCCACAAATTCATTTACATGGGCTCAAGTAGGTGGTGTGAACACTGACTTTGAACGTGTGTTGGTTTGCGTGGGTCTGCACACCAGCCCTCTGCAGTGTGAGAATATCAAAGAGAATGACACTCGTGATGCTACCATCTGGACCATTAGCATAATTATGGAGAAATTCAGGGTTTCCATATAAGTCAGCAGAGCTTCACACAGCATGAAAGGAATGCTTATTGAGCTCCAAGAGAAGACATCAACTGACAGGCTCGCTGTTTTCCTTTTTAAAATTAAAGCGCCCTCTGGCCTAATACTAAGGCGTTGCAAATGCGTTAAGTCTTCAGGTACCCTCATACTCAATGCATGCAAATTAATGCTGGAAGAAATGATTGCGATTTAATTTTCTAATCAAGAATCTAAATAATATTTTTATGCCTGAACACAGGCAATGCATGGGCAAACATACAATTTACACCGCTTTTGCAGAATCCTTTCAGTGTTGAAATCTTGATTTTCAATTAGAAGTCTCGGGTTAACGCGCTTTTCACTTCCTTGAAAGCCGGTCAGATGGAGATATCTGTGTGTGGAGCAGTTAGAAAGGAGAAGGAGTTGGGAATATCAAATAATTGTCACATTATGATGTTAAATGACTCCTGCTCCTTTAGCTTGTTGTGACTAATAGGAAAATACCCTTGTGCCATTTGGGAAATGTACTTTCTTCCATCTATGATCAAACCTTGTCATTTTTGAAGGAGACCACAAATTAGATGAGTTTATACACACCCACTCGCTTGTAACCCGTGGAGGGTTCCATATGAGCTGGCTGGTGTGTTTATTCAAACGCCATTCATGCACTGAGTAATGCAAAGGGGACTTTATGCAAAGGAGAGATAACCACTGCTGAAAGCTCTCTGTCATTCTCTCTCTCTCTCTCTCTCTCTCTCTCTCTCTCTCTCTCTCTCTCTCGCTCTCTCTCTCTCCCTCTCTCTCTCTCTCCTGCGCAGGCATACTGGTGGAAAGATAGCATTGGCGCAGAGAGGGGAAACCATGGAAACGAGAAGCTGATGCACTTTGAATGGTAAGACCTTGAAAGAGAAGACATTCATTCAGTTTAGTAGCCTAGCACTTAAGACTCATCTCTACTGCATTATTTTGAATACCACAAGTTATTTTAACATGGTTGCCTCCGGAAAGGCAACAATGGTCTCAGTTCATCAGTGCATTGTGTCACATTGACTGTGATTAACACTTTAGCAAGCAAAACAATGGCCCCAACAAGGAACACACACAATTTCTTCATTAGATCTTACAAAGATGGTATGAACCTGTTTGTTTTTCCCAGCTACAGCAGCTCTGAGTTCAGTGTACTGTACTTACATTTCCCACTTGTGGCCACTTCCTTTGAACGTGGCGAAGCCAGCTCTGGTCTATATGTCTTGAGCAGTATTGTCAATGAGGTGGGATCTCAGTGGGAATACATTCTTCAGAGGCGACAATTAGTCAAGTGAGACAGTAATTAGGACCTCTCTGCACACTGTCACTTCCAGTTAGTGCTGATGGATGCCCACAAATCCCCCCCACAGCAACTAGAGTCAGGCAGGCTTACTTCTGGTGCTGTGCTCTGACTTTGTAATGTGACAGCCATCTGTAACTTCTGTCTGCCATATTACTTTCAATAATGGCATGGTAATTTACTCAGTGCAAGTATAGTTGAGAACTACAGTCAAATTGTGCCAGTTGTGGTAATGTGCCATTATAGATCATTGCAAATTACTAAATACTCTGTACCCTGTAAGAAATGAGTACTCTATTCAGTACCTTTACTGAAACTAAAATGAGTTGTGCCTTCATGAAGGATATGCCATATGTTCAGTTTTTGTTCAGAATATTTAAAAGAGGCAGTGTTTCACATGACGATAATTGAAATTTTATCCCATTATGCTGAACTGCTCATTCCAAGGGTAGCACATTTCATGAGCAGTATATGCATATGCAGGTGTACCTAACATTTGTATATAAAAGCACACAGCACTTGGGTTATGACTAAAAAACATGATGATATTTGAGACGCAATTTTATTGTGTAAATGCTGAAGCTAAAGCTGCCCAATCAAATTATTTGGAGGTGGGAATTTTAACACATTATTCAGTAACCATTGGACCCAAAATTGTCTTGTCATACAGTGGATACTTGACAACCTTTTCTAGGTTTGGTTAATGGTTCTGTTACTTAATCAATGAAAGAAGCCAATTAGATAACAAAATTTACAGACATTTCACTGAGCTGAGACGTGATGGCGCTGAAGACCATAGCATCTGATTCACATCATTTTCCAACTCATCAAACCTTTCTGCGACACCCCCACCCCACTGCCTCTAATCCTATGGATAAGAACTCTGTCACCCTAGTAGAGACCCCTCTTATCAGCATGGAAATGTTTCATCTGAGAATGACGGTCATCACTCAGAACAACTTTGTATTGAGTGACCAGTGGACCCAAAACCTGTCAGCCCAGTGCTCCCTGCATAATAACAGAATCACTGGATCACCTCACTGTAGGGTTTAAGCACTCAGGCTCTCCTTCCTTGAATTTGTTACCCCTCTGGAAAGGTTGAATATTTTTGCTCAGTTACCAGGCACAAATAGTAGTCTCTGTTAGAATTTACTCTAATGGCGGTCTGATCAATACTGATAATTATTTGGTGTTGTTCACCCTTAAAAGTAGTTTGAAGAAATGTCAGACATCCAATAAGCACTGAATGCACCACTTTTAAGGAATCGTGGTAGAGGTTAGGAATCACATTATGCGGGTACCTTTGCTGCTCTCTTATTTCCCCAGGGGTCACCACACAGAGGCTGGATCTGCATATTTGATTTGGCACCAGTGCCTTTTCTGATACAACTCTCCCATTTATCTAGGCTTGGGACTGGCACAAGGAGTATACAAGCTTGTGACCCTCTGAGGCTGGGTTTGTGTGTCCTCTTGGTCTCAAACTACGGAGGAGACACAGTGTAAGGCGCATCTGTTAACACTACCCCAAGAAACCCATTAGAATGAAAGTTGCTATTTCTGATAGCTACTGTTGCTGAAATTGAAAAAATAAAGAGGCATTTTTTAAAATCAAAGCTTTATTTCCATATTTATTTTTTCTTAGTACTTGTGCATTGTGCCATGTTTTAAATCATGTTTCATTTGAATTTCATTACCGTGGTTGTTTAAACACAATGATTTAAAGAGCGCCTTTATGATAATGCAGTACAGTCATATTAGTGCATTTGTACTGTAACATGACACTTGCAATCAATACAGATTATTCCCATGATACTTTCAGCCTCTACACCCACATGGATAATTGTAGCTTTATTCTGTAGGATTCCCAATACGGGTCTTTTTAGAGCAGATAACTTAACACAAGTTTAGTTTTTGTTGAGATCAGCAGTTCCAGAGATGTGCTCTTGTGCATACTGGTTTACTGTCACGGCCCACTGAGTCACATAAATGTAACTGAGGCATTGTTAATGGTCTTACTTTCAACTGTGCTTTCCTTTTATAACAACTCAAAATGGTACACCAGTCACTTAATTAGGTACACCTTGCTAGTACTGGGTTGAATCCCTTTTTCGCCTTCAGAACTGCCTCAATTCTTTGCGGCAGAGATTCAACAATGGGTTGGAAACATTTCTCAGAGATTTTGGTCCATATTGACATGATAGCATCACACGATGGCTGCAAATTTGTTGGCTGCACATTAGTGATGTTAATCTTCCTGTGACATACTGTAGCGCATTATCCTGCTGGAAGCAGCCATCAGAACATATGCACACGAGGGTCATAAAGGGAAGGACATGATCAGCAGCAATACTCAGGTTGGTTGTGGCGTACAGTATAAACAATGTTGTTTATTCCAAATCAAATTCTGACCCTACCATTCAAATATTGCAGCAGAAATCAAGACTCATCAGACCAGGCAGTGTTTTTCAAATATTCTATTGTCCAATTTTGGTGAGCTCATGCGAAATGTAGCCCCAGTTTTCTGTTCTTAGCTGACAGGAGCAGCCCGCGGTGCTCACCTTCTGCTGCTCTAGCCTGCTTCAAGGTTTGACGTGTTTAGCATTCAGAGATGCTCTTCTGCTTACCTTGGTTGTAATGAGTGGTTATTTGATTTACTGTTGCCTTCTTATCAGCTCAAAGCAGTCTGGCCATTCTCCTCTGACCTTTGACATCATCAAGACATTTTCTCACAGAGAATTGCCACTCGCTGGATATTTTCTCTTTTTCAGACCATTCTCTGTAACCCCTAGAGATGGTTGTGTGGAAAATCCCTGTAGCTCAGCAGTTTCTGAAATACTCAGCCCAGCCCGTCTGGCACCAACCACCATGCCACATTCAAAGTCAATTAAATCACCTTTCTGCCCCATTCTCATGCTCACCTCTTTACTTCAGAAGGTCATCTTGTCCATGTCTACATGCCTGAATGCACTGAGTGGCTGCTATGTGACTGGTTGATTAAATATTTGCAATAATGAACAGTTGAAGAGGTGTACCTAATGAAGTGGCTGATGAGTGTATTTGCAGTGCACTCCCAATTTTGAATTACATGCATCTACATGGACCTATTGGGCCTATATTAAATATGACTCTGGATCTGTATATTTCACGTGTATTTATCTAAAGAGAGCATCATAACTGCATAACTGTCGTTTATATTGCCATAGAGGGCCACTATCCATTGTGACACTGCAAAGGAATAATTTATTGCAAACCCAAATGCAGTGTATTAAACACAGCTTGTGGTTTGAATTATTGGCCTGAAAGGTTTGTAGCAGTTGTAGTCAGCTTGGATTCATATCATAATGGGTGGAAAAAATGCCCCAGTTTTTCCAGACCCAAAAAGTCCAAATGTCCATAGAAAATTCTCAGACTTCTCCTGCTGCATAATCCACCTCTATCCATCCATGTGCTCGCTATGCACTGTTTTTTTTTTTAATGCATCATTGTGGTATTATTTATGGTTCTCAGCTGAAAAATTCAAAAAGCAGCCTCTATCTGAACACAAATAATTATAAATGAATAAATATTTTCCTCTTTAAAATTGATTTTGTATGAGTTGTTTATGTCTTGTCAGGAAAAATAAATCCTTTCTGTGCACTGTGGTTTCAGATCTTACGGAGAGAGAAAAAAAATCATACATATTCACAGACACACACACACACACGCACGCCACAGCAGTGAGCCAGGCTGATTGGATGGTGGATGGCTGGAGTTGTTATTATATAGCATCCAGCAGAGTCTGGTTTGCAGGATAAGGACATCCTTACAGGGCATTTCTCAGTGTGAACGATGAGGAAACAGCCCCCTGTGTGAGTGAGTGGATGTGTGTGCATATGCATGTGTGTGAAAGAGAGAGATAGTAAGAGCCAGTGAGGAAAGTTTGAAAGAGAGGAATAGACAGAATGTGGACAGATGCATCTGTCTGCCTACACATTTTGGCTTTCAAATAGAAATCTTGGCAGTGCTTGCAAAAAGTGACTTTCCCTATTGGGCTAGTCAGTGCCAAGGGCTTGCCTGCAGAGAAGGAGACTGGAGAATATGAGAGGAACTCATAAGGCTTTGCATTCTGTTACAGGAAAGCCTCCAATAAACTTCCCTTTCTGCAAAGACATCTCCATCTTTGGTGCCCATGAATGGGTGTAAGAGGAGGGCCTTTCAAAGCCAAATGTGATAGTGTAAACAAAGACTGGACACACACTGGTGATTTGTGTGCATCTGGGCCTTTGTTAATGCCCTCTCTTGATGCCTATTAACAAATCATTGGAGACTGGTGTAATCTTTGCCATTTTACAAACCATTGACAAAAGAGACATGGAAACAACCTGTGAACATAAACGCCACCAACCTAACACAATGCTACCATGCATATATAAAACTAAATCAGTTTCAGCACACAGGATGCGATGCAGGAAAACACAGGGTTAAACTTATACAAAGACTCTTCACTGTCTTAAAAATACTGCAGTGAAAGTCTAGTAAGAGTGCACCTATTTCCTCATTAGAAACCAGCTTACACACCTGAAATGTTCTTTTTCAGCGAAGGGTTATGACAGGCAAACATCTCCGGCATGTTTTGGCTTCCACCTCAGTAATGCCATCCACTCTGTTTCCTCAAAGTTCCTGGGATCAGCTGCTGCCGGTGGGGATGAGAAGGCCCAGCAGTCGCCTGAGACACCCAGGATCAGAAACTCCAAACAGGGATAACACGCTCTCAGCATTCAATGTTTTTAATCAAGGGATCAGCTACTGTGACTGGAAACAAAATGTCCCAGACAGCTATCACATCGGAGTTGCCAGCAGGCAAAAGCTGGCACGACTAATATGGCTTGTCAGAGTGAAAATAGCCTGGTATTGTTCGCACCTTACGTGGAGGTACAGGCATAACGCTTTTGTCTTGTTCATCTCTCAGGAGTCATGCTCTAATAGCTTTTCAGGCTCATATTGCTTTGGTAAGAGGGATTTAAAGTTGGGGTCTGACATCCCAAGGAGTCTAGGGATGGAGGCAGAGCTATTCATTTACACATAATTCAAGACTAATCAAATTTTCACCGTTCTGAATGTGATAAATTTGTGTCTTTAAATTAAATGCTATTTGACGGATGGATTTGGGAATTATCAAATTGCCTGGTTAGGGATTTATTAAAAATAACGCAAGGTACATGGACTGTGCCTTGTACAGCTAAAGTGTTTTCATGGGTTGCCAAGACTGCAGCTATACTAAAATATGTTAGACAGATAAACAGAAATTCTAAATAGTGTAACAAATTGGTCTTTAAATACAAGCTCCGGCTGTTAGGTGATTGCAAAGAACTGTGCTAGATTTATGGATGTTGAGATGTGCTCAGTTGCATTAAATGTAGCTATTTTCAATACCAAACTCTTGCAGTTAGTGATAAAGGACATTTCTGGAGAGGCCAAATACACTCTCTTATTTCTCTTACATAAGCTTTGATATTCATTACATACAAAACAAATCACTGCACCTTTTTGTAGTTAATTTCTAACATCCAACTTTATATATATATATATATATTTTTTTTTTAAATCTACTTCTGGCATAATAAAATGTCCGCATATTCAAATAGTCCATTATCACTTCCTTCTACTAAAATTGAGTGGTTTTAATCAACAAATAGGTGTTATTAAGGTCACTGATGTTTACAGCTCTGTGCAAAACCCACTCTTCAGAAAAATGTTATTATCCAAGCCTCTGTAAATGCAGGGAAAAATCTGGACATGGACCAGCAGATAGAGTATGTGGAAGCATAGAGGAGGGTTTGAGCTCATTTATGCCCTCGCTGTTCTGGAAATGATGAAATGAGGCCGGTCCTAAACTGAGTGAGGTCGTTCACTTTCCTCTCATCTCATCTCCTCTCCTCTCCTCTCCTCTCCTCTC
>JAVDPK010001530.1:334523-347987 GCA_034780415.1 Cichlasoma orientale
ATTGTTGGTGCACGTCTTGCTGGCGCATCTGTGACCAAGACAGCAAGTCTTTGTGATGTATCAAGAGCCACGGTATCTGGGGTAATGTCAGCATACCACCAAGAAGGAAGAACCACATCCAACAGGATTAACTGTGGACGCAAGAGGAAGCTGTCTGAAAGGTCTAAAACCAGGTGTTTCAGTTTCATTGTCCAACCCCTGTAGATATTTAAAGCAATATTATCCTTTTTATTATCATTGTCTGTGTGCTTGGTAAATAAGTCATCACTGTACTTAGTAGCTTAGCTTAGCTTGAAGCACACTTAATACAGGGGAAGCAACTAGCATAAGTCTTTATAAATGAACAAATTATACTTACTTTATCCACCTTTTTTGTTGCAGCCATAAAAAGACAGCATATTGCGTCTATCGGCATATCACTTTAAGGCATTTTGTACTGCGACTGTTTAATTGGCATCATCACAGCAGTGGCATAACCCCAGTCTTAGTTTTGTGTGTGTATATAATGTTTATAATCAGGCTATTAATGTGTATTTAGGTCACATTAAGACTTTTTTATTATTATTTTGGATTTCAAGTACAATATTTTGAGAACAAGGTCACCTTCCTTAGTCCATGAAGTAAAGCTAAGAAAGTGACCGCTTGCTGCCACAGTGAGCACATCCTTGGAGAATGAAGGTGAGTTTCTGAAATGCTCAAGCTGTATTCTTAAGTGATGGTTGCATCATATAACTAGAGGCCACTGAATAGAGTACTATACTAAATTTGTGGGGGATTTTCTTCTGAGCAGACATAGAGGAAGGGAACAGTAGCACAAATAACCACTCATTACAACCAAGGCATGCTGAACAACATGTCTGAACACAGAGCAAACTGAACCTAGAAACAGATGGGCTACAGCAATGGACGACCACACTGGGTACCACTCCTGTCAGCTAAAAACAAGAATTCATATAAGTTCACCAAAATTGGAGAACTGAAGATGGAAAAAGGTTGTCTGGTCTGATGAGTGTTGAGTTCTGCTATAATATTCTGATAGCAGGGTCAAACTTTAGTGTAAACATTAAAATATGGATCTATCCTAGCCTAGTATAAAAAGGTTCAGGCTGCTGTTGGTGATGTAATGGTACGGGGGATGTTTTCTAGCAAAAATTAGGTACCTTAATACCAATTTTTGAATAATTTAAGTGTCCCAGCAGCAACATACATTGGCCATGACCATCCGTTTATGATCATAATATGCCCATCGTCTGATGGCTGCTTCCAGCAGAGTAAAAGGCCGTGCCCAAAAGCTCAGATCATCTCAGACTAGTTTGTTGAACATGCCCATAAGTTTGCTGTACTCAGATCGTCTCCACGGTCACCAGATCTGCAGCTGCAACTAATGCTATCATGCCAATACAGACCAAAATCTCTGAGGAATGTTTTGATGGGCTACAGACGCAGAGTACCATTCCAGGAGCCGCTCCTGTCAGCTAAGAACAGGAAGCTGAGGCTACAATTCACACGGGTCACCAAAATTGGACAACAGAAGATTGGAAAAATGTTGTTTAGTCTCATGAGCCTGGATTTGTGCTGCAACATTCAGATGATGGGGTCAGAATTATGCGATGAAGAGCAGTCCTGAAGGCAAAAAAGGGTCCAACTCAGTACAAAGTGACTGGTAATTCCTTGTTTTTAATATATATCTTTTCGTAATATAGTATTACATTTTTTCTGAATTGCTAAAACACATCTTGAAACCTCCACCCATTTTCTCAAATCCAAAAGCTTCAAAGTAAATTCACAAAACCCCAGATCGTACACATAGCAAGTAAAAATAGATTGACCACAGAACATTCATTAGACACTGCATCAAATAATTTAAGACACAGCATCCAGGGTATGTAATTAAAAGGAAATGTTTATTCTAAGTGTATTTAGCAAAAAAATGACTGAAGTCAGAGTGATATGAGAGTGCTGAATGTAGATACCACACACAAAAAAGAAACTAAATGAAATGCACATTACTGTTAGTCACTGAGATTCATTCTGCAACATCATATCTTTGTGTGGGGTCCGGCCAGAGGACTTGATCCACATCACAGGTAATATTTTCCCTTGCCGGAGAACGGGGTGAAGAACCTGCTGTGTGCCGAACCCAACCTTGACAAGACTCCACAGTTATATCCTCACAGGTGTGTTCCATCGCCTCCAATAGTCCAAACGTTTCCCTGGTGTAGGGCTGTCGGTCAATGTCATCACGCCTCCTTTTCGGCAGATTGAACCCTGCTTCATCTATGAAATATATTCAGGAGGCCTTTCCGTGGACTCCAGCTCAAACACTCTCTATAAAGAAACCGATAGTGTAGTTTACTGCAAGTGATACAGAAAGACAGACTTCTGAAATAGTGTATTTACAGTATATGCATTTCAGATTTAAGTACATTACAGTATAGTTTACAGTACTGTAAAAGTAGCAACTGCAACTAATAGCCTAGAGTAACAGTAGGTCTATAAGTATAGAACTGTACTGAAGCATCAGCGCTCAAAGTGTGTGTAGGTCACACTTACTTGCACTTACTGATATTGCAGATCATTGACGCTTTCAGAGTTGTGCTCAAAGGGTACTCTGTACACTTGTGTCCTGCTAAGTCTATTGTGTTGGAGGACACAGTCAATAGTTGACTTCTCTGAATGTCCTGATGATGCTGGCCATAGAGAATCTGCTCAAATTGGGTTGGACTCATCAGTAACGATTGTTCTGTGTTGTCCCTCTCCCCTTCCTCCACGGACGCTTCGTCCTCGGCCTCTCTGTATGTGTCTGGCCACTGTAGATGCACACGTGCCAACTGCGCACTCTGAACCGACTTTTATCCTGCCCAATTGGTCCGATCGCATCATTAAAAAAATTTGTGTTAAATTGTGAGTTGCTGTGCGAAACGGATGACAGCTGTGTTGGAGTTGTGTTCACATTTTGCTGCCAGTGTTTACATTGATTCAAAAATTAAGTTTAGGCCACTGAGAATTTGGTTTAGAGAATGGAGTTTAGTGTTTTAGCAATTCAGAAAAACTGTAATACTCCTTCATATTACTGAAGACTTAAAGGGACATTTCAAGGCAAATTAGGTACTTATTTGTCTCATAAAAAAAAATAAAAAAATCTGTTGCACAAAACAGTTGTTGAATATGTTGCTCATCACCACTGCCAGTGCCTAATAAAAACATGTTTTAACGTGGAAAGTGGAAGCATTTTTGCTATGTTTTAAAGTAGAAACACATGTTGAAGGGACCAAACAGAATCCAGTTATTTCTAGATGTTCATGTGTGTTTTACTGATTGAACCAACCTTCCAAGCAGAAACCCTCCTGGGTCCACAGGCTGGATATTCCCCGGTGGATCACGCCGGACTGACTGAGTAAGTGCATTTGTTTGAGCTGAGCTTTCTTCTCGTTTACTCACAGCCTCTGCCGAGTTGCCAGCCAGATCTCCATAATCCACAAACAATTATCATATTTGCCTCAGCAGACGACTCAGGTTTTTTGTTTACTGATTCAAAATTAACAATTTACACAGCTGGGTTTGTAGCGAACACCTTTCTTGTCTGGCAGTGCTCCATTTGGATTCAGAACAGGAAGGTTGGCATTGTGTTAGTAAAAAAAAAAAGGAAAAAAAAGAAGCCATACACACAAATGTTTGACAAATTAAAAATGTGGTTTTATTTATTTTAATCAAAAATTAAATTTGAATCTGGATTCATTTAGTGGCCAGTTATTTAAAACAATCTATCAGTAGCATCAAAGTTTTAGGGCGATGGAGAAAAAAAAGGATGGTGTTAATTATTCTGAAAATTGGAGCATAAAGGTTTTTGAGAGTAATTAAACTGCTCACATTCATTGCAAAATGTTTAAATGACATTCTTCTACATTTCAGTAAGTAGTCGGAAAGTTTTGCAAATGGGTTTGATTTTGCTTTATTTATATTCATGAGATGGCCTTTTCTGTGTCAGCTAGTGAACAATAATGACTTCCTTGTGTAAACGATGTTAAATGAGGCATAGTCCCTAAGGTCATAAAACTGCCAAAGCACAGAGGGGAAGTACAAAATTACTTTTTAGGTTCAAGCAAGGAAAAAAAAGGAGTTTTTGTTTACTTGCAATGTAAACACACAAATTGAAGAGGAAGATGCAGATTTAAGTCGTCAGTTGCATATTACCCAGCAGCATGTCTGCCCATTTATTTTTCAGAACGTAAAAGTCAAGGTTTATAAAGATGTCTAAATTAGATCAGTTGATTTGCACTGAAACAAGCCTGTTGATGTCAGTGCCGTTGCTGAAAGAGAGTGCCTATATTAAACTGTCAATACGGACAGTAGACTGGATAAAAAAATAAAAATAAATCTGATTTTAAAGTGAATATTCATGACTGACATGGCAATCAGGTACTTCCCCTTAAAAATGTAACATTTACATTTTTTTTCTTCTAACAAAAGATGCAGAAAAAATTAAAAAAATAACAGGCGTTTTAGTTACCATGTGTATTTTTTTTTTAACAAAATACTGTTTGAAATGATCAAAAAAATATTTTCCAGATGACAGAGAAATGCCTAGTAAAAGACGCCTAGTAAAGAAGAAGAAGGATATGATATTTCATGTGACGGCAACATTTAGTTCTTGTATTCTTACATGTTTTTGTTGGAAAGTTAATTACTGGCAGTTATGATGGAATCTCTAAGATTAATTTAAAGAAAACGTATAATGTTTAGCGCTTCATTAATGCCTTTTCTGTAAGCGTGGGTAAGATTTTCTGTAATTTTCACTGTACTTTTTTACAAATTTTCATGAATGTTTTTGTTATTCCGTGGAGGTAAAAGTACCAAAACAAATTACAGTCATATTTGCCAATACTATTTGGCCAACTGTGAAAGGAAAATGAAGGATTTGGATGCTGGATGTATCGGGCAACAGGTACTAGATTGCCAGCTCCGTTAATTGTGCCAAGTCATAAATCTGGGTGGAACTGTTTGGCAGTTTGCAGCTCTGTATCAACTAGGAGATCTGTTGCTTAGGCTTTGAGATTATGTAAAAACATGCACTCACTCTGGTCGATTGAGCTGCCACTATCTAAAGTCTTGGAAAGCAGGAAGGAAGCATGGAAAGAGTGAAACAGAGGCGAAGAAACAGACACAGAAAACTGAGCTGAAGAGAAGATGAGATAACATCCTCTCTCATCTGTTTCTTTTGTGAAACCAAATAGCACTCGGTTTTTACACATTAACACTCATGATTCTCTCATGTTGCCCATTACTGCACCAGCAAGCTAATCTCTAGCAAGTAGCACTGAGATCTGCTTGATTGCACCACAGAACCTATTCACCCTAAAGTGTTCATGACTGGTCATTTTAAATGACCACTAGATTCTCAGCTTCTGATATTTTCACCCGTACTTTATTCTCTTTTTCTCTCTGGTCTTTGCTTGTCATCAAATGTATTTCCAATTGAGTGTGCAGTTAAAGCTCTGTCTTGAAAAATATTGAAAATTACGTTCTAGTTGACTGGCAGTTCTATATGTGGAGAAATGACTTCATTCATTAAAGCACTTTCTTAAATTACAGTGGATTCATGTGTGCTGGAAAAATCTCTAGGTCAATTTTCCTGACTGAGAACATTGACATAAACAGCCCTCGCGTTGAAACTTTGAATATTTGGTAAATGAATTGCTGAGCTGTTTACATATAGGCAGAACAAGTCTGAACAAAAGTAAGAAATAGATGATTAATGTTACAAATTTGCATATTGTATCTACATTTTTTTTGCACGCAATTTGTAATCTAGTATAAGGTTGTAACATTTGGTTATTTGCCACATAGGTTGACATTAACAGCAAGCCCTGATCAAAATTTAGGTAGAGCCAAATTTACTTAATTACTTGTTGTCTGTTTGGACCAACTGCAGTGTTTGCTAAAAGCTCTTAAGGACTGGCGTTTTCAATAGCTTATGGTTTGTAATGACAACCCCAAATCCAAAAAAGTCAGGATGCTGTGTGACATGAAAAATAAAAACAGAATAAAATGATTTACAAATTTCATAAACCCATATTTTATTCATAATAGATTAATGAAAACATGTTTAATGTTTAAAGTTCATTTTGAATTTGATGTCAGCAGTCCTATTGTGAATAAAATATGGATTAATGCAATTTTCCAGATCATCCCATTCTCTTTTTATTTATATTTTACACAGAGTCCCAACTAAATAAACTTATCAGAGACACAGCAAAAATGTAGGAGTAGCAAAATCAACAATCTGGTACATTCCTAAAAAGAATGAATACACTGGCCAGCTCAGCAACACCAAAAGGCCTGAAAGACCACAAGTGGATGACAGCATGGTTAAGAAAAATCTCTTCACAACATCTAGCCAAATGAAGAAAACTCTCAAGGAGGAAGACTTATCAATATCAAAGGCTATAATGAAGAGACCCAGTCATGAATGGAAGTGCAGAGGGTTTACAACGAGGTGCCAACTACTGATTACACTCAAAAACAGCAAGGCCAGATTAGAACTTGCCAGAAAACATCTAAAAGAGCCTGCACAGTTCTGGCACAATAATGATCTTTGGACAAATGAAATCAAGATTAACTTGTATAACAATAATGGGGAGATAATTGCCACATTATCTGCCAAACCTGCCGGAAGCTTGTGGCATGGGCATGATGGCTGCCAGTGGAACTGGGACACTAGTGTTGCTTTACAGTGCAAATTGATAATGACCCAAAGCATTATGCAAAAGCAACAAAAGAGTTTCTCAAAGCAAAGACATGGGATATGTTCTTCAATGGCCAAGTCAGTCACCTGTTCTCAACCCAACAGAGCATGCTTTTCAGTTACTGAAGACAAAACTCAAGACAGAAAGACCCACAAACAAGCAAGAAGGGAAGGTAGCTGCAGTATAGGCCTAGCAGAGCATCTCAATAGAGGAACCTCAGCATTTGGTGATGTCCACGGGATCTAAACATCAAGAAGTTATGGATTACAAAGTATCATCCATGTGTTAAAAACAAATTTTATAATCAAAACTGTGTTAATTTAATTTTGATCCTCTGAAAATGGGGGACAAATGCTTCGATACGTGTATATTTTCGTCAAAACCTCTTGAATTAAAGTTGAAGCGTCACTGTCCAAATACTTATGGACCTAACTGTATTTGGCCTTAAGCCTTGCCCTATTCATGGTATCTTTCAACAACTCCACTTGCATTCTTCTTGTATTTAATGTGTGTAAATGGTTACGTTGTGTCTTAAATACAAGAAGCTTTCATACTCGAACTATTTCCTGAACAATAACAGCTGGACCCGGTGATTGCTTTAGTCCTCAGCAGAGTAACGTTGGCAGTAAAAAAAAAAAAAAAAAAAAAAACCACCTTTGTGGCTATAACACAAAGAAGATAAACCCTATAAATACAACAAATTTAACATTCTTCATAGATGTTGCAAGTTGTTAAATTTTGGATGGAATCTGTATTCCCATTCCAACACAGTTGCCTCTGTGGATGCTGAAATGAGATGGAAATCTTGCCATATGACTGTGGGAAAGATGGCAAACGTATCTCCCATAATACCAGCATGGGCATATTTTAATGTTTAGTATGACACTGCAGGAAAAGATTCGCAGTTCTGTGGATAAACAAGGACTTTAAATAGACAGCTGGCAAAGATTCATGCTGTTTACCATGACTTCCATCCCACACACTGATTCTTGGCTGAGTCTGCACCCTGAGAGATTGCAAGATTGATTATGGAGGCCTGTGTGGGTGTCTCATGTAAATACATGCTTGTCTTCTTCCTCATCACAGCCATTCCTAAATCCAAACCAATGAGCAACTCTTTCCAGGAGCACAGTCTATTATTTTCTAGCCCAATTGCAGGGTTTCATGCCTTTTTGCATTCTGGGATGAAACGAGGTGACACTGACATCCCAATGTCTTTTATAAGTCTGTCTTTGAAATGGTGCATGGGAACTTGGGACCACACATCTCTGGTTCTCTCTAAAAAGGACTTTTCAGGTATTTTTTTATGTGGCATTTAGCATCTTAATGTGACTCTGAGCTGAGATGGCTGAGTTTTATAGTTTTTAATGTCCTAAACATTGTTGAATGCAGAGAGAATATATGGAGGAATAGATGCAATCAAATGCAAAAATACTTTCTCTGAAATTTTACTTGTTAGAATTATTTCATCCAATGAAAAGCAAATGTTTGGACATAATATTCTGATTCTGATTAATACATTATGAAATGAAAAAGGCTGAAGGCCAATAAATATGTGGTGGTATCATCAGTTGTGTGTTTATGTGGAGTAAACATCTCTTCAGGTATGCTGAATGACACACAGACAGACATTTTGCATTTCAGCTGATGGATTTATGTGAAACACCAGATCTTACTCCAACTATCCTGATAACCTGCTCCCACTGTCTATAAAAATAAAAAGACTGGAGTGACATGAGAGCAGACCAGTGACCAGTAAAGAATAACATTGCAAAGAATGCAAACACTCAAAGGTTCGATCAGGTCCCAAACTATACTCAGCAGACAAACTCTCACAGGCTTCAACTGCTTCAAAGCCAAGATTTTAGAGTCAGATCCTTCAAGTGTACTTAAGATAGCTCTGTAGTTCCTACCCTTACCGTAGTGTTGATATTAACTCTAAAGGACATATGGGACACTTGATCTGTACTGCAGCTTATTTATTTATCTGCTGCTAACAATAACATTTTCACAGGCTAATTATTTTAAGCACTTGTCCTTTAACAAAGACAAAAAAAAATATTTGCACCTCCAAGCCCTCAATACACTAAATCAATTGTATACTAAAAGCTGATCTAAGGTAAGACAAAATTGTTGTGTGTGAAATGCAGATGAATTTCTTTTAGATTTTATAAGGATATTGGCCCTTTTCAAACATTTTACATGTAATTTTATATGCAGTTTGTTTTGCTCAATAATCTTCCTTTGGCTAAAATCAGTTTAATGCATTGTCTGCCGGAATAATGCTGACTCTTCTGCAGGACAAACAAAATTAAGGTGTGACTGGAGGCTAGTGTTAGCTTTGCCAGGCAAACTGTAAGCTGGACTGTGTGTGTTCCAGTGATTTATTCCGTTCCCCCGCTGAACACCATGTAGTGGCTGAACACCCTGCTGCTCGCAATGACAGGCTCCATAGCAATCTGCCAGACACACAGCAGGACAAGACAAGCTCCCAGCTTCTGTTCTGCCTCTGGTGCTGCATATCCATCCTATTGCTTTTCTTTCCTACATCATCATCATCGTCGTCCTCTCGCTCTCTCCCTGTGAGACGGCATTTGCATTTTTAGTTGCAATGTTTGACTTTTTGATCAGAGATACAGTTTATCACCCTTGACATAAGTTGGCGTGCGTAAAAACTTTTGCATGATGACAAGGTCATATAGGTGCTGACTATACTGTGAAAATATAATTATTCAGCAATTTGAAGCATGGTGAATATTCAATCAGTACAAACGCCAAATTCCAGGTAATATACGGAGACAATGCATCTTTTTTGATGAAGCAGAAACCATAAAATTATCTATCTCTGGTATTTAAGTGTTAAATAATAAGTGTTATGGCTACACTTGCCTTGTAATTGCATGTTGGTTATTATCTTTCCTTTAAAAGTAAGTCTTATTTAGCATCTTTTGCAAAAGAAAAACACAAAGTTCTCTGAGAAAGGCAATCACAACGCACCATTTTATAAGAGAAGAACACAAATGAACTCCAAATAGGCTAAGATGAAATCTGAAAAAAAACCAAATCTGAAATGAAGACCATCCATATCAGTTTCTTTCTCTCACACACGCAATCAATTTAAAAACAATCTGACCATTGACACATTCATCCTCTTGACTGTATGAGATTTGCCATGGAAAACATTACATCGGCACTTTGCCGTTGCTCTGTGCATATCCCTTCCCCATTCCCTCCCCTAAGCCAGCCATCGCTCTCTAACGACAGATCAATCACTGCAACCATATGTGGAGATGTCATCTTCTTTGAGAGTGAAAGGGAGGGGCTTGTCATGTCCATCTGCTCTGGTTTGTGGAACATTCCAGTGCTTTAACATTTGCATGGCTGTCAGACCGACAAGAAAAGCTAATTTCTTTCCAGTGAATGGAAAAAAAAAAAAAAAAAGAAGCTGGTGTGAGACAAATCTATTCTCTTAACAAATCTATTCTCCTTAATTTGCAATATGTCATGACAATATGTCTTAATCTTGTGTTTACACACTTCAATAAACATAAACAATTTTTTTCCCAATAAATGAGCTTGGAGATTTGAGGCGCATAGTGGAATACGATAAAAGGGCCTAAAGTGAAGATGGACTTTCAAGAGTATAAAAAAAAGGACATTTACACTGATTGTCTTTAACATTCAAACAACATACATTTCATTTAAAGTGTGTTTATTACCCTGTTATAAATACTTCACTGTAAACCAAACTTTTCTTTGCACAAATTTCAAGCAGTATTTAAATCAACATCATCACTGAAGAGCATTAAGATACAAAGCGCTGACACTGAAACATGTGTTATTACAGACATGCATGGATATATCATGGGATGCATCATCACAAGAGTGGGACAGCCCAAAGCAACGCAAGTCCTTACACCTCCTCTTCCTCTACGCATACAATGAGTAATCACCACAATTAAACTGCTCGCCACCTGTTAACAGCCTTGTAAATATAATCTTTCAGCCGGGAGAGCATTTCAGCAAGCAGCCTGCTTGGAAATGGCTGGTCCAGTGCATCAGTCAATGCTAAGGGATGAACAAAAGGTGAGTGAGTTTATGAAATGTAAATGCTCTGTTACCACAGAAAAACAAAGCATGAATGGGGTGTTACTCCAAAGATTTGCATTGGATATGGAAAAGGCTGGATGAGTTGTTGTTGCTATTGTGTGCTAGCTGTCTATAAATACAGATTTGAAAATAGCATATTTACATACGTGTATGTTGTACAAGCCTCCACACTAATACAGCTAATAATGAGAAGCATTGCTTTCCTCTGAGAGTAAAGTCTCATGTGGAAGCATTTACCGAACGGTGAATTAAAATGTAAATGGGAGCCATATTTGCTTTAGCACAAGCTGCATGTTTAGTGTGTCTGGTGAGAGGTCCATATAAAACGGTGAAAGGTTAGTTGCTAAAGATTATGTGTTTTAGGATGGTAGAAAATAAGAACTTAAATGCTAAATAGTGTGTTGTTTATGAGATTTAATATAGGAAGTGTGTAATATTTCCAAGGTAGGAATTTTGTCATTAAAGTTACATTTTATTTTCCGCCTTCAGGCAAAGAAGTTCAAAATATTTCCTACTAGTTTTTGGCTTTTAAAGAAGCCTGAAACTACACAGGACATAAATACACACCTAAATAATTATATTAAAATAAATAGTCAAAGTATTTAAAATAACTTGTATTTATTTGATCAGCCACTTAATCAGTTCACTTGAATTTTTATCCATTTATTAGAAATAAGTAATTATCCCTCTTGACAGTGATTAATAGACGATGGTGCAAAAATGATAATGAATGTAAATTAAACACAGACATATTCTACATTTCTATAGAAAATGTTGCAACTGTTGACAAATTTTGCACGTTAATAAATACTTAACCTCCTGAGACCCATATGATGGCATTACATTCTGGTTTTTCTGCACCTTATGCTTCATTCTGCCTGGAAAAGTGTTTTACTATAACTAAAAAACAGTGACTTTATTGTGCTCTGCTGTAAAATAAACCCAGTGTCCCCATATGAGAACACACACTAGTGAAAAAAGTGTGTGTTGCTTAGCTTTTACGCTTATATCACAGATATGGCCTCAGGAGTTTAAAATATCACCACAGCTTTATAACTACATTATATAAACAAGTTATTAAATGGTGTGGTTAGCGCTTATTCAAGTTAGGATATTAAGTGTGACCAGTATTATTTTAAAGTGAAGTTAACTTGCTAACCATTTATTTGCAACTTTGTTTTATAAATATATAATTTAATGTCTTTTGGTGACTTTTTACATGTTTTTGTTTCTGAAAAGACTGGACTCATCACTCTTGTAAAACAGTTTCCTGCATCTTTGTGCTTCTTTTCTACTATTGTTTGGCAGCAAATGCTGGTTTTGCACAAAATATTAATCTTGTCTGTAAACAAAATCAAAGCAAAAAGGAAGATTCCCAGTCGGCGTATATCAGCTGTGCTGTTTTTGAAGAAAAAAAAATCTTTGGTTTTAACTTTGACATCGACTCCACCAGCACATTAACTGTCTGAAACCAGTTAATTATTATAATTTCTCCCTGCTGTATGCCTGGTTATCACATCTCTGTGGTGTGAGGTCAAAACACGGAAAATAATTTTGAGTAATTGTCGTTTAATCGTGCTAATTAACACAAGCTTGAAAAATACCTGGGTGTCACCACTGAATAGACACATCAGGGGATAAAATATCCTTACAGTTAATCCAATGCTCTGTGAGGTTTGCAGCTGTATCAAAATGAATACATTAATATATACATATAAGAAGTTGAAATGGAATATAATAAAATATCACTTTATCTGGTGTTTTGTGTGGTTATAATTAACAGCATAACGTTTTAACAGCTGAACTGCATGGTTAACAGCACTTGTTGCTTTACTTCACTGCTTTTTAAACATCTCTGTAAGGGTTTTTCCTTAGTCCCCAGTCCACGCTTTTCACGGTGCAACTGTCTAGACATGAGGACACCTAAAACGTGTGCATGTGGTTCTAAAAACTTTCACTGCCTCATGTGCAATGGCTCTAATTCAGCACCCAGCTTGATTCGTTTGGGGTTGCAAATAATCACCCGTGACTAGGAGGTGTTTTAACTTGTGGTTTGTAAATCAATATTACATTAAAAGGACCTGCTTTTATGTCTCTCACAACTCTCCAGCTCATGTTTTATAGCCTTTGTGGTGTTTAGTGCTATAGCTAACCTCTTAGGTAAAGCTGTAGGCTTCATAGATGAAAAAGATTGGGTGGATGTTTCACAGATTTGATTTCACTTTGTGCAACTGGATATTATCAGCCAGCAATGCCATAAAACAGAGAAAGAAGATTTGTTATGTTTGGTTGTGTATATGTGCATTTACATGCTTTGCTTCCTTTTCACTCGTAACATCCTGGAAGTACGTTACTTTGAGAAATGTGCTGCCCTGCTATGATCCTGAGGTCTTGCCCTAATAATTTTTTATCCTCCGTCTTTCAGGGATGAGCCCACATCTGTCTCCGGTCACTATTTACACGCTCTTTCACCATAAAGTACTCCAAGTCACACATGTACTCAAAGACAAACACACAGACACACACAGACACAGACACACACACACACACACACACACACAGACACACACACACACACACACACACACACACACACACACACACACAC
>JAVDPK010001530.1:348087-360795 GCA_034780415.1 Cichlasoma orientale
CACACACACACACACACACACACACACACACACACACACACACACACACACACACACACACACACACACATCCTCCTTCTATCTCATGCCTAATTCAAACCTGCCTTATGAGTCCCTTGACAGATCCACACAGAGTCAGCTCAACACATGCACACAGACATTCAATCACTGGAAAGCAGCGCAGGCCACATATAAATCCATCTAGTAAAGCATCTTCCAGACCATTCCCAATGCGAATGAGATGTCCCAAAGCCTTATGGTGTTATCTGGCTTCTGCAAAGGCAATAATGTGATCTATACCCCCTAATTGTTGCAGGGGGAGGTTTTAAAAGCACATTGTGGATAGGCTAAAAGGACAAATAAATCCAGCTTGTGGTTTGCTTATAAATCCTCACATTCTATCCTGTTTTCTGGATTGCAATCTTGCTGCAGGACAAGGAAAACTTCAAAGATAACTCTTAGCGGGTTCTATTATGTGTCAGGAAAACCTTTATTTGCATCATATGAAGGAATGCACAATCAGCATCAAATAGCAACATTTTGTAAAATACAAAGCGTAAGAATTTACAAGTTCTATTTGACCTCTGTCTGAATGGCTGGCAAATATTTATTAGGTTTCACTCTCTCTTTCTCTCTATCTTAATGTCAGTATGGAATATGTAGCTCCCTATCAAGTCTGACCAGTCTGGGCAGGTCTGGTGTCCGTGTCTGCTCTCTACAATAGCTGGTTAGCCATGTCTGACATCTGTGGCACCCCACAGTCAGGTTGAATGCAAGGTTGAATAATGCACCAGAGCTACTCTGCTGCAGGAGGCACTCTGCTCTGCCTCTTCTGGTTTCCGAATCTGTGACGTACCGAAATCATCAAAAACACCAGAAAATGTTCTCTAAGCTTAGTTATGAAGCCACTATTGGTTAATCAAAGCAGACATAATTAATGTGCAATTTTTTATTTGCAATTTTTTTTGATCACAGGAAACAGCTGTTAAAAAAAACCCCAAACAAACCTAAAGGTGACTGTATACTACTTCCCCAGATCCAAACAGCAGACAGAAAAAAGTAACTAACTGAACAATGTGGTATATTTGGAATTCTCAGAGCTTTGTGAAGTTGGACTTAAATTCATCAGATGGCAAGAAACAAGACCCCAGATGATGTTGGGCCTTATTGGCTGAATATAGCCAGCTTTTACCTGTAGAGGTTTATGGACTCAGAAGATCATTTGCAAGAGGTGCGACTGTCCTACAATGTAAAGCATATGATGCGATACTGGTTCACTGTCAGTCTGGAAGAATAATTTCCATCCTTCCCTCAACCACAGGGTGCTGACCTCAGGCTGACCTCTGAGCCAGCGGCTGGGGTGTTAATGTTCACCCTTACCAGGGTCGCACCCAGCATGTTTATTTTATGACACGGTAGAGGGGACCTCAGAAGGGAGTGTGGCCTCAGCACATTGACCCCCAAGCGCATTACAAAGGAAGCCACTGAGCTGTAAAGGCCCTGTTCTTATGCCCAATCATGTAGTTTAACTGGTCTGTGCTGGAGCAACAGAGGGCTACTGTCTGGTGCAGTAGCATGATAATAAAAAGCCCTTAAGAATGCTCAGGTGAATCAAATACACTCAGTATTAAGATGTAAAAATGAATAAAAGTGCCCACTAGGTTGTACTGAATATTTTACAATGCTGGTAAAAAAAAAATAATAATAAAAATAATAATAATAATAATAATAGAAACCAATTAAAGAATTTCTCATTAAATTTTGTTTTATTTAACAGACAGGTTGCTTAAAAAACAAAATCCCAAATTTTTTATCCCTAATTTTAGCTACGACTGTAACACAGAATTAAAGTCAGTGTCTAATTTGTGTGGAAGATTCGGTTCAGCACATTTAAATGCAATTCAAATATTTATTGTCCGACCAGAACAATTTGGTTTGCAAGTAAGGTCTAAAAAAACACAACAAACCACCATATTTTACACTATGCAAACATGCATCAAAGACAGCACAGACTGCTGAGGTATGCACCAGTACTATTTTGCATTTATTGTCATGCTGTGAGAAGAAATCAAAAGAAAAGAAAGACTAGAGATGTCAAAGTCGACTGTATACTTTCCTTTCACACAAGCTTCAGCGTCAGAGTACCACTTGTAGCAAAATGTTTCCTTAAATGTAAATTTGCATTTGTTTGAACATGAATGTAAGGCTTTGTGTCTGCAGGAGTGCCAGCTATGTGCACGCATCACTCGGGAGAGAATCCTTTGGCCATATTTCCAATTCTGCTCAATTTCAGCAAGAATCTCAGTAATCCCACTGAAGAGCCGCAGTTCTCCCACAGTGACATCCCATAATGGCACTAACACCAGAGTGGTGGGCACCCAGTTACGACTCCCAGGCTCCAGTCGGTGCACGTTCCCAATCTCCCAACCTGTCTGTATGCAAACAGAGCCCCCTCAGAGGAGAAAACTGATCTGGCAGCCTTTCACTGAGCCCTGTGTAGACATATTTAATGCCTCAATAACCACTGCTTAAGACAGAGTGATGAACGCCAGGGGCTTTCATTACCCTGAGAGGCTTTTTTTTCTGTGTCTGTGTGTGCATTTGTGTGTGTGAGAGCGAAAGAGAGAGAGAGAGAAAGAGAGACTACAATATATACCTAAATAAATGTTTTGCCTTTATTTACTGATTATGAAAGTCAAGCTGTTGTTGTTTAAAGAAAAAAAAATATACAATTGCACTGCCTTTGATGTACCAGAACCATATGGCTTATTGATAAATTAGCACAGCTAACCTGATAAAGCTATTACTAACCTGTCTTTCACAAATTTATTCTGTGCTTAGCATTTTGTGGGTTGTAGACAGCAGACACATGAGTGACCCACAAGGTGGCTGAGGTCTTGTCCAAGATGATCAAGAAACCAAAAAAGAAGCAATTTTAAAAATTAAGGGTCACACACATTTTGATTTGGATAAAAATAGAATCTGCTTGTTAAGGGAGGTTTTTCAACCTCCTAAGGGCTTGTTTCCATCAGTGTCAGAGAGGTGCAGAGGCAGCCGAGTAAATTCAGTTAGCTGTGTCACAGCATCAGAACTGCAGCTTACTCATTCCTCGCATGCAGCATGTACACAGTATGAGGCACATTCCCTTAGGTACAGTTCAGACACAAAAACAAATATAGATTCATATGCATGTAAACTACTGAAAGGCAATTCAATTCAATTCAGATTTATTTATATAGTGCCAAATCACAACAACAGTTGCCTCACGGCACTTTATATTGTAAGGTAAAGATCCTACAGTATTTGAGAGCAAACCCCAACAATCATACGACCCTCTATGAGCAAGCGCATTGCAACAGTGAGAAGGAAAAACTCCCTTTTTAACAGGAAGAAACCTCCAGCAGAACCAAGCTCAGGGAAGGGCACCCATCTTCTGCAAATGTGTGGTGGGTGAAAAGAAAAGAAAAGAAAAGAAAAGAAAAGAAAAAAAAGAGCATAAGGAGACAGGACAAAACACAGAAAGAGAAGACAAAAATTTCATGGCATGCCGTAGTGCATCACAGTGTATCACATGAAGTCCTGCAGCAGTGTGAGATGGTTCAGGGTCACCTGATCCAGCTTTAACTATATGTTTTATCAAAAAACATCTTTAAGACTGTAGATTAACAAATTGATTTGTATCATTTGGTTTCATTGATAGATATAGTTGGGTATCATCTGCATAGCAATGAAAATGTATGCAGTGTGTTCCAGTAATCCTGCCAAAGGGAAGCATGTATGATGTAAAACGTATTGGTCCCACACATAACTGTGTGGAACTCCAATGGTACATCCCAATTTCTGTATTAAAATGTTATGATCAGCAGTATTGAATGGTGCGCTTAGGTCTTACGAGACAAGCACAGACATGGGTCCACTATCAGAGGCCATAATGTCATTCGTAAGTTCAAATAGATCACTTCTCTGTAAATGATCACCCAGCTTTTTTACAAGTACTCTTTCAAGAATTTTTGAGGAAGAGGGAGGTTGAAAATTGGCCTATAATTAGTTAAGACAGCTGGATCAAGTAAAGGCTTTTAAAGAAATGGTTTAATTACTGCCACCTTGAAAGCCTGTGGTATAAAGCCTGTTAATAGACATAAAATGATCATATTTTAAATTGTACCATTAATTAAGGGTAAGACTCCTTTGAACAGTCTTGTAGGAATGGGGACTGTATTTAAAGATGCATCTGTGGGACGACTATATATATATTTTTTTCTAATGGTTAAATGATTTTATTTGTAAAGAAATTCATGAAGTCATTACTAGTTAAAGTTTGGCTCAACAGAGCTGTGACTCTTTGTTAGCCTGGCTACAGTGCTGAAAAGAAATCTAGGGTTGTTCCTGTTTTCTTCTATCAGGGATGAATAGCATGGGGTCCTAGCTTTTACGAAGGGCTTTTTACAGAGCTACAAATTATTTTTCCATGCCAAACAAGGATCCTCTGGATTAGTGCAATGTAATTTCCTTTCTAGCTTATGACTTACCTGCTTTAAGGTGGACGTTTGTGAGCAGAAGACAGTGGAGAAGCTGAGGCCGTGGGGTTTCTTTGTGGAGTTGGGGTAACAGCCAGAGGGGATGGATGTTTCCTTTGGGAGCCTTGTTCAGTTCAATCCCCTGCAGTGCACTGTGATGGAGACCGGAGGCTTCTCCTTAGTGGAGGAAAGTCCTGTTCATCCAGGAGGCTAAATTTGTTGGCCAGCTGGATGTCCTGGGAGCACAGGACGAAATTAGTACACTTTTTCCAGTGCTTGCCCTTTCAGACTGTGATCCAGGACTCAGTTTGCTGGAGAGTGGAGTTCACCTGAGCCCTTGGTTTGCCACCCAGTGTGCTCCATGGACTCCCAGAGAGACCACGAGCTGTTTGCCTTCTTTAATCTGGTAGAAGGTGGAGATCCTGTGCTCTAGTTCAGTGATTTTTCACCTGAGACAAAGAAAGCTTGCACACCCAAGCGGGGAGATAAGTGGTGGCATTCTGAAAAATTAAAGAGACAAATGATTAGCCTAGCCATCAAGCTAAAAACACAAACAAAAACAAAACTGAGTTACGCTAACTGAGACAGACTTTTGTAAAATTCTGTCCAGAACAGAACGCTCAGTAGTCAAAATTTAATTGCCCTAATTTAAAAGTTTAAGAAGAAACATGAGAGTTTAATATAAATGCTAAATTAACTATCTAGAACTGGATAAAAAAAAAAAGTTACTAAAACTAACTTTTAGTAAAACTTAGTAAAACAGTAACTACAGGGCCTGCTGTCCGACCACCAGAACACCAAAAGAATGCAAACATATGGGCAGATAAGAGAATAGGGCAAAATGGTGGGAAAGCATATCTCCCACAAGACAAAATGGAATAATTTGTTTATTTATGCTATAGAGAAAGCTGTTTTCATTTAGACCAAATCCTAGTCACACTCCATTAGCTCCATCTGTGGGTTGTTTCTGTTTTTCTTCCACTTTGGCAATGATGACAAGAACGCCCAAGAGGAAAGTCTTTCTTTCCCCAGACACTCATCACCTAGAGAAAGAGAGAGAGAGCTCATGGAAGGATCAATGTGTCTGCACAGGAAACTGTGTAATGTTAATCACAACTTTAATTTGGGCTGAATTAGCATTTTGATGAACTTGTGGGGCTGACTCGTGTACTCTAAGCACCTTCAAACGCAACACGCACAGAGGAAATGGCAGTGTGGTTAATTAACGCTTGCACACAGCAGATGGGCTCAGTGAAGGGCCTGGCAGAAAGAGACACAGAGAGCGGGAATTGATCAGAAAAAGTCACTGTTAATGGGAGAAAAAGAATCAGATATAAAATTTGCCACCATCTATCTCCAAATAAAATGGCTGCTTCAGAACCAACAGCTAAAGATGGTGGGGAGTACTAAATAACATTTCAGTCTTTTAAGGAAAACAGAACACAAAGAGTCAGTAATAGCTTACAGAAAACACAACTGGCAAATCTTGGTCAAACATGCAGCCTGTTTACATATGCCCAGCCGTTTCAATCTCTGAGCACAGAGTGTAACTCAACATGGTGCCCAAGTCTCATTGCCTTGCACTCATTCTGTGAAGTCTTTTACTAACACATTTAGAATCGACTATTTTCATCTCTCCTTTTTCTTTTTAACGTCTCGTTGCCATGCTTCCTCTTTCTTATTGGTTTCATATTATCGCCTGAATTTTCCTTACATTTTTTTTTTTGTTTGTTTACGTCTTCCACAAATAGACATCAGCTCTTCTATCATTTTCATGCTCTATATATAATTCACCCTGTGGCTCCACAGGGTGAATTATACTTTAATTAAACTGCTACATGTGGCAGAAATGTGTCAGTTATGGTTGTAGTCAGCATAAAGCTGCCATTAGATTACCAGATTCTGAATAACAATTTGTAGTAGTTTTGCATGCTTAACTGTGTATTTTTTTAAAAAAATATTATTGGAGATCATTTTTCAAGGGAAATATTCTGGATATTTTTGACTGGTGTAAACTTACCTTGTTTTGAAAATACTGCACAATTACCATTAATTTACCAAGAAATTACAAAATTAAGCAACATTTTGACCAAATTAAAATTAATGAATTCATTTTCTGTGGTGGTTACTCACTGTTTGTCTTGCAAGCTCGCTTTAAGTTGTTTTCTTGTTAGATTTAAAAATCAATTTTCAGAGAGGCATTAAAAGGGAAAATGTGCCCAGCCAACTCCATATGTTATCCTGAGCAGTTAGCTAGTTGTTCATGCTTTTTGAAGACTTTAAAGAAGTATGCCAATGTCTATTTACAGGCTTTGGGGGACAGTTACTGCATATATATAAATGGTAATTAAGAGATTACAAGTTATTATTATGAGATACTCAGATACTGCCACTGGACTAAGATTTGCACAAAGGTAGCTTAGTACTGCATAACTAAGACCTGTTATTGGGAGAACAAGCTCATAATTATGAGATGCTAAATTAATACAAATTTATTATCCACTTATTAAAACTATCATATCATAAAAGCTTAATAACTCATGACAGACTCTGTATCACACAAAACGAAGTCTTTCTTTGTACCACATAAATATTTCTGTGTATAAATATTGAGATGCTTCACCAATATAATTACTTACATTTTCATAATTATGACTTACAATCTAATAAATATAAGCCACACTATCATAAATGTCTCCTTGTCAGTAATGACATACTATGTGACTTCAGTTTTTTGTTTTTTAGTTGATAAAAACAGGCTTTCATATTAAAGATATCTGTGCAAACTTTGATAAATTGTCTCAAAAGATGTCACTTGAGTTGTGATAAAGCAAATTAATTTGAGCTACACATAAAGGCCAATTACAGAAAGTGGAGAATCACGTGCTAAATCTACCTCCTTGGCTACAGGTATCTCGAGAGGTAAGTGAAACAGCGATTTGCTCTCAGGACAGTTTATGATGCCCTACTCAAAAACTAATCAAGATCATGAAACTGAAACTCTTCCCAGTATCTTTGGAAGATTTGACTACAGGAAACGAAGCACCAAAGTCCTCACTGAAAACAACTGACAGGTAACATTTGTCTCTTCATTCCCTTTCCTGGAATCCTTTTCCTAAACAACCTTCACTAACCTGCCCTCTCTGTTTGTTTCATGCAGTGGTGAACTTCAGGACTGGCTTCCCACAGAGAAGAATGATTTGTAAAATTGCAATAAAAATGGAAAGGCGAGTGAGACCTGGGTGGCAGTGAGGAGGGGTTGGGAGGACAGCAAAGCGAGATCCCCTGTTGTGATGGCCTGTGGTGGGGCATTAACGGGATGTCCAGGCAGGGTAAATCTTCTACCAGCCGCTCAGAACTCATACCCTCGGAGAAATTCCCAATCCCTGAAAGGTTGTCACTGCAGAGGAGTCACAGCGGACAGAGCGCTGCTTTTTGTTTGATGTATAGATTTTTTTAAACATTTTTTCTTTGTAACAATATGTTTTATCACATGTAGAAAAAAAATTTAAAAATCTAATTTGATAAGAGAGGTAATTTAGGCAGAATCTAGTGTGGAATTCACATCATTTCCATGGAGTTGTGAAGTGAATAAACCATGATCTCTTCCTTTTGAATGACAAATGTAAAAGATAGGAAAGAATTAAGAGCCAATGATGACGGTGTTCAACCTCAAAGATTTGGTAGGAATGCCTCATTTTTTATATCAGAAGGGTGCAGTGAAATCTTGTTTACTTTAAAGGGATGCGTCATAATGAGAGGGAAATAGAAAAGGTATGGCCTTCTAGGGCTGATAATGAGATCGGGAGAAGCCAGGTAGATAGAAACACCATTCTCTGTTGTCACCCTCCATGCACCCACTCACCCAACCCCACGCACAAAAGCAAGGAGACAGATATATCTGTTCCCAGGCAGCAGGAGAGTCTCCAATTACGGCAGGATGCAGCATCAATTTGAGGGCTAATTATGTGCGTAATGAGCTCACCGTCATGCGTCCGCGCCCCCGACACCGAGCCCGCTGCTCTAACCAACCTCCCCCCCCTCCACACACTCCTTCCTTTCACACCCCACCTCTCCCTCCTCCATTTGAGCGCCCGGCAACTAATTAAAAAACTACATGCGCCGCGGCGTTTTCATCTGATTCACACCATGGAAATTAATCCTCAGATAAATGTGTTTGACGGACATCAAACCACTGCACGAGCCCTGGACACGTCGCACCGCTCTCTCACCCGAGTATAAACTGTTTTGCATCTGTCTTTAAAATAAAAAATTATAAGAAAAATAATAATAATAAAGCCTACCTCCAAAATAACTCAAAACAGAACGGGTTAACAGTTCATAAATATCATCCAGCCCATTGGTTCACGCGCAAAAACACATTCAAAAGCATTTCAAATTGAAATTTTAAGTATAATACTGTCTACACTGAGGAGCATGTGGACCTACTGCTGTAAAGGCGTGGGCGAATTTTTGTAGCCTCTGCCTTTGTCAGTATAGCAAGTATACCTCTTAATGCAGAGACCTGAAAAAATCCACAGGGAGACAATCCGGCAGAGGACAGGCTAAAAATTAATCAAACACAAAAACTGGAGAGCGGGCTTATATTGTAGCGTGTTGGTTTAAATATAACTAAGAATGCTCTATATATTAAAAGCATTCCTATGATGCTGAAAAGCCGAGGGCAACGATTTGGGCTTTATATATTAGACAACGGTATGAGCACAAGTAGAGCATCAGGTAATTCTGCCAAACAGCAATGCCGTTGCATTTATTTATTGTTTTCTGCTGTGGTGCTGCCTGCATTGCTGAAAGCTTTATTTAGCTGCATCTGACCGCTTTAGTCCATCGAAACCCATATTGTATCTTTGTGGAAGAATCTGAATCAAAACCAGTACAGATGGGTTTGGGGTTTTTTTTAAAGGAAAAAAAAAGTCGATGTGTACTTTAGTTTCCAAAAGAAATAATTGCAGTTCTTCTAAGAAAACTAAAACCCATAATGATTTTCATTTTCCCTATAATTCAGAATGTGATATTTAGATATTCCTTTATGTGCAATCCAGTGAGAAGTGTTTCAAGATTATGCTGCTTAATTGTGGAAATAACGCATGTTCTTCCTGGAGGATTATTTTATTTTCTATTGTTTTCCATCACCAAGTGAGAGTCTTTAAAGCTTTTAATTAGCCTCTCACCTGCTAACATTCCCCTGCTATTTATACAGGTTTATTTATTTATTTCAGCTTGATCCATGATCTCCAGGCTAATGACAAAAACACAACAGGATCACATTTAAGCTCACTTCGGGCACGGCCAAGTGCTGCGCATACCTAAATTGTCGCCCACGGTAAATGTCCAATCACGTAATGACTTGTAACGGTTCCATCCAATCACAGGGAAGCAGAAAAACAGTGGGCGGGTCTTGAGCTGCTCCAGAGAGGGACATTGAGATAGTTGAGGAGAGGAGGTTTGCTGGGCACGAATGCCACTCGTTGCGTGTCCCTATAATTTGGAGAGGTGTATGCAGCGCACGGCCCGTTCGCCTTTCCAGGTGGAAATCCAGGAGGAGCTGAGAACAATTTTAACTGGGAGGACTGGTGAACCCGGTTCAGGACAGGTGAAATTCCCAGCAGGCTGCTTCGAGACTCAGGATCGATTCAGATGTAGGGAAATAGCCAACAGCGTATCTCTGCTCGGGTAGGAATGCTACAAATACATCTGTCTGAACAAATCTGAAAACTAATGATCCTATTAATAGATTTTTAAACTTTCTTCAAACAAGTAAAAACAAAAATCGACCACCGAGTCGGTTCTGCCAATGCAGTTGCACACGTTTCAGGAATTCTGTTGGGTCAAATGTCATTTCCTCGGTACTACATCAGGGATCAGCAGCATAACTGCTTGTTTTATCACTCCCAAAACAATAACAGAAAATGCAACGTGTAGAATTAGTCTATTGCATCTTACATGCAGATTTTTTTTTTTGAATTATTATATATGTTTATAGTACCTGTTGAGCAGTTGTTTACCCAAATGTTAGCTTTTCAGAAAATTAAACCACAAAAAATGTAGGTGGCGTCGCTTCCTGTTCTATTACATTTTTCTGTGATGTTTTCATCATTTTTTTCAGACACTGTTGCTGCTTTTGTTTGTGATACTGTTGCAAAAGCATCGTATCCCGGCACTCTGTTAAAATAAATTTGACTTTGACTGATGATTGGTGTGAACATATTTTTTAGCTGTTTTTCCAGAGTCAGATCCATATGCCCTTGCAAGCCTCCCCCAGACAAATAACATAATTATTCATACTCATTCTTTGTTTTGCAGATCATGGATGAGGGCCAGTGGCTGCACCGAGGAGGTTTAACTACAACCAGTTGAATTATCACAGACTCAAGTCACTCATTTGGGAGTTCCGGGGATATTCCCACCCTTTGGATTCATCTGTTTATATCACCCCACCTGTTTTCTGCTGATTGAAAAAAAAAAATACAATGAAAAACGAGGCAAAGCGGGAGGAATCGGCCATACTGCTGATTTGAACGAGCGCAGCCTACGACAAGTTAAGGATATAAAGAAAAAGGCGCCGACATGAAGGAGAAATCCAAAACGGCCGCAAGGACTAGACGGGAAAAGGAAAACAGTGAATTTTATGAACTGGCTAAAATGTTGCCTTTACCGTCGGCCATCACATCCCAGTTAGACAAAGCCTCCATAATAAGACTGACAACAAGTTACCTGAAGATGAGAATTGTTTTCCCCCAGGGTGAGCGACTAGCCAACGAACACACTCTGCTGTCTATCTATTTATCTATTTATTTATTTATTTATTTACTGGCTTTGGACTTTTTTTTTTCTTTTCTTTTTTCTTTTTAATTTTTGCCTGTCAGCTTTGGAGCTCCTGTCATTAATTAAATTTTTAATTATGACTCTTCTTTAATCAACGTATCTGCAGAGCTTTAATAATGAAGGAAGACTGTCCAATAGCAGTAATAGAGTATTTCTGAAATCATAGTAAATTAATTCATGTTTTTTTTGTTTGTTTGTGTGTTTGTTTGTTTCAATGTATTCGAGAGTGTTACGTTTAATTATATAAAATTGCTACTATACCACTCAATATTATTAGCTTTTAGGGGGAAAAAATAAACATGAATACGTTAAAATATGCTTATTTTAGGGATAGTCACTCGGTCGGTTAGTACAAAAAAAAACAAGGATACTTCTGTTAGCCTACTACTAATACTAATAATATTCGAAATCCCGTTAATCCTTAAAAATGTTGTAGTAATGCTATAACAGATGAAACACATCGAGTGTTCAATGTAAGTTAGATAGTAGGCTATATTAGTAGGCTATTATTAGGACTCACAAGCTCTCTATACGCCACACAGAAACATTACAGGAATATTCCAGCAATTCCTCAAGGATCGACAGGGAGTCTTTTCAAATGGATTATGATCGTTTTTAATTCAGTATAACCAAATGAGACGATCTGCCACCGTCTCTGCAGGTCCACTTGTCTGCGTGACTGAGAGGAAGACTCGCCAATTAGAAAAAGCACATGGAAGGCTTCTAATCACCTAAAGCACATATAACCATACCCAGCATCTGCGGCATAACAAAAATGTTGCAAAATGTCTCACAAATACTCAGCGCGCGGTTTTATCTGTTCTTAGTTTAGTGGAAGCAATTAAGCAATGTTCTGTTTGGGGCATCTCTTTCAAATATTTATCAGAGAAGAGAGGAACGAGGAGCATACATTTAAAAAAAAATAGTTATAATTTTTTTTCTTTCTTTTTTTTTAATACAAACACTCATCTGGTAGTCATGTTAGTCTGCATGTCCCACCAACAGCGGAGACCTATTTTCATTTTCATTTACAGCAGGGGAGGCGGACACCTAATTTACTTATGATACCCGAGCTCCACGAGATTTCTGATGGAACTGAATGAATTTTGATGAGCAGCACAAGACAGAATACAGGCTACGCTGGGATATACTGGACAAGAATCCAAAGATGGACACATATTATACCATTTTGGGGAAGAAGAACATTAATAACAACAAGAAAAAAACACCACCACGAACAACTACAGCAACAACAACAACAACAACACTAATAATAATAATAATAATAATAATAATAATAATAACAATAATAATAATAATAATAATAATAATAATAATAATAATA
>JAVDPK010001530.1:360839-390193 GCA_034780415.1 Cichlasoma orientale
TGTGTGTGTGTGTGTGTGTGTGTGTGTGTGTGTGTGTGTGTGTGTGTGTGTGTGTGTGTGTGTGTGTGTATCCTACTTTTTTTTTCTCTACGCTAAATGTATAATAATAATAATAGTAGTAATAACGATAATAATAAAAATAATATAAGCCTAACTAAAAAATACGATATATTGAACTATTTAATTTCAAAGTTATGCAGCAGCCAAACACAATTATTTCACTCTCTCTCACTCTCTCCAGGTCTGGGTGAAGCTTGGGGTCACTCAAGTCGAACAAGATCTTTGGACAACATTGGACGAGAGCTGGGATCTCATTTACTGCAGGTATTTAGGCTGTTTTTAATGTTATTACAGGTACTGATATGCAACCAAAGAACATGGTCCACGCGGTCTCGTGAAATAACACGGAGAAGTGACGGCAGTCTGTCGTTTTTTATTTGCAGACGTTGGACGGATTCATCTTCGTCGTGGCCCCAGATGGGAAGATAATGTACATTTCAGAGACAGCGTCGGTCCATTTAGGACTGTCTCAGGTTCGTTTTTGTGCTCTTTTTTTTTTTTTTTTTTTTTTCCAGATTCTGTTTTCTCCATATTTCATATTCATACCGCGTTGTATCAAATTTAACGCTGCAACCATGTGCAAATATAATACATCATCCACCAGGAAGCTTTTACCCGTTAATTACCTGAGTTATTCTCAACAGGTAGAGTTGACTGGGAACAGTATTTATGAATATGTCCATCCTGCCGACCACGATGAGATGACAGCTGTCCTCACCCCACATCAGCCCTATCACACACATTTCGTGCAAGGTACAGCAGGATACCTTCAAGGTCCCGATATGCACATGTTATGTAATATTGCATTTGCTATTTAATCACAGTGGACTGTGTCTAGAATCAGCATATGCTAAAAGAAATGCAAAGGATGCGCGTAATACACGCATATGGGATATTTACGCAATGGCTTGCGCCGATTTGCACGTGTTTTCTGCCTGAAGGACATATTCGAACACCGTAAAGCCATAAAAACAATAAAATAATAATAATAATAATAATAATAATAATAATAATAATAATAATAATAATAATAATAATAATAATACTACAGGAGAATTTAATCGAAAGTGTTTGACCTCTTTCAGAATATGAAATGGAACGCTCTTTCTTTTTGCGGATGAAGTGTGTGCTGGCAAAAAGAAACGCGGGACTTACCAGTGGTGGATACAAGGTAGGCAGTGTTAGTAAACAAAGAGTGTTTTATTCTTTTTATTCATTAACAAAATAATGTAGTTCTACTAATTAACGTAATAACTGAATAAGAGAAAAAAAGTCACCGATATTAAAATGATTGTATTTTATTTCTATTTAGGAAAAGTTTTGCACTATTCCTGCAGTGTAATATAATTGTGTCAGGCTGTTCCAACAATCTTATTAGCCTTTGATTATATTATTAGTGTACTGTATTTTGATATTAATTAGATTATGCTGGCTGCTTCTGAAATGCAACACATAAATCATGCTATATAATTGACTACTATTCTTGTGAGTTTTTATTTTATTTTATTTTTTAGAATTTTCATATTTAAATTTAATTTCTGCTTTATCTGTTGTCATGTATCTCCTTCACAACAGGTGATTCACTGCAGTGGCTACCTGAAGATCCGTCAGTACAGTTTGGACATGTCACCTTTTGAAGGCTGCTACCAGAACGTGGGCTTGGTGGCTGTGGGTCACTCTCTGCCACCCAGCGCTGTGACCGAGATCAAACTGCACAGTAACATGTTTATGTTCAGAGCCAGTTTGGACATGAAGCTCATCTTCCTGGACTCCAGGTACAGAATAAGACTTTGCTGTATATATTATTCTTTTCTCTTTAGGTGTTTTTGAATTTCTTTCTAATGTAATTGATCTGTGTAGTTTGCATGTCTTGTGTAAAGCCTATGCATTTTTTATTAGATGGGTGAAGCAAGTTATAATAGAAGCTACTGGAGCTAAAATTGCCTGTAAAAATCAAAGCAGAGAAAAAATGAAATATCCCTGAATTAGCTGCTTATTTTAACTCCGTAATTCCTCCCCAGGGTAGCTGAGCTGACAGGTTATGAGCCCCAGGACCTCATCGAGAAAACGCTGTACCATCATGTCCACAGCTGTGACATATTCCACCTCCGCTGTGCACACCACCTCTGTGAGTTACAAGTGTGTTCATTTATGCTTTTACAAAAGGCTGCTTGACCTTCGCTTGTTATGCAGCAACTGCCCAGGCAAACTGCTGCAGTCACCATGTGCAGACAATCACACTTCTAGCACACGCACGCACACAGAAAACATGCATCTTGTTAAATATGTTAATCTCTGCTGTCTGTGTGTTTCTTTTATCTCCTGCAGTGCTGGTAAAAGGCCAAGTCACAACTAAGTACTATCGGTTCCTTGCCAAACACGGCGGTTGGGTCTGGGTCCAAAGTTATGCCACAATTGTCCACAATAGCCGATCCTCAAGACCTCACTGTATCGTCAGTGTCAACTACGTCCTCACGTAAGTGTCCAGTAAGATTCCCATCCTAAAATCAAAGGGAAACTTTTGTTACGAGAGATACTTTTAAGGAAATAATTGATTTCAAAATAAGAATAATAAACAAGTACACTCTTTTGAGACATTTAAATGTAAAATTCATGCTGATGGCTGCAATTATAGCCACACAGTCACTGTAACACAAGGTTATGGCACTACTCTGGTCTAAATAAGAATGCACTTTTAATAGAGCTGGTACTCGGGGAATAACACTGAATATTTTATTAGTATAATCATATCATACACTCTTATGATCTGTACTTGAAGCTCACTCTGTGATATGATGGGTCTTTTTCTCCTGGAGAAATCCTTCTCTTTATCCCTCTGTAGTCTCTCTGTACAAATCCACCAAATACAGAGGCTGCAGGACTCAGGCAGCTGTGTGTTATGAGAGCACAAAGCACACTAAGGCCCTTTGAGACAGCAAGACAAACATCAGGGTTCAACCCCATCAAAAACCTCTACTGTCACCATCGATCGGCAGTCTAAGGAAAGCAAAATCGATCAAACGGTGAACTAGGAATCAATAGCTATCTCATAGCTGTAACACATGTAGGATTTTCCTTGTTTGGTTGATCCACATGTCGTTTTTCTCTGTGTGTGTAAGTGCATGCGATGGAGAGTTTGCGCAAGTCTGTACGTGCATGTATGCATATGGCTGCACTCCACCTATTGATTTCTTCAATGCAGTAAGGTGAAAACAAAGTAACTACATTAAAATGACAGTGAATTTCCGAGTGCATAATCAAGTCCCACACAGAAGTATCAGAGAGTCCAAGAAGCAAAACTAAAAAACAAGCAAACAACTATTTACCAAAAAAAAGCAGCTATTCAATCACCTTGGCATGGCAGCATTTCAATCCACCAGGAATCCATTAATAAATTATGTTTGGAAGTTGGCTGGTGGCATATTTCAAATGCGAGGTGCTCTGACATTGACCCTGAGGTGGAATTCGGCTAACACAGCTGAGTTTGCACAAAGGCCCAACATTATTGGCTCAGACATAAGTCAGCCAGGGCACAGATAGGATGCACAACTGGCCACCACAACTATACCTGCAAGAGCAAATAACACTCACACTGTGCACTGGCTATCCAAACATAGCCTTTCGCCTGTGGTGTTGCACATAAAGAATGGGTCATATTTAGAGTCATATTGAAGAGGCTGGCTGTACAGGGTCAGGGATGGGCCACAAGGTTTAAAATGCCAGACAGCTGCTATTACATACTGTTGATGTGATAAGTTAAGAATAGGCTCATGTTTGCTGAACACTTGACACAGGAGCCTTTTCACTCCCTCGACAGCTACAATTGCACTGAGTTCACTTGCAGTAGAGTGGGTTAAAATGTCAAAGATGGCACACAAGCTACATGCCTGAAATCTGAAGCAGTTAAAATGGATGCATGAATATGTTTCTGTGTGTGTATTTGCTCTCAGTGCATTCTTTCCACATTCTCGTAATGTTTGTGGTTTAAAAAAAAAAAGAAGAAGAAGAATGATTAACTTTCTTCTGGGTGTTTGTTAATAATCTCAGAAGCTGAGGGCTTAATATCTTGAAGTTACCTTAAATGCTGCTTTCACTTCAAATTGTACTTACACCCTTCTTATAAAGCCTGTTTGTAAATTAAGTCTGACCATCAATCTATACTCAATATTAGCCAAGCAGCGTGCTTCAGACTAATTAATAATTATGTTGCTTGGTGCAATGCTACCACGAGGACAATTAGAAAGAGAATATGTTCAGGCGCTATGTTATAAAAATAGTGCAAAGATTTAAGGAAAGCATAAGCTTGAATAAATAAAAGTAGTGCCCTTGGTCAACAGCGTTCAGTGTCCTTGGGTAGGTCACTGTGAAGAAGCTCCTCAGTGACCTGCAGCACGCAGTGCATCAAAGAATTTAAAGCCAAAGTGAAGTTTACAGATGCATGCATGTTAAAACAAAGCTAGTGATCTTAGCTGCTCTCTGAGGTTGTGCATGCTAACATCAGCCTTATAAGGTGCTTGCAATAATAGTACTAACAGGCTATAGGAGCACTACTGATGGCTGACAGCAGTGTAAAGTAATGTGTAAAGTATAGTAATGCAACTGGTCTTTCAGGCCCCTGGTGGTGTTTAAAAGTGAGGGATCATTTGTCAGAGCTGTTCCTTCAGAGATTGTGAATTTCACAGCAATTCAGTGTTAGAGATATGTTAGTGTGGGCATGACATTGCAAGACTATAAAAGAAAAAAATCACAAACTGCAAGGTTACGGGTTTTTGTTTGTTTGTTTTTTATCTCTAACATGTATTTTATGTCTTTTAAAAGGGACACTGAGTATAAGGGAATGCAGCTGTCCTTGGACCAAATGAGCCCCAGCAAGCCAGCCTTCCCCTACGCTGACAGTCACAATGAAGACAGAAAGAGCACCAAGTCACGTCTGACCCAGTCCAAGGCCAAAGCCAGAGTGTCACCCTACCCACAGGTAATAGTCTGTTTTCTACTGCTAAGCCAATTAAGGAAACTTGTTTTGGGTTCAAATCGAAAACTCCCAGAACTGTGATTTTCTTGTTTCTGTCCAGCAATTTTCAGCTTTCAATCCAGAACGTTCAGAGTCTGACCAAGACAGTCAGTGGGGAGGGAGCCCACTGACAGACTCTGCTTCTCCTCAGCTGTTGGATCCCAGCGAAGCTACGGAGGCTTCTTGTGCCTACCGATTGTATCCAGAATCAGGCTCCCTGTGTTACGGCCTGGGTCTATCAGAAGAGGATCTTGCCCATGCCCAAACACATCCTCACACCACCACCTGTGACCGCGTTCGATGCCAGAGTGGCCGCTACTTCCTGGGAACCCCCCAGTCAGGAAGAGAGATGTGGTGGGATACCACACGCTCTGTTCTCTCGTTGCCAAAATTCTCAGTGGACAACAGCGAGGGCTACGAAATCACATCCTACCATGGCGCCATTCACGGTGAGGTGTTAGGGTTGAGACCACAACCATCTGTCTCTGAAAATAGTTCTGGCCTAGCTTCTCCTGGTAGCTGTTTTCCAAATGTTATTATGGGACATACTAAGTTGTTTACACCGTCTCTTGCCAGTGTGCCGATTGCTACCATCTGTTCAAAAATTGCCTGCAACTGAAAGCCAAGTTATTTCACATTTCACATCCTCAAACAGTGAAAAAACCTCACTGTGCTTCAGCCAAGTCAGAACATGATGCTATAATGATATATGCATTTAAAGCGGAATTTTACACATTAACCAAATGGGCATTTTAACAATGTGATACTCATTTATTTCATTGTTTTCAAATCTGGCCGTTAATTTCTCTTTATAGGACGGGGCCACTGGGATGAAGACAGCGTAGTGAGCTCACCTGATGGAGGTGGGTCGACCAGCGATTCAGGTGAGCGTTACCATGGCGACCAATTCCAAGCAAGCCCTCGAGAGCCCAGCAAAATGGAGACCCTGATCCGCGCCACACAGCAAATGATCAAAGAGGAAGAGAACCGTCTACAGCAACACAAGATTCCACTGGATGTCTCAGGCCTCACCAAAACTCACAGCCCCTGTTTCACCTCCTCCCTACCCCACCACTCTCAGCTTACTATGCCCAGCGTGGTATGCCGTGGCCCCGGAGCCCCCAGCATCGACCTCCCCACTGAACGTCTCCATCACCGGGACGCCATCAAAGTGCTCGCCCCCAATGAAAACGACGAAAGCACGACGAGTCCTGCTTCTTTGTCTCGTCTCAGCAGCCCCAGTTCTGATGGGATCCCCAGATCAGGCCTCTCACTCACCAAAGACTACATGCAGACAGATATGTCCCCACACCCGTCACAACCCCAGGGAAGTCCACTGATCTATCCAGCACAGGAGAGGCAGCCGCTGGACAGACAGGCAGCATATGCCTTGACTGGGTACTCCCTTGAGCATCTGTATGACCCGGAGAACTTGCGGAGTTACTCCAGCTTGGCCTGTGGAGGAGTGCAGTATGATGTGGCATCTCATGTCAGAATGCAGGCTGAACAAATACAGGGACATAAAACCACCTCAGTTATCATAACCAATGGCAGCTGACGATATCTGGTGAAGATTGATCCCGTCGTCTAAAAGAGGACATTAGCATTGGCGGTGAGGTAGGCATGTGCAACCAGGTGCTCGACACAAAAGCTGAGACACTGACAAAAAGGGTACAAGGCACCTGTGTAGGGCTGACTTGCCCTTGGTGGTCCATTCAGCACAACTTGTGTTTGTCAGGCCTTTCTCTTTTCTTTGTCATTAGAGGAGATTTTCCAAGACTCTAAGAAGCTGGTGTTCAGGAACGGACTTTTTATATACTGCCTGACAAATGGAGGAGATTTGCTCCATTACATAATAATACAGAGTCGTTTTAATGGCAGTAAACTGACTTTCCCTCCCTCCAAAGGCTGGTTAAACATCAAGCCAGTGTTTCTATTCCAAACCTCTCACGCACCATTGGCCATGTTTGTTAACCTGTCCTGTACATGATTTCCAAAGGCAGTAAGAAAATGTGTTGTTCCATAGCCCTTTCACCTGAAAACTCCAGAGCACAGACCACACTGTTTGACACATGATGTGCAACATGGAAAAGGCTATTGATTCACTATTGTAAGATGTCAGTGTTTCCTGGTATTTATTTGTCAGTGAGCTGTTTTTTTGTATGTGTCATTATTTTCCGTCCAAGTAGAATATTTCACTGGTGGCATTAAATTAGTTTTTGGTGTTTTGATCACACCATTATTACAGCATTAAAAATAAAACGGAGAAACAGAAAGAGAAACGTGCCTCTGATATGTAAAAGTGTAAAATATTCAGGTCAACTTGAAACTGTTTTATTGTATATGTGAAATGCCCTCGTTTAGTGTGCAAAGAGATGTTGCCAGACAAACTCATTTGTAATCTCCCCACGCCCTCTAAATATAGGCATTGTATATTTACTTACAGTTGTGGCTAATAATGCTTACATATCAGAGTATGATTTCTTCTGTTTTTACCTCACTTAAACTTTACTGACTTATTAGCATAAAGTATGCGGTAAAATCTTTAAATTCTCCTCCACGTATTCTAAAAGAAAACCACGGATTAGGACCACTGAGAAACAAAAATATTTTGGGGTCCTGGTTGTTGTTGTTTTTTTTTGTTGTTGTTGTTTTTGTTTGTTTGTTTGTTTGTTTTTTCAGAACTCCGTGAAAACTTTTTTTCCTCAAATTTCTGTCAGAATCTCAGAATTTTGACTTTTTCATAGTTTAGAAAAAACCTCGGAATTCTGAGATTCCAATAGAATTCTGAGGGGGAAAAAATGAAATTCTGTGATTAAAGTCAGAATTCTGAGAAGAAAGTCATGACCCAAAAGATCTGTTTTTTACAGTGGCCCTAATCCTCCTCCGTAGTTTTAATTGTTTTGTTTTGTCATGGGTTGTACTGAATGTTACAAACACATCATAAATAAGTTGATAGTCTTTAGTTTAATATTTAATTTATCATGTAAATATCACACAAGGAACTTTTTGAACTGACTGAAGAAGTGACAAAATTATTTATTAATTGGTTTAAAAAAGTCCTTAAATCTGAATACAGCTGTAAACAAATAACTTTTGTTGGTGTTGACTTTTGTTGTATCTGTCAAATCTGTTTTGAACACACACACACTCGAACGCGCAGACACAAACACAATGCTGCTGCCTCAAAAAAATAAAATAAAATAAAAATATTTAGATACACAACTGTACTGATACATAGTAGATCCTAATAGATTAATTACTGTGTATTTTTTATGTTGCTTTCATCTTTGTTTTCCTCTAAAAATATTTTAGGACAAGAAAACAAGGGGAATAATACATATATAAAAAATAAGTGCTGCTATTCTGTCTCCTTTTCTTGCAATCACTTGAAGCGACTAAAAGCAGTAAACCAGATCATGAACATATAGCTTCCTTTTTTTTCCCCAATCTTAGTTTCTAAGCTAAATTCGCTATGATTATGATAGGACAGTTTATTTAAAAAATAAATGACAGCATTTCTATACCCGTTCTGCATCAGTGTATATACATGTCTATACACAGTGCAAAGATGTGGTTCACTGATGTGTTAAGACAAAAATGGAGCTCTGTTGCACACTTTGAATACCCCACAGTCTCCGGCTGCACTGACAATTTAGTTTTTATTTCATGAGATTCAGTGACTGTGAGGGGGGAAAAAGATTTGATTGGTAATTATTCCAAACATCTACTGTAAAAAAAAAAAATCCTGAACAGATCATTACAATGGCAAAGTAACTGCAGTTTGGAGCAGTTAAATTTACACATTTAGCCTCTAACCTCTTCTCGGAGGTAATTTCGCTGTGGTGTATTTTAATGAATGTATGTTGTTTAAATGTAGTTGGAAAGCTTGCCTGCCTGTCTGTCTGAGCTGACAAAAGACGTGGACACAGCCTGGGCCTGAATGGAGACCTTCCATCAGTTACCGCTGACATGACTAACTGATGGGCTGCCAGACATCGGTGCTGCTGTTATTCCAAGAGGCAAAACCTTTATACTGCTTTGCTGCTGACATCATCAAGGTTTCTGAACAGTGTGTGTATTTGTGTGAGCGAGCGTGTGTTTAGTGCTGAGATACGGCAATAATCATAGGCCTTTTTTTTTCTTCTCCTGAATACTGGGAATTTTGCCTGATGTGCCCTGAAGGCTTTCACATGTAGAGTCAGTTACAAATGTGGCCAAACACTGGGCCTTTTGCCCAGACTTCGCACTCTTGTATACACCTCCCCAACTACCTCATACTTCCTCACCCAAGATCCTCTCAGTCTATAGAAAGAAACAGGCGGGTACACAGTCGAACAGTTAGGGGAAAACTGCAAGGTTGTGTGCAAGATTTTCACAAAGTTAACAAGAAGAAGCAGCGGAGAGAAGAAAAATCCTTTTCTTGAGGTAAAATAGGACATTCTGAACTTTGCAGAAGTAAAACTAGAAGAGTTTTATCTGCATTTTACATTCAGCATTTAAGTAAAAGTTCTGCGGAAAGGCTCTAAAAAAGATATATTATTAAATGTATTACATTAATTATTATTGAAGAAATCCTGCATGAATCAAAACTACCTGGATTTAACCTTCTTATATAGCATTTTCCACTTTCTAATACATTTACATAAACATTTCTACAGTAAAATTAGGTTTTATTAATACTTTACTAATGCTCTAGGACTTTTAGTTTGCCCAGTTGTGACTCATCTCAATAAAAGCTACTTTACTTAACAGCTTGTCTCCAAAACGTGGTGGAGTGGAGGAAGAAAGTGTTTGGTTAAAAGGGAAATAGTCAAAACTGTCCTGAAGCATTTTGTCACTTTCCACCATTGCAGAATAAAAAAGAGAAGAAGTGTGGAATTACGACAATTACAGAAGAGCTCATCCTTAAACTGTAAAAGGGGAGGCATTTTTTAGAAGTGACTCAAGGAGATGCTGGAGAATAGCAGATGTTAGTCTTTGAATCAAATCAATCACAAATATAACAAAGGATTGTATGACATCACTACAAGAACAGATGTCTTGCATTAATCACTTAGTCACTCTTAGGGACTCATCATAATGAACCGCAGTGCTGCAAAATTAAAGCGTTTGCAGTTAATTTAACTATATGCTACTGCTAATAAAATGCATGAGCGAATTAGGTTTGTTTGCACCATAGGGCACTAGTGTTTTGAGGAGATAAAGATGCTGCCTATGTCATGTGGTTGCCTCTGTGTGGAGGTAAACTGTCAAACCACAGGAGCAAGACCCCGGGGTTTCACAACTGCAGTGAAGGAGAAATGGATCCTAACTTCTCAAACGACCACAGAATACGAAGGTGCAGGTGGCAAGGTTCAGAATAGCCAATGACTGTCTACTTGATTGATTTCAGGCCCAGGATTGAGGCACAATTGCATATTCATACATCAATTCAATTGTTCCCTCACCAGAGCCACCATAATTCAATGTGGCGCTTTGTGAAAAGTCATCCTTATGAAACAGCTTCGGACCAGCGCAAAGGAAAATGCTTCAACATGTTTTCTGTTCGCGTGTACTTTACAACCTTTTGAGTTTAAACTGACATCTTATAATTGTTTAATTCCTCTCCGTCTCTGAAATCAGCTTGGAATTTACAACTTTTACATATCTTGCCTCAAAACACAGCTGCACTGTGTGAGAAATGCAAATGATGTTCTGTGCACAAAAACATTTCCCACGCAGCAAAAAAGAAAAAAGAAAAAAAAAAAGAAACCAGGTTGTGAGGCAGGGATTCCAAATGAGTCAACGAAGGATAAAGTAGCACAGGACCTGGGAAAATCATTCAACCGGGGCCTTTAGTGACACCTCTACAGCAGACTGCATTGCACCAGAAGACATTTAGATGTTCTGATTGGGTGGACCAGGATATTGAGGTCATCTGGTCGATCTGATTGGCCGAGCCAGGAAAGTGGAGAGGTCATTCGGGAAAGTGGAGAGGAAATAAGTTTTTCACCGTGGTAGTTCCCGAATTTGGAATGCTGCTTAGAAATCACGCTCAATTAGAGTGTACAAAATAAATGCACTTTACACCATGAAAGTGAAATCATTGCATTCATTCAAATTGCATCAAGTTGGATCAAGTTTAAAAGTTTAGCATAAAGTGATGAGAGAGATAATCTGTGTTTGTGGCAAAGTCAACAGGCCCCTTGAAAAGACAAAAGTAGTATAAAAAATATCCATTCCTACTGAAAATCTTTAAAACTCTTTGAATTAAGTTTATTTTGAATTGCTTCCTGAATCTGCTGGACATGGTGGTTTTCATCAAATCTTAATCAAACAAGAACGTGTATTTTTTGTGATTATTGTAATCTGTACATGTCGGTGTGAGCAGCTGGATGCTAAAAAAAAAAAGCACTACAGTGGCAAAAGTTGTTGGCCAACAATATAGTTCTGTGGCGTAAACGAATAAACTATATTAGGCTTTTAAAGAGACAAAACAATTTAAAGCAGGTCAGTTGTTTGCTTTGGTCAGTTCATGATTTGTTGATGACATTCAACTGTCTATACTAAGCATGCAAGCATTGCCCTTGCATGCTTAGTATTTTACATTATGCAAGTATTTTACATTTCCTACTATAATGCAGCTAAAAAAAGTAAATTAATCTTGTGATAAGTGCAATATAGGTAACTGTTAATCGGTTATGTAAGCGAGCCGGACCATCTGATGCTGCAATACTAACAATTCCTATGTGAAAAGTGCCTATATTATTTTAAACCCATAACAACATTTAAACACAAGCATAGGAATAGAATTGCAATCAAAGTTCGAGTTATTAAAAGTTGTGCATAAAATCATAAAAACCATCATTTATACAAAACCAAAACCAAAAAAATTCACTCTTAATTTAAAACCCACTAATCTCTCAGCAATGAGGCTATTAAAAAGACTACAAGTACAATATCCTGAGCCCCTAGATACACACACACACACACACACACACACACACACACACACACACACACCACCGAGGCTCAGACAGTGTGAATCTAATGCCCTTCAATCCCGTGAATCCCTTTGTTCCCGATTTCATGCTTGATTTGCCCACAGCTTGAGTCTGGCTGGTATCAGCGCTCTTCTCACTGCTTTCACTCCTGCCAAATCCACAGAGCCACACCGGATCCATGTCTCCCCTCTCGTGCTCGCTCTCTCTCTGCTCTCGTCTGCCATTGTTCGTTCCAGCATCTCGGCAAAATGCTCAACACATGCCAAGATGTTGTGTTTGTTTATTTGCATCCCGGTCCCTCTTGTAAACACCCTATCAATCTGCCAAGATCAAATCAGAGCTATTTCTGATACTAACAAATCATTTCACATGATTTATACCTTTGTTGATCCACTAGACATATATCTTTATTAAATGATTTCCTGTAGAGTTTGCGAGGACAATCCCCCGAGCGCACCGCGCTACATGCACAATACAAATCGTTCACAAATCTTAAGATTGATTCAACACCTCTCACAAGAGGCCTTTCAGCCATTCTGTTTTGAAATCTTCTGCTTCTAAAGCAGCACATCAGCTCAGCTCTTCTCCTGCGATTCCTCCAGCACTCGTATTGAGCAGATATTGTGACAGCTGCGTGAGGGGGGCAAGAGGGAGAAAGCAGGAGAGGGACAAGGAGAAAGAAGGGGAAAGGAAAGAGCGAGCAGAGAGTCTCTAGAGAGAGGGTGCCAGTGCTCCACAGCTCCAAGTCACTGCCTGCATGCCAATGAGGAGATTCCCCTGCAGCAGCAGCAGCAGCAGCAGCAGTGGTAGTGCAAAGCAGCAGGAGGGGCCGATGCTGACACCGTAACACTATAGTCCTTGATAGGCACATTACACACTCCACACAAAAGAACTGAACACCAGATGGACTTTTTTTTTTTCTTAAAGCAAAACGCTAATAAATGATTGAATACCAAATCAAAGTTAGAGTAATGACGCCTGGTGTAATTATCTGTGTAATAATGATGGTCTCAATATACACAGTATGATTATTTCAGCATAAAGCACCAATCTGTAATAATCATCTTATGTAGGTAACCGTTTTTTGTTTTTGTTTTTTTAATTTTTTAATTACTTATTTGCTTTAGATACACTTTTGTCATCAGTGTCTACAAATGCATCCCGACAGCTGCTTTGAGGGGAGCTTAAGCTTCTAACTTTTGGTCCTTTTGTAGTTTGAAACACACATTTCTATCAAGCCTCTACTATTTTTACATTTTGGAGAAATTTCTACGTTTTGCAAAAATGTTTTTGTTTTTTTAAGAAAAAGGTCAGAGTCAGGTGCTCTTAATAAAAAATGCAGCAGACCTCAGCTACTGCTTTATCTGTTTCTGCTGGTAAAGAAATTGGTTACTCTTCTCCCCTCACAGTTGTGTTTTGTTTGTTTTTTTTATCTTAAACCATAAGCAAAACAGACCAAAACCTGCTGTTCTGTGGTGATTGGTGGATTAGTGGACAGGCTCGCAATTTGTCTCTCTTGAATTCACAGTCATCCTTTTGTCAGAAAATATTACAAATTTACGGTCGGACTGGAAATAGCGCGCTGTGATATAGCGTTACTTAGGTTTGGCCATTTAACTGCAAGAATGAGAGTAATAAAAACAGCAACATCCCCCACCAAGCAAGTTGACTAAAGGTATATTTTTTTTTGCTTAAAGCAAATTTAGGAGGGTTTTTATTCAGACCTGTTTTTTCACTCTATATCATTTCTCTCCAACAGATGAGCACACCAGTTACATCCGTAATCCTGGTGCTAACAGCAGCGGTGTGAGTAAGAGCATTACTCCCCCCCAATCCCCAAGAATTAATAACTAATTATGTCAGGTCACTCATCCAGATGGTCCTATCAGATGGGCCCACTGTCTGAACCTCACCTCCAACAAGCACCTCTGACCCTGAGGACTACATCACCCCTAGCAACATGGTGTCTGAGGCCTAAGCGGATGGGAAGACGGAATCAGGGGGTACATGAGCGTTTGGGGTGCGCATAAAGAGGCGGTGGGGGGCACAAGTTGGGCGTGTCTGATCAGTGTTGGATGGCTGCCTTTAAAGCTCAATGAATACAAGGCTCCCTGCCGGGGCCCTGATCTCCACGGTCATGATTCTGTTATTACACGGCATGTTCCTGTGATGGGCAGATGGCTCAGAGCACTGGCACATGCATTCACACGCATTCAACACACGCCAAGCCTGTCGCATCAATGGACACAACCTGATACTCCCCTTTCTTGTCTCATTAGGAGGCTATAGAAACATAAGAACATAATAGGGGGGAATTAAGTGCCCGTGCGGATGTCAAAGGAGGATGTGGCAGAAGATGGGGATGAGGGCTAACAAGCGCATGGTGCGCTCGTTCAGCTTTGTGGGGTGATTAGTGCCTTCGACGGGGCTGACAGGTAAAAGACAAGCCCGCTGGGAGAGAGCAGCTTTTAAACAGACACTTAAACAGCCAGGAAAAATAACAGCAGTGAGACGCCTGCATCAGAGTTTCCTGCCTGACACAATAACTTGTGGTGTGCAAGTCATGCTAAAGATGTATGTTCAGAATCAAACTAAAGATAATTTACACATGTAGGACATCAGTGTTACAGCTTGCCTTCATGTGGCTATCAGAGATGTTTAAAATTACAATCCGCATGTGATAATATCAATAACTAAAGAAGGAAGAAGAAAGGGGTATTTAAAAAGGCAGAGTTTTGCAGTTTTTCTTAACTAGTTTAAATCACCGCTCTTTTTCATTTAAAAGATTTTGCTTTCCATTATGTCCTCTAAAAGCTCCTTTGCAATTTGTCACATAAAAGCCTCCTAAACTCTTGAGCAAACAGGAACTTTACCAAAGCTCCCCCTCAGTGCAAGTCTGCAGGGCCAGATCTCTGTCTCGTATTTGAGCAAGAGACACGCGACAAAAGCAGCTAAGAAGAAATCAAACAAAGACACCTTAAATAGGATTTAAGGTGTTTAACCACATCTCTTTCACTCCGCCACTTTCTTTTCTGTCCTTTGGTACAAAATTGGTGGATAAAGAAGCGTGACAAAAGTAGCGCACCTCACAGAGCATCAGTGTGCAGCAGAGCACTCTGTTGATATCATCGTGGCTCAAGCTTTTAACACGCACTCTGCAAATCAAAGAAATTATAAATGGGAGTGACAAGATTGGTGGCTATCATTCACTCAATTATATCAAATGGCCTGACACATGTTGATAAACACAGATAATTACTTGTGAAAAGGTTTGTCATTAACATTACATCATTACTGTCTGCCATTCTGGTGTTAAGTGTCTAACAAGATTAGCCTGCCAGTCACGTTTCTCCTCTCAGCTGAGTAGACAATGAACAACTTTACCAGCTGGCTGCTTTTTAATGTCTGTTCTTTATGAACTCTTGAATTTGGCTGCATATGTGGGAATAGGAGAAGAAATAAAATGATTGCTGTTTCCTTTTCTTTTTTTGTTCACAAGGAAAAAAAATTAAATATCTAATTTTGCTTTTTTTTTTTTTTTTTTTTTAAAGTACTTACCTTTATACCTAAAACCAATAGACACTAATGCAACATATATGCAATAAATCTGACCTTAATGATGGTTATGCAGCTTTTTTTGTTTGTTAAAACTATTTTATAAGGGTGCTGATACACCCCATTTGGAGGTAGCAATTTGTGGTGTCACTGAACTGCGTTATGACAGATGTTTCTATTAATTTGTTCGCCACAATTTTATCAGTGAGGATTGGCTAAATAAGAGAAATACTTCTTTGTTTGATACTATGTACACAGAATTTAAACATCCCCACAAACCGCAGCCTCCAAAGTAATTACAGTTGAATCCTCACCTCTCTGACAACAGCTATCTTTATAAAGGTACAATTAATTATAGCCAGGATTGTTGCTTTAAACTGGGTGCACTTAATTATCTTGCAACTATTTTGTACTCTTTCTGAGTAGATGAAAAAATTCAAAGTCACAAAGCTGAACAAGTTTTTTTTTTTGTCTTAAAAAAAAAGTCGATGGAAATTCATGGTTTTAACAATACGGTGACAAAATGATATATTGTATAAATAAGAGGAAATTCATGGCACATATGAAAAAAATGCAGCCTTTTGTTATTTTGATTGCGCTCCTTCTTAGAAGCCTAGCAAATGGTCATGAATGCCAAGAGATGAAATTATGGGAATTGTTGCAAAACATCTGCTGACAGTTTTCCTCCACAATATTCAGTAGAAATAAAGTTTCTACATTTTTCTTACACAAAACAATTTCCATAAAAGCTGCACTTTTTTCACAGTGTCACCATGTGACAAAGAGAAAAAAAACCCCACAAAAACAATTAAGAAATAAGCTTGCGGAGGTTATGTAGCTCCTCTTTTTCACAGCTATTATTATTCTCCCAGTTTCCACATATGTTCCTGCATTGAACCCAGAAGCCCTGTCACTATGTTACAGCAGGAATCTGATGATGGCCTCTTCTAAGCAGCTATCACACACCATCTGGTAGTACTATTCTTCAGCTGTTTGAAGAATCAAGAAAATCAACCCATCATCTACCCCCACACTACCCCCTGCACTCATGCAGACAAATACACACTCCTGAGTACACTTGCAACATGCACCTGCACATATACACACACACACATGCATAATTTCCTCCACACACGCTTCACTTTAGACACACACTTTTCTTCTGACCACCAGCAGGAGTGTGATGTCATTACAGCTCTCTAAGGCCTCTTATTAGCCAGTTCTCTATAATCACTCTGGTTATATATTAGTACAATGCATTGATTACCCCATAATCCAATCACTCGCCTGTTATTGATCTTTTATAGAGCACCCCCCAGACAATAAAGCTGCAGCCACAGACTGTGGGTCAATAGGCTCACAGGGAGAGGAGTCTCCTTGCAGCTAATTGGCTTATGAAATAATACAAACATTTTGCTTTCCCTACACCAGCAGAAATCAATGCATAGCCTAGCTGGTGCATTCAGATTCTTTTTTTTTTTCTGCCAGGAATTGATGTCTCCGTTACATGTTTCAAGCTTTATCACTGTCAGCTTTGTGCACTTTAATCTTGTTTCTTTAGCCACTATTTTTTCTATTTTACTAACCTGTACTTTCTCTAAACTCATTCTTCCTTTTTTTCCCTGCAATTTGTCTTGCCAGTCCATCTTTCTTCCACTTGGTCTTCTCTCCTCTTTACTCCTACTCCCTCTATGTCCAGCCTTCAACTGATGTTGGATTGCCAGATAGGTTTCTGCTTACAGGGAGACCACATCTGACACCCAGCTGTGTGGTTCATGGGCTGCAGGAGCAGCTGCTGGTCATAAATCACCCGAGCTGGAGGAGCTCTGGCACTTCTTCTGTCAGCCGTGAAACAAAGACATAGAGGTAGCGGGGGGTCAGAGGTATCCAACCTGGGCAACAGCAAGAGACCCAGCACCACCTCTGTAGTGCTGCATTGAACAGTTCTAAATTATCAAACCACACTGGACTGGGTGAAGTCATTTAGGACTACATGCAGCCAGGGTGCAAGAGGATGCAAATGCAAAGTCAAGAAGTATGCTGTAATATGGTATGTAAGCAATTATGGTTAAAGAGGCAATGCAGCCTGTGAGCTGTGAGGTCAGAGAACAGACAACCCCTTGCTGAGTTACTGTAGCAAAAGAAATGCAAATAAATTCAATCAGAAATCAAAGCTCTTTATGGGAAGCCTTGTGAAGCAGAAACAAACTAAAAGCAACAATTATTTTGCTCTAAATTAGGAAGAAAGCACAAATTAAGTGCAAAAATTTTAATTTTAGTTTGCAATTTAATGAATATATAGCATGATTTTTTTAATGTTGTGCAAAAAAAAACTAACATCAGGAACTTCTTTTGCTATATTCTGGTGAGCTTTTATGCACCAATTTGTACCATTTCTCTATAAATATATCATATAAAACATGAAAATCAGGCAACGGGTAATATGCAAAATAATGCATCAGGGCTCTCAGGCATTCTGTCATGCTTTCAAATTCTCAACTTTAATCAATCAATATCATCCCTGCTGAGATGCATGATTTAGTTTTCTGCCATGTTTTGGGTTTGACTGGATCTGCACAGGGGTCTCGAACCTGCAGCTCTTTCCCCACCTACTGTGGCTCCCCGTAGCTTTAACAAAACCCTGCATGAATATGATTAGGGAAATGAACAATAGTCATATTCTTAACAGCTGAATTTGTATTTTATAATTTCTGTAAAATACAAATTCTTCAGTTGACAAAATATGTGACCCATATGTTGAATTATATAAAAGTTTTAATGTTTTGCCAGCATAGCCGGCATCTATCACCTGGTACCCTACCACTGAGGAACCTCTTACATCTGTGCTCATGGTGAGAATGGATATATACATATAAATGGCGAGTCTTGAGTCGCTCTGCATCGACTTTTAATTCAAAAATATGAAAATCGCAGAGAAATTTAAGTGGGTAAACAAATTTGTTTGCATTCACCACAGCTGCTGGCATACCGGTATGCTTGTTCTACACCAAGAAATGAGAAAAACACCAAAAATGTGGATAGACATTTCTAGAAAAGGTACACTGAAGAAAAAAAGAAATCAGTAAAGCAGTAAGAAAATTTAGGAAATGAGTTCAGCTCCAAGATTACTCAGCTGCCATTGCCTTTGAGGTGATGTAAGAACAACTGGTCTGCATGTAGTTCAGTCTGTGTTACCTGAACTTACACTGGTCTATTAATTTTCCTATTATTTTTGATTATTTGATGAATAAAAATGTATTTTGAGCCTGTATTTAAGTGTAAATTAAACCCCTCTTATAAAATACCCACTGAAATAATCAGTCCTGCTGATTTTCCTTTCGTGGGAGCCCAAAATTTTTGAAGGTGCCAAAAATTTGTATATGCAGGAAAAATCCTGCCAATAGATATTTACTTCTTACACTGCACAATCATTTTATTTTGTCAGTAAAAAAGATTTAAAACGTAAACACTCTTTGTTACTTTTGCTCTGTAAACTTATAAATGCAACAAAAACACGGCATTATAGCAGTGACGATGAAAGGTTAAAGTGCCAAATGATCATAAACAGCACACAGCAGGGGAACGTGCTAAAAGATTTGTAGCTATTTACACCTATATATAGATAGGCTCATTTAACAGGCTGTGTCACCTTCACTATAAGGCTCAAATATGTTTTGCAGCTACAGATATTTTTTTTTAATGCTCAAAAATAGCTTTTTCGATAGTAAGGGTTCCCAGCCCTGCTCGATGCGAGTCAGAGTGTAACAGTAACAGTTTTGTCTGACGTCAGGCTGCTTTTGTGTGTTCGGTGAATGAACATGCTTAAATGTGCATGCATCACCTGTTCACATGTACGATAAAGTATTTTAATTATTAAACCCCTGGTTGGGAGATGTATGCATGTGTTTATTATCACGGGTGAATAACTTATCAAGCTATAATGGACATTGTTTAATTAGCACAAGCAAGGTGCAGTAGGCAGTGCGTGCCTTAGCTTAACTTTTTAGCCAGTCTCTTAATAATGCTTTTCAAAATTGGGAATGAAAATCATGCTTGGAACAGAATGAAGCCTTACCAAAATATCCCAAATATCAAGGTATTCAGCAATCGGCTGAATACCATTCACTTTCCAGCAAAACCTTTATTGATATATTTATTTTTTACCTCTTCCAGTTGCTTCTCAGTCAGTTTTTTACGAGGTCGGCCCAGAAACTTAGAGCCATATGGAAATGTCTCGTGACCTGCTTGAATCCACTGAGCAATGACAAATGCAAGGCCTGCATCTGTGTCTAAGCAAGTAAATCTGATTTGAGATGCAATCTCTGCACACTACACTAGACTGTTGAAGTGTGGGGATTGTGTAGGTTGCGTAGTGTTGTAATTCAAGACCCCCTTCAAAGTCACCTCACAGTGTTTATTCTTCAGCCCACACAAGGCTGCATACTTTTACAGATTTCTGTATAATAAATTGGGTGTTCTTTTACAAGACACCAAATCTCTTAGAAGATAAAGAAAAAAATGAGGAAAGCAAGCATGAAGGCTTGGAAAGAGTGTTGGTTGGATGTCGGGGAGAAGAGTGGGAGGGGAGTTGTAAGTGTTTTCTTCTTAGATCTGTAGGTGTCTAATATCATGTTCTTTATGTTGTTGCACACAAATAGGGCATAAGACACCACAACACCACCACAGGTTGAACAGAAACATAATTGCCAGTGAGGAAATAGCAGTATATAGGGTTTCAGTGGAGAAGAAAGGGTACAGGGAAAAGAGAGCAGATTATAAAAAGGTATAGAAGGGAAAGGATGACAAAAGAGAGAAGGAAAGGAGAGGACTTCTTTGCCCTTTGGTGTGCAGCAAGGGCCGATCGATAACAGTGTAATGAGCGTGGTATTAGCTGGGGTGCAGAGGGACTGAAGCAGCATGGAGGGAGGGTGGAGGGGGAAGGGGAAAGCCAGGATCTGATTCCCAACAGCAAACAACACCAGTGCTGTAGACACCAGAACCAACACCTGAGAACACCTATTAAAGCCAGATGACCCTCTGCTCGGCTAATGATGAATCCACCCTCGTACAAACTCCTCACACACACGCTCACATGTACACACTCGCACAGCTGGCTGGTTTAGTACCCGTCACAGAGTTGTTCTAACTCTGCCAAGCTGCCGCTAAAGCCAAACACATCACCCAAAGAGGGCTAACAGAGGAAAACCAAGCCTAATCCTTTCTAAGAAAAGGACTACACTCAACATCACCTCTCCTTTTTGGTACAGATTACCCAACAATGGCTTCTGCCACTCTCTTAAATCCACTACACATAGTCAATTTGTATTAGAAAGATGGGAGACACGGGGATTGTCTTTGGTTGGGTGAAAGAGAGAGAGGAGGACCAGCGGAGAGAAGTGGGGGATAACCATCAGGTATACTCAAAGCCAATCTGTTGCCTCATCAATAGGCTCCTTATGCTACGAGTGCCATGTGCAAGGCACCCAGCTCTGCTAGCCCCCAAACTCGGCCGTCACACCAGCCATCCAAGCAGGCAGAAGCCATGGGATGCAGATAGAGGGCTACGGCTGGGTCCTCTCAATGGAAGGATCAAAGCAGGAATCAAAGAATGGGCCCCCTTCTTTGTGCTCATGTGGATCCCAAAACAAACGCATCCTCCTTTCTATTGGAAGCTGCATAGAACCGCCTGTCTGCAGGAACAGATGGTACAGAGGACTACTACTGGGAGACACCTCTGCAAGTGTTGAACTCAACACATCTCTATGACTCACTTATAGATAATAAGCATGCGAGATTACTTCTAATCCATCATATATTAGACCATAATTATACACTACATGGTATCCAGTTATGTGCTGAAAATGCTGCGTCCCGGAGCTTCTTCCATCAAAATTCTAAAACAAGCAATTATTTATCAACAAACTGTGTAACAAATGCCTAATATAACTTATTCGGTTACACAGATTCCATCTTTTTGGCCCAAAACGATGAAATACAATGAACATTTTTACCTGAATAATCTCAAATCCACAGTATTGTAAAATTCCTGACTCAAAATAGTCCCATGCAAAAAACCCCATTTGACAGGAATAGACACAGCCTATGTGCAGCCTATACATTTTATTTATAGGCACCTTGCAAGACACTCGAGGACAATCACTCTGGTAACTCTAGTGACTAGAGAACTAAGTTTTTATTGATCAACAAGTGAAAAAAAAAGTCCAACAAATGTGCTAGTATTGTTTGAGGAAATACGACACATTTTAAAACCTTTATACCTTCAACAGGAAGGTCTCTGGGCCAGTGTCGCACACTGAGTGTGTCCCTTGGTATCTTTTTATGCTGAAAGTTCAGGTTTTCAGATATCTGTGACTCCCAGGATACTAAATAGCCTTCACTGGAACTTCTGCTAGCACCATAAAAGTCACTGACATCGCGCTGGTGTGGAGGGAGAAATCTTTCAGACAGGTATATCATCAGATATTTCTTTGGTATTATAACCCCTTTTTTTTTAATAATCCCACCGTCTGAACCATCTGTCACTAAAAGCACTTTGGCTGTTTTACTCGTTCTAAAAAAGAAAATTACCTTGCTACAATTCAGATGTTTTTGTTTAGAGTAAAACAATCAAAATAGTCAGTTTTGTATTATTATTATTATTTCCTCATGTCATGAAAAGTCACAGTCTCATTCCCAGCCAGTGAGTAGAGAGATTTTCTCAAGCCCATCAGAAGCAGGGCTTCCAGTAGATATAACCCATGCTATGGTAATCACATGCTAATCACAGTTAACACCAGCACAGGGTCCTATACTCTAGATTAATGCATCCGTGGCATATTCACGTTTCCATTAGCATAAATCAGGTTCACCCTGCCTTTGTAATTAGTGTTTTCGTGTGAATGATAATAGGATATGGTGATTAGGTCAGGGTACTAGAATGGAAATGACTTGTCAGCTAAGTCGGCCTCAAACAGTTCCGCACATGATGGACTATCAATATGTGCTTCCTCAAGAAGCAATTAATGATCTAGAAAGATAATTGAAGTTTGACAGTAAGATGTGGAAAGCAAAAGGAGACCATTAGTCAAATTTCTGCGATATTATTTAGCAGAATTGTCACCGCCAAGTTTTGACTGACACTTTTTCTGACACCTTGCATTAAAGGCCAACCTGAGTCCTGCATCCCCTTTGGAAAATGTTTTCCAGCCTGCAGGGCACTGTGGATCCCCACCCTTCTCCCTAATTAAGTGCATAAAAACTCAAAAGGACCTGCTCCGTTAAAGCATATACCAAGTGCAACCTGTTTCACCTCTGTTCCTCTGCAATCAACATACAATAAAAAACTTTTTGTACAGTCTGCAGTCACCATTTCACCTTTTTAATAAGAGGCAGTGTGAGGAAAAAAAGAGTGAATGTACAAGTATATACATGTGCTTGGGAACACGTGAACTCAATGACAAGCTCACTGTGCTACCCACGTGTGTGAATTTAAGAGACAGACATGAAGACAGAAATATAGATGCGACGCACACCTGTGCACTTTGATGAAACTCACAATACAAGCAGGAAAAGCACCAATGATTGGCCAGAGGTGTGGTACACTTTGTGGGCATTGTATCCTTTAGGAGACCCCTTCCTCTCCTGAAATATCTGACATGGAGCATTCCTCTCAGGCTGGTGACCCCACATGATGGACGAGAACCTCCATGCCTATAACCAACTGATGAGATCTGCTGCAGCCTCAAGAGAGTGAGAGGCAGAGGTTGTGGTCAGGAATGTGGAAAAATAAACCAGAAAAAAAAAAATCAATGTTGGGTTTACAGTGGATTACAACAGCAAGTGAAAAGAAACACATGGCATGTAATCAAAGAAAAATGAATATCACTCTGATTTTAAATCCTGATCTAACAGGGCTGGCCACTTTTTGCGTAGCTACCTGACACCCCTGTTTCCATAGTAATTTATGAGCCTTGACCTGTGAATCTGAACACCCAGATCTGGCCTCCAAAACCCATCTTCTTTATGGGTATCATAACCCCTCTTTGAACTGTTTGCTAGGAATCACGGCTTTCACAAAGTCTTATACGTGAAAACTGATAGTCATGACGAAACTTTTGGTTTCCCCTCTCTTTTTTCTGGCGAGGGTTAAGGTTAGGATAAAGGTAAAGGTGAGGGTACTCTTCAGGCTTTTCTGGGAAAAATTGCAGCTCGGCCATACAGGTTTAGCCACAGTACAACCACCAAAAAGAAAGAAGTTACTTCTCTAACACATGGGTATACAGAACATCAGGGAAGCATAGCCTTTTATACATCCAGTTAGCCCACATTTATATGGAGGACTCTGCATCACAGTGTAGCTCTTGTCATGGTAGAGGAATAGCTGAATGAGAGATTCTCAAACAGGGGCAGTAATTTGCAGAGTGTGTTTCTAAGTTATTCCAGCTCCCTGCAGCTCAGCAGTGGCTGACCCCTCTCCCCTTCTGTCTGCTAAGAGGCCTACAGGGAGGAATCAGCCCAAATTACCTTTATTGATCCAGAGAGACAGGTGAATACCAAGCAGGTCTCTTTTCCCTTCACTTGTCTTATCTCTCATCCAACATTTTCATCTCCCCACCCCCCTCTCTGCCTGCAAGAAGAGAGAATTTAAAAAAAAAAAAGAAAGAAAAAACAGGGAGCTTTTATATGAGAGGCAGCGTTCTAACCAGCACGTTACTGTATCAGCCACAGCAATGATTTACTGGTTGCATTCATGTTGCTGTGATTAAACCTGCCTCTCGTTCCTCGCTCATCTTTCACATGCTACCGAGTGAACGGGAATGACGAGCGCCTGTTTTTCTGCCTCCAATCCGCTGTTGTCCTTTCGCCCAAGCATACAAATCACTGTAGCGGTGGAAAAGATACTCCATTAGGTCCAACTCTGAGTTAAATCAATGCGTGACTTATCAAATGAAATAGGGGATTATGAGGTAATCACCTGACAAACGTTACTGAAATTGTAATTATCTCCACTGCACACGTCTCAGAGAGAGAAGACCAAACTAACTATTTAAGTGGACTGTGGGATAACAGGGTACAGAAAAGCACAACTGCCGTATCTCTTAGGCAGCAGTGTGAGCCAGCATTTTCATGGGGCGAGAGAAACCAGAGCAACTCTGTGGTTTGTTTCACTCAACGGGTATATGCGGAGCTACTAAGGGGTTCACTGCATTGACAGATTTATGCGTCAGCTCATCTGTGTCATTACTGGAAAACTTCTGCCCAGTCTGTGTGTTTCTGTGGCTTCTTCACACCTATGTGGTCTTTGAACATTAATTTATTTTTATTTTTTTGGTTTTTGTTGCAGTAATAGAAATGCATTTTTGAAATCCACTGTGAGTTGAAATTTTTTATTTGCCTTTGCCAGCTAAAGTACATTCTGAAGCTGAAGCTTGTAGCTGCATCCATGTATTTTATCTCAGCAGTAGAATATGTGACTTTGAGTCAGAAATCCCAGAATTAAACCCTAATAATTTAATTGTGTATTCACCTATATGAATAATTTATATCATTACATTCACTGGAAACTGGCAGCAATGCACCATTTATTAATTGGTGCTAATTATTAACATTTTGCATCATAAATAAAGACATGTTAAGTTTTTTTTTCTTATGCATTCATCTGTACAATGATGTATGAAAAAAATCACAAGGGGAATATCCTGCAAAACTCTCTTCCTTTGAATTTTACCCCAATCCCACAACTGAAAATTATAGGTTACTTATTAAGTGCAACACAGCCCCCAAGTGGATGTACTGCACAATTACACCACACCGCCGCAAACCAGTTGCAGACTCTCTTTTGGCTCTCTTGCCCCATCTCTTGGTCAAAAACCCGCATTGAGCTGTGTGGCTTTATAAATGACGCATGACAACTCAATCTAACGCTCCAATACGTGAATATGGGGCTTGTCTGCATTCTTAAGGGCTGCGTTCAGTCCCAATAAAATGTAGCAAAATGTCTTTTAGAGCTTTTCCCCATTTTGTGCACACAAAATTATGCACACAATTCTGAAAACATGAAGCTCATGTGTCTCCATAGTGTAGTGATTTACAATTTGCCTAACAAGTGAAAGATCACTGGTTTGATCCCAGGAGGAGACACAAACCCCTACGGCGCACCTGCTGGTTTAAAAAAAAGTCTCAAATTAAACATGCAGAGCTTCCTGCCGTAGTGACCTCTTATGAATAAGGAAGCGGGTGAAAGTAGCTTCTTCATGTACGTATCATCTGAATGATGATGTGTGAAAACAATTACATCAAATAAACATCCATTGCTCTCATTCAAATATCATTAAAAATCTGTTATGCAAATTTCTGAACACAAAACGCATCATTTCATATACTTTGTTCACCTAGAAACGCTGACATATAAGATGTAATTCCATGACTACCAATTAGTCTCACTCATGTTGCACCTGTTTAAATGTAACTGGAAGAACAATTTAAACATGTGTCAGAGTATAAAAGAGGCTTCAAGTGACTAATGCAGGTGTTAGGCAAGAAGATGGAGCAGCAAGAACACAGAGGAAGAGGGAGGGGGCCTGGCAGGAAGTGGAGGGCAATTTGTCTGTGTGTTGATTCTGCTATACACTCTGTATTACTGTATTAAACATTTCTTTTGTTACTTTTTTGTGTATATATGAACAGATTTTCTTTGTAGTGTTTCCCATTGTGTTTATATTAGTATGTATCAAACGTCAGTCATTTCATGTGTGTAATATAAACAAAAATGTGTAAGATTTGTGTTGCATATACATGTAGTATTGTAAGTGCTATTTCAGGACAAAACAAAATCCCACACTTCACCGAAGCGAGAAAAATAAAGAAACCTATTTACACACACTTGTATGCACTGGAATGGCCTCGTGAACCCAAAGCATACAGTGCTTAACAAATTATGTGTCATAAAAACAAGAAAACACAAATATTTTAGAAATCTGTCAAAAACTTGTTTAAAACTAAAAAATATATATTTGCTAATTATTAGGCTGTTAATTTATGGCAGCCGTGGCATAAACCTGATACTGGGTGGCAGTCTGATAAATTTGATAAATCTTGTCCATAAGCAGAAGCACAGCGCCCCCTTTTGGTGCAACTGCTTTAACTGTCTTTGAGCAAGACGACAAATACAAGATCTCCCAAAACCATGGATCAAAATCGAAATGATGTGATGCATCTCTACCAGCAAGCCCTCTGTTCACACAGACAAGCAAAGGTGTGGCTGTGGGAAGCCAGTTGATTAAGTTCCAGTCCCAGCTTGGCTGACTCACACTTCACCACCTCATTTGGCGTCTACAATCACACCACCAGTGCAGTCAAAGTTCACAGGGGCATGCCAGCACTTACACTCTGCAAATGAACTAATAAAAACAATAATACAACATTAAAAATCCCGATATGCAACCAAGGCGCGTTACACTTGTGACACATATGGCTACAGAGGTCAAACTTGAGGCTGAACACAATCCACTTTTTCAGGTGTTTGTGTATTCAAGACCAGCACATGTCCAATAAAACTAAGTTCACAAAGCTGCGTTGGGTTTTAGGACGGTGCGCTATGTTCGAAGTCTCAATCGCAATTTACTTTTTATTATCATATTTCCAGCTGCTTTACCTGCAAAGTCAGCTGGTTATAAATTCAGCAGGAAATGCACGTTCCCTGTTTTTATATTTAATTCTGGAGGCGAGCACATTTCACACCAAAGTAGGTGACACTCAAGTAGCTTTGACACCCACACATGCCTGGGAAAGTTCAGAAGATCCCACAGTTGCAGAGTTTATGAACACTTCAGGACTTCGTCAGAATTTCTGATCTCAGTTTAACAATTAGGCATTAATACTAATTTTGTTGCTCAGAAGTCAGATTGCGATCGCTTGCTCTGGAAAGTCACTCTGTTATTTTTGTGTTGGTTTAGTGCCAGCTACATTTATCACCTCTGTCAATCTGAGGCCCAAAGTAATATTAAAATATCAGTGAACATAAGTATTTTGCGGTTCATCAAAGAGTCGCAGTTTGCAGTCTGTCCAGGATACGTCACTTGTGCGGGGGTGGTGCATTGCTCCCAGTCCAGTTAAGACACCAAAATGTGTCTCCCACCATGAAGGTGTGCAAACTTTGCACTCTTCAGAACACCTAGAAATGATCTAAGGAGTTCCCACAGCAAGGCTCAAAAGGTCAACACTGGTGTGAGTTGAGAAGTTCAACAGTTCAACTGTACAGACAGATACACTGTACAGATACTACTCACAGTAACATCATCATATTCAAACAAAAACGGATACAGTCATGAAGCTTTAACATAACGAGTGTCAGTTTAATAACCCATTATTGCAGGCTGGTGTAACTGTCTGGAGATTCCATATGTCTTGTGGTTTAAAACCCACCACTTTGTCAGGATTTACTGCAATTACAAGTGGCAATCATAACCTGATAGCATAACTTTAAAACAGTAAAAAATCAGTTCTGCATTCCAGCAAGGACTTAATATCCTAATTATGAACTGCATCAAAGGATTTTTAGAACAAAGGCTGAATGCTGCTCTCGAAGAAGGCAACTGATATTAGCTTTGTTCACAGGCTCTGAAGAGGGGCTTTTAGGCAATCCTTAGAACACTATTAATTAATGTTGGTTTACTGGATAATATACAATATATAACTGGAAAAACCACAAGATAATATTGCCATGTGTATAGGGTCTTCATGTGCACACAGAATGCACAGATAACAGGCTGAATAATGGATCAGTAAACGTTTACACCGAGTTAATCTAGCTCTTATCTACCATCAGTGTTGTGTGACTGTGCCTGCACTTGCTTTAATTTTAGGGTTGCACGGCTGTAGCTAGAGCTAGAACATAAAACATACAAAAATTCACTTGTTAGTTTTAAACAATTTCAACAAAAGATTGTTGGGATTAACAAAATATAGCTAAGAAAATCCAGCTAGTCCATGAACACTTTTGTTGTTGATCAGTGGTTTAGCAGATGAAGCATCACACGAGCCTTTCCCCCGAAATCACGTCATACCGGTCACGTGAATGGGACGAACTAAGACCTAACACCTTTTTTGTTTCCTCACCTCGTGCCTTGCAGAGTCGATTCGCTCCACAAATATGTGGCGTCATACCAAGGCGAACGTTCATTTTCATTCTTCAGCACTTCAGCATATACATTGGCAGAAATCCTTTGATGGCGCACATAAAATACAGACTCTCTGATAATGTTATCAGTACTTTTTGTCTGTCTCATCTTTATGGTCTCTGGTGACAGGGTTTGCGCCCTCCACCTGTCCCGCAGTTTCCGCACTTCACGCTGCACTGCACAGGAAATGGGGCGTTTACCACCTTGCACTTCCATGGGAGGCAGCTCAGCAAAAAGAAGGCGGCCACATCCAATAAACTGCAAATGTGGAAAGAAAAAACTTTGCCACATCTTATAATTAAGGGATCTACATACACCTGGAGTGATTATAGGTTATATTCATATTAGAGGCCCAAACACGTTCTGCACTTGCATAAAATCGACGCGATATCCTTCACATTCGTTCAAATGGGAAATTTCACAGTCCTGCTGGAGGTGGTTTCCTTTTCTCTTGAACACTTTGAGTGAGTCAGTTCTCCCCTGAATACTTAAGAGAGAGAGAGAGAGAGAGAGAGTGTGTGTGTGTGTGTGTGTGTGTGTGTGTGTGTGTGTGTGTGTGTGTGT
>JAVDPK010001530.1:395648-412213 GCA_034780415.1 Cichlasoma orientale
ACACACACACACACACACACACACACACACACACACACACACACACACACACACACACACACAAGAATGGACAGAATATGAAGCACACTCATTGCACTCATGGACGATCCAGCATAAAGCTATTATCCCTTACTGGTTCAACCCATTAAGTGTAACTGAGTAATAAAGGATGAGCTGAAAATAAATTGAAGCAGATGAAATGCTGACACAGTTTTTAAGAGTGATTTTATAGAAAATAACTTGCAGCTCAGCATCAGATAGATCTGCAGTGTTTTCAGATTTTCAGCATTTGGGTTCCTCAGAAAATAACAGACTGCCTGAATAGAAATATGATCATATCCTATTTAAGAACTACTTCATTGGTTTTGCTTTAAAAAAAATGAAAAGAAACAATAATAAATACTTTGCTTTAAAAAACTTTTTTTGGGGGGGGGGGGGTTCTCCCTCACCTGGTAGTCATATAATCTCCTTTTTGTCCACATCATTTATCCATCTTTCCCTCTTTTCAAAGACTTCTCTCCAAAATATCCTTCTCCATGGCAACGATGAGACACAAACAACACAGTTTTGAAAGAAGTAGATATTCAGATCTTTTATTCTTTGCAAATCAGTCACTGTAGATGATATCTTTAAATGTATTCACAAATTAATGTGAGTACTTCAACAGAAGTCGAGCTTTAGGTTTATAGCGTTTTGCTGTTTATTACTTATGCTGTGTATCTGTGTTTTAATGACTTTCTTGAATTTTAGGAGAAAACCTCTCAGTCTCGTGAAATTTAAACTAAAAACATGATCTAATGTCACGCTCCACTGGTGGCAGTACTTTCAAGAAAAGCCTGCTTTCTTCTTTTTCGCTTTCTTGGAACTGAGAAAACATCAGTGTACAGGATGACTGCCAAAGTCTTCCATTAGTTAAGCCTTCAAAGCAGCTGTAAGCAATATGGTGGTGTTGTAGCACTATCATCTCACAGCAAGAGAGCAAGTCTGGGTCCAAATCTGCATGTCAGCTGTGGTCCCCTGTGCCTCGTGGGTTTTCTCAGGGTGCTCTCACACTCCAAAGACATTCTTTTTCAGTATAAAGTGGCCGCAGTGGATCAGAGAGTGAACGTTGTCAGCACAGGGTTGTCTAGCCCTGTGATGGACCCAGGGGAGAGAGTTTCACCCAACATCTGTTGAGATAGGCTGATGCTCTACTGTGACACTGGTTGACTAAATGATTAAAAAAATTATTTTTTTTAGCCTTTTCTTATATGATTGAACTGAGAGGATTAAAACAAAAAACAACATGCAACAATACATATAACATGCATCAACTCATAAATCTTCAAATAGACAAAACTTCAAATCCACTTTTATACTACACGGTTCTCCAAACTGATGCCTGCTCAGCTGCGTCGAGATGCTGCATCAAATCAGAGCATCCCCCCATGGTTTAGGGATGCATCCCTTGTTTGTTTTTGCACCGTTTGAATAATATACATCCACTTACAGTCTAACACAGTAAAATAGAAATGTGGGGAGTCGGAACATCGATTCTAGAAACCGCAGAGTTCTCGCATATCACGACTTTTAAAGTTCAACTCAATATTACAACTGTTAAAACACATTTATTGAAACCTTCCACCCTTTTTTCTCAAAACTCTAAACTCAAAATCCAACTTTCAAAGCAAATTTGTAAAACTTCTCACTCCTCTGGTAAAACCTCACTACCAGATCAACAGCCTAATCTGCGCCTGGAAGCACAAATGTCATCAGATCACACACACACAACCTGTCAAAATAATAAAGCTACTGAGCATTAATTATATGGTGGCAACAGAGATTCTGCTGAAGCTGAGTTGGTGCAGTTTTTTTTCTTAATTGCTGAAACATTGAAACCCATTGTCTGAACCAAGTGCTCAGTGGCGTGACTCAGTCACTCTTTTGACAACACCATAAACACACCTTGCAGGTCTCATTGCTTCATTTTTTGCAAAAACTATAAACACGTTCTCGTGCTATAACAAACGTTCTGCACTGTGATGCACTTGCTGATTGCCACAAGTGGTAAATACAGACAAAGCACAGATGTCCTAAATTAAAACTTTCCAATCGATGTGACACAACCAATATAAGCCGGTTCAGAGTGTGCACGGGTTGTTGAAGTTGGTGGGTTCATATCCACAATGTGACAGAATACATGTCAGAGCTAGGGTACAACCAACAGGAAGTCGAGGGGAGCAAGGAAGAGAACATGTGCACTATAACTGTTTCTTTTTTTTGTCACTGAAGGTTTACAGTAGCACTGCATAATATGTGCAGACATTCTAGTAAACTGGGAGGAAAGTCCATCACTGCTCATACTGTACTGCATGAATGTTTGTAACTGCACTTTTACTTTTCATAGAATTGCAAGACTGCCACATGGGGGTGGAAGTACACCTTTGTTCACTCAGCAGCAAAAGGCCATTATAGTTGACAAGGTCCTTCATAATAACTCCATTAAACTGCAAGAAACACAGCAAAGAGTTACTAAAGGCGGCACAGACTTTGTAGGAATCAACGCTGTCAGTCTTTCCACCATCAATTATGTCTCCAGCACAACAGGGTGTGCAAGTATAAGGAGTACCCTTTGAGTGCAACTCAAGAAGGGTCAGAGAGCTGCATTTTCAGCATGTGCAAGTAAATGTACATTCGGACAATTTTACAGGAGTCCAAATTGTTTGCAGTACAATATTATTGTATAGACACTTTGGAGTTTTGGGAAGGCTGGATACACCAGAGGGTTCTGCCCCATTGCTTGGTGAGGGAGAATATAGCGCTGATGAAGGGCTGTGGCCTGACCCAGCCCAAAACCCAATGACTAATCAGATGTAGGCTGTTATTATTTTTACTGTATGTACAGTAAATGTTAACTCTGCTAGAGTTGTGTTTTTTTTTTCTCTCCCAACTTTGTGGGAACAGTTTGGGGATGGGGATGTTCCAACATGACTGCGCACCAGTGCACAAAGCAGGTTCATAAAGACATGGATGAGTGAGTTTGGTGTGGAAGAACTTGACTGGCCTGCGGAGTCCTGACTTCAACCCGACAGAACACTTTTGGGATGAATTGGAGCGGAGACTGTGAGCCAGGTCTTCTCATGCAACATCAGTGTCTGACCTCACAAATGCACTTCTGGAAGAATGGTCAAAAAATCCCATAAACACTCCTAAGCCTTGTGGAAAACCTTCCCAGAAGGGTTGAAGCTGTTATAGCTGCAAAGGGTTATATTAAACCCTATGGATTAAGGATGGGATTTCACTCAAGTTCATATGTGCGTGAAGGCAGACAAGCAAATACTTTTGGCAATATAGTGTATTTCATAGCAATTTACTCATGAGAAGACCAGTTTCACAGTTTTTATTTAACATAATTATAAAAAGTAAAGATTATATTATGTGGGACAAATATCAGGGACTTTCTGTAATAATGAGACATACATTTCTTTTCATATAGGGTGTCATTTCGTGTCGTTTCATCTGCAAAAAAATACTTTCCTTAATCTTGCTCGTCCTCTGCTGCCTCTTGATTTTTTTTTTTTCTGGTAACAATCTTCTAACTCATCCTTGCTTCCATCTCGGAGCTTACCTTAATCAGTTAAATTACATCGGTAGCAACCGATTTTGTGTTGTTGTGTTCAAGAAATGACATCTGCACTGTAGTTCAGTTTAACTTCTGCCTCCTGTGGTTCGTATTTAGCATCACGAGTGAATCACTGTGAAAAAAAATGTGTTTTAGGAGATAAGTGTGCGCTTAGAGTTCTGGCTTTAAAAGGTGTTAGGAGACCTTTTAAGCTTTTGTCAAAAGTGTGAGAATGGAAGATAGTGTTTTAGCAGTTGAAAATATGTGTAATCTGTTATTCTGGATTCAATATAAAGGGTAAATCAAGCTAATATGGTTTGCTCACTATCCAAAGTATCTAAATTATGGAACGTTTAAGGCCAATTGAGGAATTGCATTGCAAATAGAGTGTACAGTCTGTAATATTTGTTACATAGGGTTGGTTCTGACATACCTGTCCCTTTCTCACCACTCAGTGAAACAAATCACAAATTTACGAAGGGAGTTTTATGTACTAAGGCTGTATGTTTTTCAGAAGTCATCAGAGTTCAGGCTTCTTCTTCCTCCTAAGACACAGTGAGCCCCAACTGGTGACCTGCATACAATACACTAAATACAATAGTGTAGTCACTCCAGATTTGCTAAAAGGATTTCAGGACACAGTGACTTAGACTTTTGCGCTCTATTATGACAGCAGAATGGGAATAGATTTGACTCCTGATTCAATTTCTAAAGAGGAGATGCTCAAGTTGATACCATCATCAGGCTTTCAGCTCGACTGCTTTTTTTTTTTTTTAAAAGAACACGGTATTACGGGTTTATATTGCATTAGGTGCATCACCTTGTAATCTGTGAAGGGGTGGTTGAGTGACTGAGGAAAATATGTGCTTTATATTTGACTCATGAAATTCAGAACACTATGGATTTCTCTTGTGCTTTTAACCAAATGTAATCAGAATTAGCTTTATTGACCAATTAACATCCAGATAGCACATAGGTCATAATATAAATGCTAAATTGTAAATGCAAACTTTTACTTTACCTATTGCAAAATGTTGCATAGGTTGTTTTGTTCTATAGTGAGAACATTTCCTTTATGCAGCATCATCTGAGAATATTGAATGATCTGTGACCACCAAGCTGTGGCAAAAATAATGCATCCTTTATCCATCAGGTGCTCAGTGTCAGTTTAATCAAACCTATTTTCTATTCTATTCCTCCGCGTCCTGGACGTGCAGATCAATAATCTAATGCTAGATAATCATTTAAGATTTTCTGCTGGTGTGATGTGATGTCATGATGGGCATGTTTATATGTTCGTATCCTGTGAGCTCTGAGTTGCGTTCTGAGAATGGCTATGCAGAAGGTCGAACTGATCCGGATCCCCACTTAATTGAAATCCAGTGTGTTCCCTTGGAAACCATGTGATGGGGTAAAATGTACTGTAAGGAGACGTGATTCAGAGAAAAATATTAGGAAAAACTTAAAAATAGATTCAATCACAAACAATAAACACCAGAGACTAAAAGGCTATAGCAAATAAAAAGCGAGATTGTTGCTGTATGGCTTTTAAAGTAGTTTGGACCTAAACATAAGGATAATCCCAAGTTGTAGTCTATAAAAGTATTTATCTACGTTTTTTTTGGTGTTTTAAATACATTATTAATTTGCAACCAGCTTAACTATTTTTCATGGTCTTATTTTGTTTTGCAAGTGTTGCACTTTGTTTTTTCTATCATCATTATTTCAGTTACTGTGCTTCAACGACAGAGGGGGAAAAACAAGCTAAAATCCCTGGGAAAGGGTCAAGATGACGAGGCCCTGCTTGCCCTTCTGGTCTTCACTGGGGTAAACAAGTGCAACTGCTTGGTATGCAGCATGGCTTGAAGTTTCTGCTGACAAAAACGGTTTAGAAAGACTCATCTGAGCTGATGCACTCAAAAATACCACTCGCCACAGACAATTTAGATGACAAAGGTGAAAGGGAGAATCTTTAAATATGATTTTGGAGTCCCTAAGAAACCTTAATGAAAAGCGTGAAAGTCTAAAGTGTGTGCCTGTGTTTGTGCAACAGGCAAGCCCCTGTATCCCCAGTTGGTATTAATGAATCCCAACAGGTTTGCAGAGTCTGCTTCTGAAAATAAACCCAGACACATATGGGCAACAAAGTATGATGCAATAAATGCGTAAGTGATTTTTTTTTTTTTTCCTCTGCGAGAAATCTAAAAAGTAAGTAAAACAAAAGATAGTGACTAGAAATAAATAAGACAGCTGAACTGCCAGTCCTGATCTGATTTCAAGGAACCTGGATAAGCACACACTGCTGGTGAGCGAAAGGCACGAATTTATCTTGGAAATATCAACAGAGTTATGCATTGCACGTAGTGGCAATGGTGATACAGAATCTATGAATATTTTACAATGTCTGTTTAGGAGTCTTCAGTGTTCCTTTTCCCATGGATGGACAGCTACAGAGCAGTCAAAGCAGTGGGTGGTAGTAGCTTTAAAGCTCCAGCAGGCTGTGACTAGAATGTTATTAGGCATAACAAGGAAATTGAAGTGATTGGACGTGATAAATGCAGCAGCAATTTTGTTCTGCCTGCTGATGGTGTCTGCTGTTGCGCTTTTACATTATGCATTGTTGGCTGTCAATTTCATGTAATGATGTGTGTAAAAGCATTGTACAGTGTTGTGAAGAAGAATCTCCCCAGGCACAGTAGCATCTAACTAAATGTATTTGCTCACAACAGCCATACACGAATGGCATACATGAATGCATTTCATTTGAGTGTGTACAGTTTATAGTGCAGAATCTACATAGTCCTTCTACAAGTTAAAATCTTCTTTGACTATGAATAAGAATTTTCTGGGTTTCCCATTACATATATGTTTAAAATGCTGAACCTTAAACCGTACAGCCCTCCAACCTACAGCACATTTAGTTATGAGTCACAGCACCTCATGACCATGGTTATTTACATGCATTACATGTCTGCAGGCTCTTTAGAGGAGGCCAAATGTAATGTTCAAAGCTAGGTCTTTAACCTTTAACCACTGATTTATTGTTCTCCTGTTAATCAGGGGGAGATGGATATCACTGATGTCAAAAACTCCTCACAATGCACGGAGCCCATCACTCTGAGGCTCAGAAACAGAAAGGGGGAGGACAAGGATTAGTGAGTATCAGAGGGACAGATAGATGTCTAGATAGATAAAGATATATATGCATTGATTATTTCTGAAAGTGTGTCTGTTATACAATGAGTGATGAAACTAACTGATGGGTCCTTAAACTATTTCACTGCACTCAACCACTGGACATGCTTCCTTTGATTAAAGCCCTTCAAATGTTCCATGTGAAAACACCACAGCATAACATCTTTCACTGTTTCTAAAGGAGAACAAAGCAAGCTTTGAGAAACTGTCTGAATTATTCATTATTGATCCACAGATGAATATGAGAAAAATACTGCGGACAGCAAGCTTTGATGTAGCTTTTTCACTGAATACATCTTTTAAAATCCTTGGCACTTATTTATGTTATGGTTTTAGGTTCACCTCAGATAACTCAAACAACTATTGAGAAACTTAGAAAGCAAACAGGCAGGAAATAAATGGACTGAGGGGAGGTATAGGTAGAAAAAATCAGACAATCACAGGGCTGGGGAAACAATTGAAGCAATACAAAGACAGAGATCAATTTTTTTTTTTTTTTTAGCTTTTCAATTTAAAATATTTCCCTCATTTAGCAAGAAAAAAGAAATCAATGAAAATGCAAATTACTCCTTAACGCCTCCACCATTTGCCTGCAACCCCAGGGCTCCACCCGCCCTCTGCAACTGCAGGCATCTCTCACTCACTCTCTAAGATTTCTTCTGTAGGGATAAGATAAGATAAGGTTTATTTGTCACGTGCACAGTTATACACAGTGCAATGCACAGTGAAATGTAGGGAGAGACAGGGCAAAAATTTGGACAATTAAAACTCAGTGTATAATTTGTAAATGAGGACACTGAGATGTTCAGTCAGTTATAGGAAAGAAAAAGTCACAGAAGCATGAAAAAAAAACCACCTTCCCTGAAACACACACACACAAATGATGAACAGTGAGCAGAGGAGAGAAAGAAATCAGAGATGCTCACAATAGGCTAAAATAAAACAAACACAGACAACATGAGACTTCTGTTTGTGAATGCTCAATAAACCTTGTTCCAGGTTCTAGCTATTGGGAAGATATTGATGGGTTTGTCTCCGGTCTCTGGCTGTCTGAATTCATGGCTGCCAGCCTTATGTGAGAAAATACTGTACATCATACTCTAGGCCTACCTTGACATAAAATTGCCAACACAGTAAAGCACTGAGAACACTAATGGCACCAAGATTTTAAGATATATGCATTTGTGATCGTTCTGATGATTGTAATTTTCATAATGTGAACAATTTATTTTGGTGGACCGTGAGGGCATGAAAGCTTGAATAAACTGGCTGAAGTGCCTCTGCTTAAGAGGTACTTCATAAATTAAAGCAATGTTGGGACTAATGAAGTATGTTGCCTGGTTTATTTAAAGATGAAAAGAAGGCTTTAAATGAGGTGGTGTTTTAGGGTTTTAATAAACATTTCTTAACTCGCAAAGTAACATCCCAGCATTTTGAAATTCTCTTTGGTGCAATCGGTTTCAAAACCATTAGTTATGGTAGCTCTGTCCACAGTCTTTAACAGCCCTTCAAGAACCCTTCATTAAACTAAAATGAATGAAAGTCGGGGCATGCACCTCCTCAGAAGACTGGGAGGGGGGTGTTGAGGGGGGTTAATAAACTTGACCAACATTTTTCAGAAAACTTATCTTAGATTTTTATCATTAATGAGTCAGAACAGATGAGTGCCACTCCTGAGCACTAAGACACCCTGCTATAGTGTATGAAAGCGACTGGCTGCTTAGGTTACATGGTCTTATGGTGCAAATATGTATAGATGCATCCATATTTATGTGTTCTATCAGGATTTGGTGAGTTTTAAACTTTAAAATTGGTATAACAGGTTGACTTAGCTTATCTTCAATCCCTGCCTTTAATGATTTCCTTTTCAGAGAAAATAAGTTAATTGAATTCTTGAATAACATTTAAAATGCTGCACTGCAAAGTGCACACAGAAGTACATAATTGTTAAACACATTTGAAATTGGTACTTTGGGGTAATTACCAAGAGAAAAGAAGAGAACAAATTAGGAAAGTGAATAAAATTAATATCTGGCAAGCATAATTAAGTTTTACATAGTAATAATAGCTTATTTTAGTTATTGTTTGTGAGCCCACACACTGCCCCTCAATGAATCACTCCATATGAACATTATCGTGTAATTACATGTGGCTTTTGTCTCCATTGTGCTATTCTAAAACGTTCTGATGCATTACAGTATTAGTAGCCTACCATTGTTTATTGTATTGGGTTTAGGTTTACTACATTTTTTATCTACTTCATGCCTTATTCGCGTCATACCGACGGAATTTATTATTCTAATTTTGCCTCACAGCGAAAAGGTCCTGGGTTCGAATCCACCATCTGCTTTGCATGTTCTCAGCGTTTGCTGCGGGAACTCCGGTTTCCTCCCACAGTCCAAAGACATGCAGCTAGTGGGATTCATTTTCAGGTGTGAATGTGAGTGTGAATGATTACTGTCTCTCGCTGTTAGCCCTGCGAGAGACTGGCGACCTGTCCAGGGTGTCTCTCGCACTATGCCAGCCCCCACCACCACCACCACCCTCACGACCCTGAAAAGGATAAGCGGAAGAAAATATCTTACATAATCACTCTGGTCTGCCACGTTTAGGCTCAGGAAAAAGTATACCTACTTTGTATCTTTCGAATAACAACACTTTGGTTTAAAATTAATTAAGCAATTAATGAATTCAAACTGTGAATCCGTTTCCATTCTCTTAAGAATTACAGTAGTATTGTACGCGGCTCCCGTACATTTTGTGTACCTACTGGAAATCCCTCGGCATGGGTTCGAGGAGGCGAGCATCTTACAGTGTGATCTCTTCATCCCCGGGAGTAAGTGAGCTGCCAGTACAGAGGCTGTTGGGTAAGGGTGATGCGCACTGAGAAGCCCCCCAAAAGGCAGTCGCTTCGCTTGCAGGACTCACACGAGGATGGGTAGAGTTTTTGCGTAACGGTAACGCGGTGGATTTTTCTACTCTTTGTCACATTTTTTGGTCGCTTTGTAATTACGTTATTAGCGGAAATAAGATCCAATGAGTTGCTCGGGGAATCCCCAAATGTCCAGGCTTTAAATTTCTTTTCAACAACAGTAGAAAGATTCCTGGAGATTGCCTGTATGCAAACGTTCTTTGGATAGTGTAACGTGTCACTGATATGGCGTTCTGACTGGGTTGATTTGATTTGTCTTCTGCTGTTAAAGCACGCAAAAATTCGGCTGAAATGTCCGACTTCCACAACCGGAGCCAAACCAGCGCACGTCGCAGTGACTATGTGTGGCAGTATGAATATTACGACGACGAAGAGCCCGTGTCGTTTGAGGGACTCAAAGCGCACAGATGTAAGCCAAACACATTACTGAAACCTTTGCATTGTTTTTACTGTCCTTGTAATTTGTGCACTCTGTATGTATAAGACTGTGTTATGTGCATGTGCATGCCTTCCAGCGCACTTTTAATTAAACGATTTATCATCCCTTTAGTCCTCTTTGCACCTGGTATTACGTTCAGCTAAAGCAATCTTTCTTCCTTTATAGCTGAGCGCTGTCTGTTTCTCAGCAGAATTGTGTAGCAGATGTAGTTCATGCGGCACCTGTAGTGCCGTTCCATACTCCAGTGGTACCGTAATAGTCAAGCCAATTAATTAGACAAAATTATCATACCAAACTATTCAGTTATATTAATAAAATGTTAGATAAATTAAATTTCACTCTTTACCGAGTAATTGAGAATTTTGCCCTCAGAACGAGGCTTCCCGTGGAAAATTAAACTCACACAGAAAAGGAGAAGAACAGAGATGAGTGTAGTCTTTAATTGTACTAATAAGATTCTTCCCTCTCTGACCTTTCAGACTCCATCGTCATCGGCTTTTGGGTTGGACTCGCTGTGTTCGTGATTTTCATGTTCTTTGTTCTCACTCTGCTCACAAAGACAGGAGCGCCACATCAAGAGTGGGTATAACAGCAGACTGGAGCCCGTGTTTCTCTCCACTTTCACATTTCGCCCTACAAGGACAATTTAAGCACCAAGGAGAGCTCAAGGAAGTCAGCACTTAGCACTTCTCATCTAGGTGGCTGTCTGAGAGTGAACTCATGAGTTTCAGGGATGCGTTTGCTATTCTGAAAATAGATTACAGTGCTGTGCAAAAGTCTTGAGCCACCCTCACAGTTCTTATTTTGCTAGGAAAATGGGAAATAGTGCAGCCATTTTTTTAAATATCCAAACATACATGGAAATACAGCACATAGGGCAAAAACACATTCTAATGAGCTTTCAAGTAAATATTTGGTATGACTACCTTTACCTTTCAACACAGCCTGAACTCTCTCAGGCAGCTTTCTTGTCATTTCTTTAAGGAGTCTTCAGGAATAGTTCTCCAGGCTTCTTGAAGGACATTCAAAGCTCTTCTTTTGGATATTGGCTGCCTATTGATCTATTCTCCATCAACATGATCCCACACTGCTTCAATAATGTTGAAGTCTGGGCTCCGGGGAGGCCAAGCCATGACTGATAGTGTTCCATTGTGTGTTTTTCTATCCAGGTATGTGTTTACAGCATTGGCAGTGTGTCTGGAACTACTGTTGTGCTGAAAATGATGCTCTTTCCAAGCTGATGGTACTTTTCTTCATTCATAATTCAATCAGTTTTGACAAGATCCCCAACACTACTGGCTGAAATGCAGCCTCAAGCAATGACAGAGCCTCCACCATGTGTGTTTTACAGATGCTGTAGACACTCACAGTTGTACCTCTCTCCTGACCTCTTACGTGCATATTGTGAATGATTTTTAACAAAAATTTAAAATTTCGATTCATCATTCTATAAGCCCTATTACCACTAATTTTCGGTCAAGTTCTCATGTAATTCGGCATTCTCTCCATGTTTCCCTTCCTTAAGAATGGCTTCTTGACAGCCACCCTTCCACTGAGACCATTTCTGATGAGGCTTCAGTGAACAGCAGATGGATCACCTGAAGGGCCAGATACATCTCTCAGGTCATATGTCAGGTCTTTGCTGGATTTTCTCCCTTTTTCTTAAGGACATGACTTTCAGATATTGTTAATCTGCTATAGCTAGTTTTTTCAGACCTGGCACTTCTTTTTTCCTCTGCTTGTCCAGTTTCCTCAAAATTTTTAAGGTCACACTGCACACCATGCCACGATATGCCAAACCACAGCTCATAGCTCTTTGGGAATCACCTTGTTGGTGCAAAAATATTATTTTATGTCTGTCAGGCTATGTTATAGTTGACATTTTTGACAAATTTAACTAAATAAATGGGCACAAATATGTTTTTGTAACAAGCTGCAAGCAACAAAGTGCCTAAAAATACAATTTAAAATCAGTTACTTGCTACGATTTCTGTAATATGTAGTCACAACACTGGTTTTTCCCTTGAGTTAGTTGCTTTTTTATGCTCGAATGATTCATAGGTCAGTGTTAAGTAGCTTAACAAACAAACAAAGGACTGTACTGTAAATGATTGAAAAACAGACAATATCCAAAGGAATACTTTGAAAGACCTTCAGAAAGCCAGGAAGCACTGTTGCTCAAGAGCACTTTAAAAAATTAAAAGGTCTGACTTCTTCAAAGCAAAATATAAAGAAATGAGAGGTGGCTTGAGATATTTGCACAGTACTGTATGTTGTAATGCACTGTAATATGATTAAAACATGCTGAATACCTGTACAGATAGGTGATAAATTGTAGAAAAGCCCAACATAAATGTACTTAAAGTGATGGGCCACCATCACTTCATTGCTTATTGGTATTGATTCTCCTAGTTTCTGGAACACTGCTGCAGGGATGGCCCACCACTGATGATCCATAAATGATGGTGGTGGAGAGTTTTGTCAAACACTTTGGTCCAAAATCTCCCACAGGTGCTTAAATATATTGAAATGTGATGGCTACACAAACCATATAATATTATTCACATCACTTTCATACTCATCGGGACTGGGATAGTCAGCCTTAAAAAAAAAAGACCACATGAATACAAACCATTAAGGGCTCCAGGGTTTATGTTTTGCCTGTAATTTGTCACCTGCCTGTTTACTGACTTTTATAGTGCTTTTTGGAAAATATATTTGAATTGGTATTGAGCTTCATGTTGTCAAAGGCACAGTCCCCCATTTCAAAGAAAGACCAGAACTGGAAATTGGTGAGAAGTCACTTATATAATGTCAGACTGAGTACAGCGCCGTGGTTAAGCCGAGGTGGAGTAGGTAGTTAATGTTACCCCCTACTCAACCCTGTTCTTTTTTCTGCTCGGGTGATTTTGAGAACTCGTTTCCACACACAGAAGCATAATAGCAGGGGAGAGAAATCCTTCTTAATTTTTCGTATTGAGCTAAGGTCACACTCAGGACAAAAATGACAATAAAAAAAACTCCTATTTTCAAAGCCTTTTCCTGCTGTAATCTCACTTTGGCTCTTTCTTGGTTTCTTAACAGAAACCCAGACTCGGTTGAAAAGCGTCATCGACCGGGGAGCTGTCTGGTAGACATTGACGGTCACCAAGATGAAAATGACAAAGCCTTCTCGCGCCCATTGCTGGCAGGGTCCCGTTCATATTTTAATTTCTACATCAATGAGGAGGATAAGGGTCAGGGGAAGCAAAAAGCAGAAGAAAAGAGAGCTGGAAAGCGCACTGGGGCCCGAGCCCAGCAGGGAACCTTCAGCCGGAACAGAGGTATCAGCTCCTCTGGGATGGACGAGATGGAAGAAGACATTGAGGAAGCTGGAGTACACCAACAGCTTACTGGACTAATAGAACAGAGTAAGACAGACAGAGAGTGCACCTTCCTTTCTCATTTCAACATCCCTAACTTTGTCAACTTGGACCACAGTTCCACACTCGGAGAGGATGACCTGCTGTATGAGCCGTCCGTCATATTAGAGCGCCAGTCTAAATCTCACGATGCTCACTTTGACATCCACTAAGGCTCCTTCTGCAGATAAGCATGGGTATAGTGGTACCGTAATATCATTTGCTTTTTCAGAGAGTCATTTATGACCTGACAGTGGGAAATATATTCATCCCTAAGCTTCTGTGCTTGAAGTTCTTTGTTTTGTTTTTGTTTTTTTTTTTGTTTTTTTCAGCTTTTCAGCTATCATGAATTCAAGTCAACAACCTAGAGGGCACAAAATATAGCTGACAGCTCAATATTCAGTGCAACTCAAAGTTATAAGATTATAACTCTTCCTGCGGATGAAATTGCTTCAGAAGAGATACCTGTTACTTTGAGTACTAGGCTCCAGAAATGGACGCAGCTGCGCTGTACCTGGATGAGATGACATTTTCACAGAGGAACAGAAAAAACTGAAATAGCACCAGGGTCACAAAGGAGATTTTTTTTTTGTAGCTCTGTAGAATTTGTTCTGCTGTTATTAGTGTCTTGTTTACTTGTAGAATTCTGAACCCTGGGCATTATCTCTCGAAAAAAGAAAGAAATGCCAGTTTGTCTACCAACAAGAATAATAGCGGTGAATTAAACAGTTTTTGTTCTGAGATTAAATGTTTAGAAAAGGTGAAGTGTAATTGTGTGTACAATACTGTGTAATTAGTAGTACAAAATCAAATATATCAAAATAGGGAACCTGAGACATGCAGAAGAAAATACACAGCGCCTTTGTAGTCAAGAGATCTATTAAACTTATTATTGGTGAATGTTAAGTGCTCAAATAAAACTCATGATTGGAGTGGTGTAATGTTTTTCTGCATGGTGTTCTTGTTTTTCTGACTTATTCTTCTCTTTATACTTGTGCCAGTCACAAGTTAGGAGACACGCGCCTATTCATATGAATGGGCGAGTGTCTTCAAACTTTAGGTGTAGTGGTCCAAATGACAACAAGTACAAGAGATGTAAAAGTTTTCTTAGAAACAAAGCAACAGAGAACTATAATGTGGCTCTGGAGTTCATCGCATTAAGAGACTTTCCCTTTGGGAGCTGATGGAAACCGGAGCGGCCCTAACAGGAAAGTTTTACCCTGCTCACAGCAGTGGAAGGAAAAACTCTCTGGCATCTCTGGGGAACTTTTAACCGAAGAGCTCACGCATAATAGCATAAACGCTGCACCCCCGCTTGTCTTTATTCATGTAGAAATATCTGTCCCGGCCAAATCACATTAAAATTGTTTTGGGCAATATCAGGTGATAATTATGCAAAGGAGCATTATTACTTAACAGGGAATGCATGAGCTTCACACATTTGTCTGATGGAAGGATGTGCTGGGAATGCCAGAGAGTCTATCAGCATTAATGCGGCACCGACTCCACCGAAGCAGCTGCTTAGATTTTTACAAACAGCCCATTAATTCTCGCCATGGAGAAATGATATAAAAATAAAGACCTCTGACCTCTACTGACATTTATCATATTTCTTGAAAAGCAGGGTGTGTGGACGAGGTGCACAAAATGTGGTTTGCATAGAGCTGTTTGCAAGTGAGGCTTGTAACATTTATCTTTTTTTTTTCTGGACCAAGATCACCACACGGAACACATTATTCTCTAATTATTTTAGGTGCATTATCACACTATTGCATAATAAATGATTAATTATTTTCCAAGTAAAGAAACATCACAGGGCAGCTTTTATGGACAATGAATAGTGCTAGAGGTAAGTTAGGGACCTCACATGGCACTAAACAAGATTTTCTTTCATGTCCCCTTTTTCTTTATTTCCTCTAAGTACAGAATATCACGTGCACCAAAAATATCTTTGTATTTTTTTCGCTTTTCATTGCACTGACAGCAGTGAATACAGGGTTTGCTGATCATTAAAACCAGTGTAAGTGTTGCTCAGTGCTCCTTTTGAAAACACTGACAAATTAAAAACTGCTTCTGAGAGACTGGAGCTTTGTCAGGGTGCAGTAAACTCTAAATTAGGGGCAGCAGAGGTCAGTTAGTCAAGAACTGTGTAGGCAGAAAGCAGGTTCGTGTTGGTTGCGTAATGTAAACTCGATGCTAAGATTCCTCATGAAGTATATTTTCTAAGTTAATCTTTAAAGGCACATAAGATGCTTTTCCTTAATTCCTTTCATCACTATATGCTGATGCACATTCATCTTAAAAATGGCCAAAGTTTCAAGTAATGAGTTGGGCCTATGTGCAAGTAGTCCCTGTGAACCAGTAGCTCAGCCTTCAGAATGATTTTACCAGCCTTTTTTCTTTTATTTCTGGTAGCTAAAGCAGATATCCCTGACACCTCCCATCTCAGGCACGCAGCTCTGTCTGTGAGCACCGGCTCACCTCCCACCTGCTGTTCAAACTTCTAATTACGAAGGACAGCCGGTTAGAAGAACACGGGCTTCCGGGGGGACCTAAATGTTTCAGACAGTGGATGAAATCAATATGAGATGAAAAATTTAAATTAAAAAAAAAAGTATTGTGGAAAAAAAAACATCTGTAGCACTTTTGTTTTTATCATGTGTAACCTTTTTTTTTTGAATGGCAAGACCACAAACTAAAAATGACACACATTGCCGATATAAGAAAAACGGCTTGGCAGTAAGGGAGAGAGCAGCAGTGAATCACAATGTTTTTGTTTTTTATCTTCTGACTGAGGGGGTGTTCAGTCAGCTTAGTGTCCACTATGCATTGCCAAAGACAAGAAGGGCAGCAGGCCATTTGCCTGCAAAAGAATTCGTATAGAAAAGCTTTATGTTCATTTTCATCAAACTCATGGTGCATGCACTTAAACAGCATTTATGTGAAAACACTTGAGCTTGGAGTAATTTAATGTGGTCTGCTAAATGTCTGGGGGGG
>JAVDPK010001530.1:413734-447346 GCA_034780415.1 Cichlasoma orientale
TATGGGCTATTTGTTTAATTAGCTCTAGACCAGAAAAACTGGACTTCCACTCCCTTTCCTGTGAATTTTGCTGAGTCAATTTATTTTCATATTTTGAATTTGAATTGCACAGATCAGCGTAGTTCAGCTACTTGTCGTCTTGGAAATGCACGATCCCAATCTGAAAAGTAGCATTTATGTTTAAAGACTAAAAGGGCACATACATATTTCAACTAAGGTCAGAATTCTGTGTAAATGATAAGTCAAATATATTTATTGAAGCATAATAAAAGAACATATGAGATGTTGAAACTTGTGCTAATTTTGAATTTGATGCAAGTTAAACTTTGACGGGGCAGCAAATGACTAGAAAGGCTCTGCAATGTTAAAACACACACACACACACACACACATAAACATGGTGGAGCATCTCAGTACAAATGAGATACATTTGTAACCTGACCACATATAACATGAGGTTCGCAGACAGGCTGCATCTTTCAAAATTAAAGATGAGGATTCACCAGTCTAAAAAGACTGTATGGACAAAAGCTTTGACAACTTAGGAACATAATTCTCAGTTTAAAACTGGAAATAAATTACAAATTTTGTCTATATATAGATTATAGAAAAAATAGAATTCTTGGGACGTGAGGGACAGAAACTTGTATGAATGGCCATCTTCAGGTCCTCAGGCAGCACTGCCTAAAAACCTGATGCTATTGTGTGCTGGAAATCATTGCATAGGTTCAGGAAAACTGTATTCAGAAATGCAACTTTAAAAATTTACCATGAAAAGAAAAAAAAAATACATAAACAAGATTGAGAAATGCTGCATTGTTAAGTGGTTCCAACCTTATTTGACATGGACTGAGGCAGAGTAGAAAACTGTTCGATGGTCTAACAAATCGAAAATTTTAAATTCTTCACAGAACACGTGGATGTCCTCCGGGCTAAAGAGAAAGACTATCCTGCTTGTTATCAGAACAGTAAGTTCACAAGCCAGCATCTATGAGGGTATGGGGCTTCATTAGTACACTGAGTTGCACATCTGTGAAGGAGCGGCATTATGCTGCCATCCACACAGCATTTTCTCAGGGTAGGCCTTCATTATTTCTGCAAGGCAATGCCAAACCGCATTCTGCATGTATCACAACGTGCAGAATGTCGCTCCCTAGCAAAAGGATTCAGGCACAAAAGCGACCTGCCCAGACCTGCTGCACATTGAAAACTTATCATATATTAGCAAATTAAGAATTGCAAATAGAATCCCCGGACTGTTAAGCAGGTTTTAGCTGAGCATGTGAAAAACCACAGTGTGTCTTATTAGTTTCCAGCTGCTTACAGAGTTGTTTTGAAACATGATGAAGCATCAAAATCAAAATGAGATATATTTTTATATTTCAAGTTATTTGCAAATCATTGTTTTCTTGTACATTTGAAGTGTTAAAACTTTTTTTTAATGGGATTATAATACATTGGCAAATCATTGACACTGTGTAAGGTCCCCCATTTGTTTTGTTATTAGCAAAAAGAATCAGTCTCAAGGCTAGAGGTAAATTTTTTATAGGGTGGAGAATGAGGCAGGTTTCAGCTTCAGTTGCTCATTAATAAGTCATGGGAAAGAGACAACCCAAGAGGGGGAATGCATTTGCATTTATTTGTGAATGTGATGCATGCCTTTGATGTGTTGCGTGTGCGCAGTGCTTGTTGTGTGCAAATAGAACTAGCAGTGGATTTAAAGGTCTGCAGTAACACAAAGGTCCTGCAGAAGAGACCCCAGAGGGAAAGAACTGCAAAGTACTGCAAACCACCTAGTGGATTAGAGTATACTGATATTTCCTAAAACTGACAAAAACACATTTAGAGGAGTGTATCTAACAGTTTGTACCCCAATATACAGTCGTTGCACAACAGACTGCCATAGATGTGTCATGGTACCCAGTACGCCTCGGGGTGTGTTACCTAGCCGGGGCAGATTCCAGCTGCGTTCTTCCCCTCCTTACCATGGGAAAAAAATAATACTTCCAGAATAACACACTCAATGGCATCTATACTGGCGTACTGCAAGAGTTAGCCTTGAAAATATCTTCTGTAAAGCTGCACTACATATTTATTAGACAGTCCGCTGCAGACTGGCCCCGCATGTCTGAGGAGGGAGAGGGTTACCTGAAAGAAGCGGCACAGCACGTTGAAAGACTTCATTTATGAGAGCTTTTGCAGTGGGCTGCCTTTGACCGGTTTATTCCCTAGACAACCGAGAGAAACACTGCAATCATGGTAAGATCTCGCTCCGTCTCTAGTGGCGTGCTTGTAAAGAAATTAAGTCGCGGTTTGTGGGCTTTTCCGTGGAGATAATTTGACTGTTTGAGTAACACTGTAAAGCCTCAAGGCCACATTTGCTTTTGTCTTATGCACAAGTTTGTGTTCTGCTGTGACTGAAAGGAGTTTTTAAAAAAAAAAGTCGTTTAAAATGTCTTAATGAGTGTTAAAGTTTTACTTTGCACGGATATTTCCAGTCACCACTGGAAATAATGTAGCTAATATGGAATACTTTTATCAAATAGGACGTTAAATGTGCAAACACAAAATAAACCCATGTAAACAAGTGATTCAAGGCCATCCCCTTCGGGTAGGGTGGATTATGTATCAACATGAGAAGTGGAGCAAATTGGGCTTTCTTTAAAAACATGCGGCTTCTAATTCCTTTGCTATATACTTTTTTTTTTTTTTTAATATAAACAATGACGATCCCAGACAGGAGCGGTTTGAGGGTTAAGTTCCTCGACTAAGCAGCATGGAAAGACTGACTTGAGCTTCTCGCCAAATAAGTGAAGAGAACCCAAATTTGGAAAACCAAAAAAAAAAAAAAAAAAACTTTGTACAGACTCTGAACCCCACATGATCACTACGTCATTTCCCCTGGAAAACTTTGTTTGGGCATGGCCTTGTGCTGCCTTCAATTGTTAAGAAAAAGGTCCGAAATGTGAACATTGCCCATCTTGAACGTGTTTTAGTGACTACAGAGCAGCTGCCACTTGCTAAACGAGAATCTGATTTCAGTCTGAAATGCTCAAACCTGTTAAATAAATCACACCAAACGTAATTGGTCCAGGTGAGAGATTTGAAAGGAACACTCATCTGAATTCTCCAGTTGCTGTTTTTTACTCACTGTTTTTATGTACAGACGTTCTTCACTCTCCTGCTGCAGCGCAGTAAACCTCTGACTGTGCTGCATCATTTCTGATGAACAGCAACAAGTAGCCTGCAGTTATATGTAGAATGAGACTCTAATACAGTGAATCATTTTTATTATTATTATTCTGGCTCTTCAATTCGGCTCATTGGGTGTAATGTTAAACAATGAGACGTGCGGACACTGAATTTACTGTACAGAGTTTGAAAAGAAAGGGTGTGCCTAAACAAACAAATGAATGAATGCTTCTTTTTTTTTTTAATTGTCAGTTGATGATGTGCAGCAACTGTTCTTGAACATGAAATAAGGGAAGAAGAAAAGAGAAATATATCAACAGATTACCATCACAGGACAACAAAAGCATAAAAAATAGAGAACAGTCGACTAAGACATGATGAAAACTTAGTATTTGTAGTAGAAGTACTTTTTTATACTCATGTTATACTCATGTAGTAATATACATCATGGAATTAAAAGCAGGACTCATATAATAACTGGTTAAAATATTGCACATTAAAGTTTTACCATTAGAAATATTCAACATTTTTATATTAGAAGTTCCACATTTGTTTTGCTTAAAGTTGTGGTGGAAGTATGTTGAGCTCAAGGGTGAGGTAAGTTCAGCGATGGCTCTGGGATCAAAACTGCCGACTATGCTACATATGTCCCTTAAGCATTTACAGCAATATCCCAGAAATGTTAAATACAAGTGATAACGTGGTAGTTAATATGCAAACAATCTAAACTATGAGAAGGCAGTCAAGAGAAGACATGACTGCTATGTAATTACACTGAAAAATTCATAGGTAATAAATATTTTATTTGAATGACCCCATCTGAAAGCAAAACAATGGCCTAATGAAATCCATCTTAAGCATATTTTACCTCTACAAACATTCTCTTATCTTAGCAAGTAAAAAAAAAAAAAGCACGTTTAATTTAATCCAAACAAGCTGATTTTGTTTGACTAGCGAGGAGTTACTAAGCCCTAAAGGTGCAGCAGGTGTTAGCTTTAGAATGCGAATAGCAGCCAGTCATATAACATAAGCCTATTTATGATGACAGAAGTTGGCCATCAGCCAATCTACATATCAGCACAATGAAAATGGTGTTAGGCTTCTGACGTGGGGGGGGGGGGGGAATAAAAAAAAAACTGTTGACAAACCGGCTTCATAGTGAAACTGACGGGAGACGTTTACGAGCTGCACTTGAAGGCATCACTTTTAACGCTGCGCTGCGCGCGTTCTGCTGGAGGGGCTGAACGTCAAAATATCACGCACAGCTCCAATGCCACTTTCTGCCGCGCTCTAACAGTTGTGGATGCTTTACTGGAAGCGAGGGGGGCTAAACGCAACTTCTCCACCAGCTGGACAAACATCTTAGAGAAGATTTTTTTTTAAAGCAGCGGTTTACATGTTGAACAGGAGATAAAAGTTTTCTTCTATGTGAAGTTAAAGGTAAGTGGATTTTGAATTGACTGCCAATAGGGTCTGTGTGTGAATGGATCTGTCAAAGTGACTGATCCATGTGATTTTTTTTTCTGCTCTTTCACACTGCTGTTTGTCCTGGAATGATTTTGTTTGTGTTTTTATGCTCTGTAGGAGTTTTTGTTCTAAACCAAAATCATGTTCACAGCCTACATAAAGGGTCTGAATGATATGGTATTTTCTACGGTAAGCTTTCAGGTTATGAGCACTCCTGCATGTCTTTGCTATGCTGAGAGATGCATGGCTGTACTAAAATAAATAAATAAAAACTGTCAATGAACAGGCAAGCCTTACTTATATTTTCTTTGGATCTCAAGCTTGCACTCCCTTGCTTTATCCATTTAGACAGTTTATATTTGCAAGTGCAATTACTGTCATGTTATCTAAATTTTGCACATATTCACCAGACATATATGCATGTTTGTAAACTGCAGCTGCATTTGTAAGCTGACATTTAGGTAAGTTATTTCTCTGCTTTGCTTTAGTCTGAGAGCCCCGAAGACCAACCAAGTACTGGAGTCTTGGGTCGTATTGGCAGTTGGCTCTCTCCGTGGAAGGGAAAGGCTCCGAAGAGTCCTACTGAAAATGCCCTCTCAACTAGTGATCACGCTCTTAAGTCAGAGGAAGAAGTGGAAAGTGAGGAGTCTGTAAAACTCCGGGCAGGGGAAGAACAGCGAGAGGAGGAGAATCCCCATCCGCAGGGTATCTTCAGAGGCATTTTCCCTTGTGAAGAGGAGGACGCCACGCAGTCTGCCCACAGAGACGGCCCTGTTGTGTGCAGCACTGAGAGAGGAGTAGGAGGTTCAAGAAAGGAGGAGCTTGGGGAGTGTAGTAGGCAGACAACAGGACAGGGCAAGGAGAGGGAGGAGAGCAGCAAATGTACTTCAGCAAGTGGGAATCCTGAGAGGAATGACAGCCATCTGACACATCCTTATTCATCTCCTAAACAGGGAGTGGCATGGGACTCTGACCAGATCCACGCCCAGACTCAGGCCCAGAGACAAACACAGGCCCAGACAGGCAAAAGGCTCCATGTGTACCTGGAGGAAACTAGCGTGATTCAGTGTGGCCAAAACGCTTGTGCTGGACAGGAAGTCGTCCGCACCAGACTTCAGGTCGTCCCTAAGGCAAAATCATCAGCAAGTTCTAATTTACAGAATAGCTCAAGTGCAGAGAACAAAGGGACAAATGCGAGGCCTGCTGCTGGGACACAGGATTATAACAGTGCACTAGTAGAAGTGCCACTGAAATCCCACAAAGACTCACAGTTAGAGCCTGAACCAGATCAAGAACAAACAGAAGAAGACAGCATGGGGCGCAAAAACGCAGCCAGAAGAAGATCCAGGAAAAACTCTCAGGGAGATGGAGGGAACACCCCTGTGGAAAAAAACCCTCCAAATGCCCAGCCTGTCCCAGAGGGATTCCCTAAGTCAGATAACTCAGAGAGTAGTCCCAAGAGCAAAAGTCAGTCACCTGCAGACTCCTCCTCCTCCAGGCAAAACCCCACCTCACAGGCCTCACCTCAAGGAGGGGAAAAAAATACTTCCTGCCCCGACACATTCGAACAGTTGGACAACCTCCAAGAGAAACTTGCAGACATGGAGGAAGATTACCCTTTTTACCTGGTAGAACGGAAGACAGAGACACCAGAGTCCAAACGCAGGAGTCTTAAGGTTTCTCAGAGTGAGGTGAAGTTTTTCTCAAAATATGTTGCTCTGAATCCAAAGCAGAGACCGGCTGAAGATAACAAGGACTGCAATGCAGCATTAAAGAATACCAAAGGTGAAACAAAGGACACGCCCAAAACAGAGAATGATGCGAGGTAAGTTTAATTTTAGAAAAAGTATTTGATTTTTAAATGAAAAGAACAATGGGTGATCACCATGAATAATGCAGCACACGTAAAATGCCTTAATTTTTGGAGGTTGAATACTGAATATTTAACTTATCACCACCTTCTGTTAGCAGACACTTAACCCAGCTTTAGCCTCATTTAACGCAATATTCCTGGTAAAACAGCGAGCCACAACTTTGAATGAAAATAACAGAGTTGTATCCAGAGTGAAATAATGCCATGAGACACTGACAAAGGTCGCTCGTGTGCTTTAAGGACCGGTCTTGTAAAGTACAGATCAGATGAGAATCTGGGTCAGGCTATACTTATCTCTTAAGTTATTAACAAATAGAAATCTCTGTGGCAGGCGCGGTGGATAATAAATGGATTACAATTCAGCAAGGCTTTGATATTATATATATTTACCTCTTGTTTACACAGAGTACACACACCGAAGAAAGCTGACGAGGAGCGTAAACCCGTTGCTGGCAGGATTGCAGATAAAATCAGCCTTTTTGAGCAGCAGCAGCAATCCTCAGGGGGCCACAAGCAGACCTTCCGAACCCCCAGGAGTGCGGATGTGTCTCCAAATAGGAAACCCCCTGAGAGGTTGGAAACAGACTTTGTTGCGTCAGATCAGAGGTCAAGATCAGCTGAACGTTTCAACACAGAACGGCCTAGCTCGCTATCGCCTGTCACGGAAAAGCCGATGACCGTCAAGACCATCAAGGAGCGCATGCGGAAATTTGCAGAGGCGTCTGCAGCAGAGGCTAAGTCAGCACAGCCTCCGACACCAGCCCTGAAAGGAATGTCTCACAAATCCACCTCATCTGTCGCAGTTTCTACGTCAAAGTCTCCAGAACTGGACAGTCAAGGTAAACTGGATACAAAAGAGCTTATACAGACAAAAGCAGAGTCAAATATAGCACTAAAACTAGAAGGACGAGATGTGACTCCTACAGGGGAGCAAACTTCCTCCCCTGTGGCACAAAGTCCCAAACAAGACCCCAAAACAAAGGACACGGTGGTCTCAAAAGCAACAGATCAAGGTACGAAACCTAACAGCGTTGAAACAGAGCCTCCAGCTGAAGAGCCGGGTGATTCCACAGAAGTGACCAATAACATTAGCCCGCCTCCCAAAGGCCCTAACAGAACAGGCTCCCGCTCTAAAAGACGGAAAAGCAAAGAACCAACCAGTCCCGTCAGCCCAAACGCTCAAAACAAACCAGAGTGCTTTACGAGCAAGTCAAAGGTCACTGCTGCAAAACAAGAAAAGGGTGATGATACAAATGAGACTGCCTCTGCTCCCAAACAGCTTGCAGAGAAAGTGCCATCTCACACAGTTCAAAGACAAAAATCAGATGAACAGGCACCGAGCGATAACAAGGAGAAGGAATTTGAAAAGGAAGTGGAGGTATCGGATAAGCAGAAGAAACAGTTGGATGTTTCACTGAAAAAGAAGAAAATTCACGAGCCGGTAAACACACCAGCGGGATTACCTCAGCCATCTGTCAGCAAAGATGAACCTGATACTGCTGCATGTAGCAGTGGAACAAAGATGCCTGCTGACAAGGACTCCATTGATTTACCCCAAAAAGAGGAAGAAGCAGAGGGACAAAGTCTGGCATTCAAAATGGAAATAAAAAAGGCCCCTGCGGAAGGCGCAGAACCTTTGGCCGTCTCCTCCTCACCTTTGGTTGACCAAACTATTGAGAAGGCTTCTGCAGTGGAGCAGGAGTCACTTGTTGAAGATCCCAGATTAGATAAAGAATCGTCAATGCAACTTGAATCAAAAGGTAAAGGAAAAAGGAAGAAGCCTGGTAAAAAGGAAACGACCCAAACGGAGCAACCTCAAAACAAGGACATAGAACTAATAAGTCAACCTGTAGATGTGGAGAGATTACAAAAGTTGGTGAGTGAAAAAACAAATCAGACCGAGGAGAAAGTTGAAGAAAAACCACTGCAGCTCCTGCCTCCAGACGAGAGTACCACAGAGGCCAAGGTTTTACACAGTGTGCAGGCGATCACAGGGAAAGAGGAAAGTGTTGCAAGGGATGATGAAAGAAAAAATGCGGAAAAAAATGAGGCGACACAACCGCTTAAAGGCATAATAAGACCAGAAGCCAAAGACCCAGAACCAGCATCGCAGTCATCAGAAAAGAGCAGTGGCTCATCAGACCTCCCTGCTCCAACGCAGGATCTCAGTCAGGCGGTAACTACACCTCCAGAAAAAGCTGCCGTTTGTACCATCACCCACTCTAATGAGGCTGTGAGTGGCAGCAAGAGTGATACAGAGCTTGGGAAGATAGAGGCAGTTATAAATGGGCCTTCTGAGTTGCAGACTCGTTCTGCAGAAAGCCCTAGAACAGAAACAGAGCCAGTGGTCATTGCACAGCCTAATTCTGCATCTGTGGAAAAAACAGAGAATTCACTGGATGACTCATGTACACATGGAGCTAATGATGCCGAGCTCTCCAGCCCAAATCCTATTACCAAAGCAACTGCAGCCACTGAGGAAGTGAATTCACGAGTCACTAATGACACCCTATTGCCACAGACTGACCTGACACATGAGGAAAAGAAGGAATCACCTGTGGAAGAGCCATCTCCTATTTCTGTCTGCAAAGCTGCTGACACGAAGGGAGGTGGGCACGAAGATGGGGAAAAAAGTTCAACTGTCAAATCGGTGCCATCAGAAGTCAGTAGCTTAGGCGATATAATGAAACTAGACCCAAGCCACACAGTGTTTGAGGAATCAAAAAATATACAGAGTGCCAGCGATATTCCTTCACTCAGGGATGCTGAAAATGTAACACAGAGCCCTCCTGATAGTGCTGCTGCTAGCTCCACAGTAACTGTGATAGATAAGTCAGCTGTGACAGCATTGAATTTGCCAGTGATTGAACTTTCATCTCATACCAAAGATGATGTATCACCACATTCAAAAGTCCAGCCAGTCAAAAAGAAGCCGGTCGATAGCAATCTGAGTCAGTCTCCAAAAGCACCCACTTCCCCAGAGTCTAATAGGCAGATCTCAGGCTCAAGCCACCATTCATCCATGAAGAAGCTCCATTTGCCACTGGGTCTAAGCAGTGATGATTCCTCGAAACACCGAGATGCCCCCTCTAGCTGGCTGGATGTGGACTTTCCCAAACGGAAACTTAAAGTCCAAGAGCAAAAGCTAACTTCTTCTGGAAGTGAGAGCAATCTTCTGGACACGCCCGGCGAGCTCGATGATGATAATTTTGTTGAGAGAATCAAGAAACTTTGTGCCCCGTTTTCCCTCCCACCACGGAAACACAACCACCTTCGACCACCTCAGCCTCCCTTTGCGATGCCAGCCATTAGGGAGGACCGCTTTGAGAAGACTTTTGACCCAGAGGAATTTACATTTGGCTTGAGAAAGAAGGCTCAGTTCACCTTAGACACATCAAAGAGCCTTTTATCCAAGCAACCAAACACAGATACAAAATCTGGCCTGAAGCCTGCCAGGGTTAGTTTTACAGATAGGAGCATGCTGCTTAATAGCCTAGACACTCACTCTCGCCTCAGAGACAAGACCCCTGGCAAGGAAGAGGAGGGTGTGAAGGAAGAGAAAGATGATCAAATCAAGGTGAAGTCTCGCTTGGAGGGGAGCTGTGTCTTCAGTAGTCTCAGCTCCTCCCTCAACAGAGGAAAGAGAAATGGAGTTCAAGCACAGACAGAGGGCACTGACTCAGGAAATGTATCGCCTACTAAAACCTCTAAGCTCAGCCCTCCACCTTCGTCCCAGTCACCCCCGCCAAGCTCGCCAGTCACAGCTTCAATCAAAGACACTCTGGCCAAGCAGAGTGAAGAGGAAGCCCGCGCTGCAGAGGCTGTGGTTAGTGACTCAGGTCCTCCACTTCCTTCTTTTAACGACATCAAGCTGCCTGACTATTTAGAAAAGTACCTCCCAAAAGATCAAGCAAAGCCAGTGCAGAGCATACAAGGACAGGATCAAGTCAAAACGGAGGTTAGTTTTTCTGCATGTAACTAAAAAGGTGTGAGTGTAAGCATAGTTGTGCTTTTAGCACAGTGGTTCCACAGCTGGCTAGCACAGGCTGGTTAAAGCAGAGCAAAGCAATTTACTAAAAGCATAAAAATCTGTTTTCCTGCTGACTGATAAAGAAAAGACACGTAACTTAATAAATAAACCACAAGAAAAGTTACCACAGCATATTTCATAAGAAAGCACTTAAAACGTTTACGCTTACTTGATTGTTTTTTCTTTTTATACACCAGTCAGTTGGGAAGATGACCACTCCTGTTGCTGGAGATGAAACAGACAGCGTTGTAAAACCAGGTCCAGTGCTTCCTGACACCGTTGCTCCATGCTTTCCTGTTGTTCCCCCAACAACACAGCCAACCCTCCCTAAGCCAAAACAGCCTCGGGCCCAGCCGCAGGAAGTACACAGAAATAGTGTAAGTGTTCTGCATTCATTACAAACATTTTAGTAAAGGGTGCATAAGAGTTTGTTGTCACAAATTAAAGCAGTAGATTGCTTAGAAGTACACGAGTATGAGCTCTTACTTTATAGCATACAAGCCTGCTTGCTGTGCTGGCAAGTGGTTTGGATACTATTTATATCCCTAGAGCTACACCACATATGGTTTTCATGGAAAAAATTACTTACTGGGGAATCTTTCTTATTCACACTGTGTTTTCTGCCTCACTTTGTCCTTTGATGTCATTTTGGTGGGTAAAATTGATCTGTGTTTAGAGTTGCAACTAATAAATCTTTACAAACAAACTTACAAACTTAATACGCCAAGGATTTCCTGGATTATATAACTGGATACTGATTATAGGGTGAAATATGGACTTCGCTTAAAACAAAAGCGCCACTGGAATCCATGTAAAAGTTTATTTGCCCTGAGGTGACTTGAAACTATACACTTTATTAGGTACACCTTGCTAATACCTGGTTGGACCCCCCTTTTGCCTTCAAAACTGCCTTAATTCTTAGAATCAACAAGGTGCTGGAAACATTTCTCAGAGGTTTTGGTCCATATCGACATGATAGAGCATCACACAGTTGCTGCAGATTTGTTGACTGCACATCCATGATGTGCATCTCCTCTTCCACCACATCCCAAAAGTGCTCTGGTGGCTGTAGAGTACATTTGAGGACAGTGAACTCACTGTCATGTCCGAGAAAACAGTTTTGAACTTTGGGACATTGTGTGTTATCCTGCTGGAAGCAGCCATGAGAAGATGGGTACACTGTGGTCATTAAGGGATGGACATGGTCAGCAGCAATACTCAGGAAGGCTGGGGCATGTAAATGATGCTCACTTGGTACTAAGGGGGCCAAAGTGTGCCAAGAAAATATCCCCCATACCGTTACACCAGCAGCAGCAGCCTGAAGCCTTAATACAAGGCTGGATGGATCCATGCTTTCATGTTGTTTTGGCTGAATTTTGATCCTACTATTTGAATGTTGCAGCAGACATTAAAACTCATCATCCAGGCAGTGTTTTCTGTTATCCAGTTTTGGTGATCCTGTGTGAATAGCCTCAGTTTCCTGTTCTTGACTGACAGGGGTGGCACCTGGTGTGGCCTTCGACAGCTGTAGCCCATCTGCTTCAAAGGTTTGATGTGTTTTGTGTTCAGAGAGGCTGTTCTGCATACCTTTGCTGTGATGAGTCATTATTTGAGTTATTGTTGTGTTCTTATCAGCTGGAAGCAGTCTGGCCATTCTCCTTTTACCTCTGACATCAGCAAAGCATTTTCACCCAGAGAACCACAGAGATGGTTGCGTGGAAAAATACAAGTAGTAGAATTACTCAGACCAACTCATATGACACCAACAACACTTAAATCACCTTACTTCCCCATTCCGATGCTCCATTTGAACTTCAGCAGGTCGTCTTGACCATGCTTGCCTAAATGCATTGAGTTGCTGTCATGTGATTGGTTTGTTATATAGTTGCATCGATGAACAATTGAGCAAATGTACCCAATAAAGTGGCTGTGAGTGTATACAAAGTTGAAAAGCGTTGAATAGTATGCTTGTGTTTTTGCTTGCATGTCTTGAACCTGTTCTTATGGTAGAAAGTAGTGAAAAGGGCCAATTACAGTTTTTCAAAGCCGAGATTGGAATATTATAGTATTTAAAGTGCTCATCTAATTTAACTGATAGTTCAAAATACTGTGTATAGAAAAGAAGACTCCCATATGTAATAATACATAAATATAACACATATTTACATGCATGAATCTTGAGAGAATAATACTTCAATTATATATCAGTTATAATCAAACGTTTTGACCTGATGTTTCTAGTTGTTGTTGATTTTTTTTTTCCAGTATAATTTTACTGCCATTTAGAGCTGCCAAATGTGCAGTCAACCTTACAGGGTAAAGTAACCCAGGTTTCGGCTCGTCGCAGTGTGCTGCTTGAATATGAAATGAGTGCAGTGTACTTTTCACAGAGCCCGCTGTGTCCCTGGAAGTAAAACCGAAAGGTCACGGTATTCAACAGGCACTGAGCTGCTGCACAAACAAATGCGTATCAGTTTCTTTTTGCATTGTCTTGATGCTTATTTTAATCCTAATTATGTGTTTTTTGCATTCCAGATAAGAACCGTCAAGGGATTTCATAAACGCCCTGGAAAGGTACAGTAGGCACAACTTTGCTTGCATGAAATAGAAACAAGATGGAGAGAGGAATCTGAACAGACAAGTCTCTGTTCTGTGGAAACATCTGCTTTTCATATGGTGTTCTCAGGAGTAAACAAAGTATAGAAAAAAAAACAGTCTTGTGCAAATGCTCAGCTGGGTACAATCACAAAAATTCAGTTCTGCCAGCGCAGTGCAAATCTTGAGGTTTTTCACTGCTGCAGAAGTTCATTAGTAGTTGTTACAACAAATGAGCAGTTCCCCTGGCATCCAGTATTTGCAGTCGCTTGCCTCCATATTAGTTTTTCATTAATTCAGTCTACCTCCTGCTTTACCTGCGCAGGGGATGAACGGTCACGACTGGGATTAACCAAAACAAACAAAAGAAAAAAAAATATATCTATGTAAAGGTTGAGACTTTTAAGCAGGCTTATTTAAAAACAAAACATAACAAAGAAGTTCCTAGAGGAGCTGCTTTTTCTACGACTGCAGTTCATTGCCTCATTATCCAAAGCTTTCAGTATTCTGTTTCACTGTAAACTGAAAACATTTTTACTAAAATCATGCTTGCCTTGAAGTTGGAAGTCATTGTATGCCTGTATGTGTTTTTGCTGTGTATAAACATCAGTATGTTCCTGCTGTAAAAGGGAGACCGTAAAATGGGATGAATAGCTCTCAGTGAATCCTGATTAATGTAATAGAGTTAGCAAGTAATGCATTAAGCCAGGCCAGGTTGTCTGTATGGCTGATGTGCTGATCATTATTATTTTTTTTGACACTGCTGTTCTTTTCTTTGCACAGATGGTGCTGTTTGAAAAACCTCAGTTCAGTGGCCAGGCACACGAGATTTACAGGGATGTAGCAGATGCTACGTCTCTGCAGCTCTCGCCTCTCATATCTGTGAAGGTTGTTCGAGGATGGTAAGTAGCAAATATTCCTCGCCAAAACTGTCAGATGACAGAAAGAAATTGTCCTGTATAGTTCTAATTGGTGTTCTGTGGTTTTGGGGTGCCAGCATCGTCTGTTAAGGCTTCAACACGATTCAATTTAATGAGGTTTTCTATCTAACTGAACTTAATTCTTATTTGTTTAGAACTGTACATATTTTACGTCCATGTTTTCCTCGCTAGCGGGCACCTATTCCCCTGGCCATTCCTATTTTTTTTTCCGTGATCCGAGCACCTGTGGATCACTGGAAGAGTGTAATACCATTTGCACAAATGTGCCTAACATCAGCCATTTGCCTGTGTGTGTGCATGTGCAGCCTCTGCCTTGCACTTATATAGAGCCCACTAAGTGGGATCTATAGGAAAAAATTTACTTTGTAGTTCTACCAGTGGTCAGATGCTATCTTTGATATTCTCTGCAATTAGAGTTCTCAAAAAAAGATAAAAAAAAAAAAAAAGGATGTTTAAATGCCCTTTCCAACAATGCTGACACTTACACAGGGAGATGAAATAAATCACATTTTTGTGCTGGGCAACAAAAAGGAAAGAATCAAAGACACTGCACAGCTTGATTCCAGTGCTAAAATGATGAAAATCCTAATGTGAAATTAATTCAGAGCTGACATTCAGAAGCCACATCAAAGTAAACTAAATCAGCATTTTATCATATTAAACAAATAGTGGGAGTTAAAGATGCAGTGCTCTCATTTCCATTAGCAAGGACTATTGTAACAGTCTCTCATCCTGTCCTTTCAAAAGCACTGACTTCATCACGCTCACGCCGTGGCTGCCAGATTTTCTACAAGGATGTGTTGTTTTTTTCCCCTTTTCAATGAAATAACTGGAGGAGAAGTAATGTGTTAATTAGTGAGCTGTAGAGGAGCTGGTACAGCCAGTTATGCTAACCGGCTCCCAGCTGTATCCCTAAAGTAACAGGAGAATGATACTGATCTCCTCATCTAGCGTTCAAATAAGTGCATTTCCAAAAATATCAAATTAGTTATACATAATACACAATTTTTACCCATCATTGTTGGCTAATTATATGTGATTATGTTCACACTACAGCTGGGTGCTCTATGAGAAGCCTAATTTTGAGGGCCGCATTATCGCCTTGGAGGAGGGGGGCACTGAATTGGCAAATGAGTGGGCAGAGCCTCAAGTGGGGACAGGACCGCACAACAGCCCTCCAGTGCTGATCGGCTCTATTCGACTTGCTGTCAGGGTGAGTACACTAACGCTGCCTCACGTGGTCTTCAGTATTGACATGATCTTCACCTTAAGCTGGATCTGAAATGTAGCTAACAGACTGCATTGTTTTATTGAAATTCAATCCAGACTCTAGAGCACAAAGGAATACAACTCAGCTAGTTAAGATCTTCCTTGGCTTTATTGGGAGGAATTATTGAAGAACTTGTGCGAGCCACTGCTGATAATGGCTGCGCTTGCTTCCTCCCTCTCTGTAGGATTACAGCATCCCCCGTATTGATCTGTTTACTGAACCCGAGGGCCACGGCAGAGTGACACCGTACCATGATGACACAATAGAGACAGGCTCGTTCGGCATCCCACTGAGTACTGGTTCCATTCAAGTGCACTCTGGGGTGTAAGTAGTTGTTTCTTAGATTTTATCTATGCAGTCCTTAACGAGGAAAGAAATGTGCCTTTTAGGTAATCTCAGTCCTTCTCAATTATATTTGTTCCCGCTGACTAGCTCTTACCTGCTGCGCTCAAATCAAAGCGGTCTTTTTAATAAGATCTTCTCTGTGTTTAGCTTTGACAAATAGCTGAGATAATTATCATTACTACGCTCCTCTGTGCTTATCTTGGTCTTTGGTTTAACTTTCCCACATTTGCCTGCTGAGGAATGTCTGTCCTGCTGTTGCATGTTAGAAATGGGGGAGGTGGGACACTTGGAAAGCAGAGTGGAGAGGAGGAGAACTGACAGAAAGTGAGAAACAGGCAAAGGTGTGGAGAGAATTTGGCATATACAAGAATGTTTTTCTCGGTTACAGGTGTGGGTATTCGAGACATTTTGTGCCCTGCGCCTGAAGGAAATGCTGCCAGTCAGACAATTTCCCCTACAGCTACTTTTGTTGTTTTACTAGTTTTACCGTAGCATTGTTTTTCTCATTATCTCTCAAAAGGAAAACAAAACTAATTGCTGTCACATGGCTGCTCAGCTCTGCTCAACACATAATTGCAAATTCTGCCACTGTAGCTTCTCCTATCCGCTCCTATCTGTGTAGTGTTTGTGTTGTACAAATGTACTGTAACACGCATTTACGCCAGTTGACTTCACTGAACAGACGGACTCGACGGCTTCAGGTGTTTTCTGTGTGTTAGCGGGCTAAAGTTGACATAATTTCTTGGTAATCACTTTTTTAGGCGGGTGAATGAGCTGAGTGCATTTTTCCTGCCAGAGGCTCGCATGTGGTTGTTGGTATGGGGCATTGTGCTGTGGCACATCAGGGCTTAAAATACCAAAGTTAGGGGCATTGTTCCCACAAAGGCTGCTTACACTATAAATGTGCATTGTGAAGAAAAGTGATTTGAACTGAAGCGTGCCACTCCTCAGATATTTTGGTCTAAAACAAATCGTTTTTGTTCCTAGCTCTAGGTGCATGGCTCATAGCTGAGGGAGATGTAGAATTAAACCCAAATAAAGCCGGGCAGTGCCTAATGTACCAGGGGAAAGTATAAGTCATTACTGCCTATACTGTGACAGAAAACGCTGCTGCTTATTTCTGTGTTGGAAAAAAGGAACAGAAAGTTTGTTATTTTTATGGCTGATTTTTTTTTTTTTACAGCTGTTTTTAAGGTCCTGACTAATAGCGGTTTTAAAACAACCATGAGATGTGTTGCTAGGTGTAATGTGAATAAAGCCTTTTGTTTACTTACCATGCAATGTGGGCATTCCTCCTTCCTTCAGGTGGCTGATTTTCAGTGATCCGGGGTTCCAGGGAATGGTAGCTGTGCTGGAAACAGGAGCTTACCCTTTTCCTGAGACCTGGGGCTTCCCGTCACCTTTTGTGGGATCTCTTAAGCCACTTAAAATGGTTCGTATTACTGCGCAACATCTAATGCATCCTGCGTCTCTGTCATTCCATCACTTTGGTTTAGGTATAAAATAACTCTCAACTACTGCATTGACTGCCATAAACGTGTGTTGTTACAGACTTTGTTGATTCTCTTACTTTTTTCTGGTGGTCACCATAACATGTTCATTTTTGGTTATTCGTAAAAAAATTGGTACATATTTAAGGACCCTAGAGGCTATAAATTCAGTGATGCTCATGATCCCCAGAATTCTTATTTTTTTTTATCCTGTGCTGTGAGAATCGTGCAGGTAATTCATTATTTGGAGAATTAATTACCTGCGAGCCAGTGAGCATTATGTGTTGTGCCTCCTGTAAGCTCTATTTAGCAAGCACCCTAACATCAACAAAGACCAATGAGCATCATCTGTGAGAAAGGGCCACTGGATTGACACGATATTTGTTGCAAACAGTGCACCCTTTCAGATGAATTAATGAGCTTGATCTTTCATCAAGTGCAATCATTAGATCAAATACTTAATTTGTGCAAAAGACTCGTTTAAAAACAAATGCAACTGCAATTGTGCAAAACGGCTGACGTTCCCATAAGCCACCGCTCTATGCTGTGTTCAGCGGTAATGACCAGATGCTGGCATTTCTGTTACCACCTTTTCCATATTGCAGTCACTCTCTGTCCAAAAGGCAGCCGGTGTAACAATTAGCAGCGTCCATTATTATTCCCCACAGAGACCAAAGCTCAGACCAGCCAGTACGATCTGTGTGAAGTGTTTTGTTTTTTTTAATTCTTCTACCAGGTCAATGGGATTATCATCATTTTTGAGAAAATTAGTTGAACTGTGTGTGTAATTGCTGGCAGGTGTTCTATTGCGTGCACATAATTACAGAAGAGCATTGTTGTTGATGATGATGTCTCTGTTCCAGGGTGGTTTCAAAGTGGAGAATCCCGATGAAGTCAAGGTAGGCACATTTCTTTTTTTTCTTTGACCTCACAAAGAGGGAAAAGAGAAACAATTTAACAATTTAATGTTAATTCTGCAAATGATAAAATAGCCAATTGGTGAATTGTAATATCTGTGTCGAGTATGTAGGAAAAACATGTCTATAAAAGGCCTACAGGCATTGCACAATTGCCCAAATGTTTTGTAGTTGTGGGCTTATTTCATTTAAGGCCACAAAAACTAAAGGAAAGGAAGTTCCAATACACTAACCACAGTGTATTTTAAGAGCAGGAATTTCCACAGTTAACAATGTGAGAATGAGATAAACAGATTATTTTTAGGTTGAATATGCCGTTCTGTCATTCAACAGTTGTATAAGGTGAAAACCACCAAAAAGCACACAGTCTTAATATTGTGCCCTTATAATATGCGTTTGAATACATCATTTGTGGTTATGTGGAAATACATGTATAGATGTTTTTTTTTAGGAAATAAAACATAACTTGTGCATCAAGTGAATGTAAGCTGTCCTGTCTTTGATGCAGGCTGTTGTATATGAGAAGCCGGGCTTTGAAGGCTCCTGTATGGAAATCGATGGTGAAATTTTCAGCTTTTGCGAGAGTGAAGAAGACATTGATGCTGATGGTGCAAACCTTGACACAACGAAACTGAAGTCTGTGGGCTCTTTAAAGATCACTGGAGGATTGTGAGTCTACTTTTGCATCTCGCTTTGCTTTTAAGGGATGAAGTTCAGAAGCTGTCTTACTTTGGAGCAAAGTTTGTGCTGGACTAAGTTTATGGCAGAAAGTGATTCTGACATAATATAATTCAGTCACAATCTACAAATGCAGTGACGTCTCTGCACTTTTCTCCCATCAGCTGGGTGGGCTACAGCCAGCCTGGGTTTGAGGGTCAGCAGCACATCCTGGAGGAAGGAGAGTACCTGGACTGCAGTGAGTGGGGTGGCTCGGAGCTTCTGTCGTTGCGACCTATACATTCTGTGAGTACAGTAGTAACTGTGGGGTGATGTTCAATTTTGCATAACCACTCTGAGTTGATGAAGGTCAGACTTAGATTGCAGCTGATTGTCGGAAAAATGAAAAGAGCACGCTTTTCTAGTCTTAAAGACCATTCAAAGTGCTTTATGCTACAACATGAGTTCACTCATTCTGATGCATCTTAATTCTATCACACACGTCAGTGAATTCATCAGGGGCGATTCTGGGTGCGGTACTTTCTTCTTTAGATTACAGCTAATGTAAAAATCATTCAAAACTTTGGAGACCGTAACCTTTTACATAAACACTGACTATGAACAGTGTGCAGCATTAGCAAGCAGGGAGACATATTCATTAAATACCGGAGAAAATGATCATTTTCCAAGTCTTTGTTGGGGAATTGGTTTAAATAAAAGAAAGCTAAAATAAGCTTTTGTTTTAAGAAGCTGTTGTAAAGAAATAAATTGCATAGTATCCCCAGTGGGCATCGCTAACTTTTGGATGCACAAAACAAACTAAAAAGTCTGCAGAAATATATGTACAATAACAACTCGAAGGCATAAACAGTTTTCGAATGGTCAAAATTCTATAAAGAAAAGCACATTTTTCACATTGATCTTACCCCAAAGCAGTTGTGGCTCAAGGGCACTTTCATTATGGTGCTTTTTGTCTAAAACCTGTTTATCAGGCCGGCCCACTAGCAAAACATTGTCTTTTTCACCATTTTTTGTGGACTTTCTCTGTTCTGAGACCTCACCTCCCGTCCATGTGTATATATGTGAAAAGCTGGAGGCAGTGACAACAGCAGTAAGGCCTCCCATACAGAACAGAGCAGACATCAGTGACAACAGATAAGATACCATTTTAGGCAGATAGAAGCATGAAAAAGGGGAAGATCAGGTGGAGGCGGGTTGCAAAGCAGCTGCAGTTGTGCAGCAGTATGTTAAAGCAACCTAAATAGTGTACCTTGTATGAGATTGCCATATATATATATATATATATGAAGAGAGAGAGAGAGGGGTATTAGCTGAGGCATCAGCTAATGTGGACTGGCATGGAGATCAGCTGATATGCCAGGATTGTGACTGAGCTTGATTTCGTGTCATACCTGAACTAATACTATTTTCGTTTTTTGAACGATGTTTGCATGAACTTGAAAGTCGTTGTGTAATCGTTTTCTCTAATTGGTATGACTGGGAAAATGTAACTGATTTGACAGTTTAAAACCTGCCTGCAGTAAATGTCTGATTGGCTTTTTTCTAAAGCCTCGTATCCATTATGTTGATATTTGAGGCAGGATTTGGAGCGTTTCTCTTCAGGTTTACATACGATGATTTTATTCTTGCCACAGGATTTCATGTCTCCACACCTCAGAATGTTCAGCGACAAAGATTTTGGCAAGCTGGGGGTGAACATTGACCTGACAGTGCCCGTTATTAACATGGATGACACGGGCTATAGCATGAAGACACAGTCCATTGATGTCATCGGTGGTGTGTAAGTGAGATACTTATCCCTGTATCCTTTACTGCTTTGTGATCATTAATGGTTAAAAAAACAAGGTTTAGGGTATTTTACAGCACAACTTCTTTTTGGCTGTTAGAATTAAGTTAAATACTTTGTCATTCCTAAACCGTCTTTTACTACAAGACTTATGGTGTAAAGTCAGAGTAACCTACATGTTTTTAGACGCTTTCCTTCCCGCCAACCTAATGATTAGTAGAGGCTACAGTTCCTGTGTAGTCTTGTTTGCTTTATTACCCTTCATTGCTGCTCAGGTGTGCAGCGGCAAGACTGCCACACCTCTGCTGACAGGTCAAGACAGATTACCTTGTTCACTAATGGTTAGTCTGCCACACCTATGTTCCCGTCAGCATAAACTGACCTTAGAGCAGACAGCCTTAGACTGTTTGCAGAGGGAAATAACTGAAATTTTTGGAGAGTGTGGAGGAGGCGGACCCAGCTATTTAAACTTTGTTGACAAGGAATTGTTTGTATTTGGAAATTCTTTATTTCCTTGAGGGTTTTTTTTTAATCATCATCTTTTTCTTTTTTTTTTAATCACATGCTGTGAGCCGTTGCTGTCTTCCATCGCTGCTTGTCTTTCTCCCTCTTTTATGGTGAGATCAGCTGCAAAAATGCAGAAGTAAACAAACCAGAAGCAAACAAGAATAATGAAGTGCAGGGCATGCTATGGTGATTACTTGTACCCAAGGGAGAGGAAGAAAATGGTTAATAATGTGGAACATTACGTCCTTCTTTATGAGAAAGGACTCTCATGACATTGAAAGGTTATTCTCGCTGTGCTGCTAGTCTGTTATTAGGCTGCACAGCCTTGCCTATGTCCAGCTGCTGATTTGCTTTCAGTTTGCTTTGCTGGGAGAAAACTGTCAGTCTTTCAGTCGTGCACGTTAGGACACACACACACAGTTCCACAGCCACTCATGACATGCCACATTTTTCAGCAGCATAACTGCTGAGATGCTATCATGTGGGAGTGTATTGGATTTTGAGCACAAGTAGTTGCTGAACGAGCACAACTGTGACCAAATTCTTGTGGTTTCTTTTCTTTGTTGGCAGCCGGGGCGCATCAAACACTGTGTCTTTACCAATTAAAATGAGATGAAATGAAAATGAAAAAAAAAAAAAAAGTCATGTCAAAATTAAAGGGCACTTCTCTGTTTTTATTCTCAGCTGGGTTGTGTTTGAAGAACCAGGCTTTTGTGGTGAGTCCTACGTCCTGGAGAAAGGCCTGTATGGAAGCCCAGAGGACTGGGGGGCACTGCAGCACAGAGTTGCCTCAACAATGCCCATCCTGCTGGTAAGAGTGGTGACTCATAGGGTGGAAACATTGTCTGATTATTAGACAGATGGTCCAGCAACTGTAATATTTTACATTTAATCATTGCAGCTGCCAGTGTGTTTGCTTGACTTGCACAATTACTTTCAATGAGCTTTGCATGATGAGTAATTGCGCAACTGACAGAGAATTTTCATTTCCTCTCGTGGTACGAGTGTGACTCACCAAGCGGTTTCATTGCTTGTTACAGATCACAACACTTGTTAATAATTCAAAATTTAAGATGGAATTCTTAGAAATGGAAGCGGAATCTCAGGGATAACAGGCAAACCTTTACACAGCAGATTATCTTTGGGAGCATGAGGCAGAGCAAAAATGTGAATAAATTTATCTACCCAGTGCGAGAGAGGAAAATACTTGTCATTAGACTGAAAGCAGAAACATCTTAGATCACAAAAGTGACTCATCGTGAAGCTGCTTTGGTTACAAACTGGATGATGACAAAGAGACACGCAACGCACAAGTCTCAGTGAAATGCAGTAAATGGAGTCCTAATTAGAGTGGGGCTAATCATTAAAATTAATATTTTGGCGTCAGCTTTAAATTAAAGATGGTCTGTTCTGACTGCGTGCATAAAACACTGCTTTGAGTTTTACATGTAAAAAAATAAATACTCAAAAAGCTGGCCTTAGAGGAAGCTAGTGAAGCAGTTAAACATGTAGGCAGTGGCTGGCAAATAACCAGGGCCTGTCCCCAGTGAGTGTGGTAGAGTGGCAAAGTGAACTGATGGCGTGCAGCTGAGATTCAAGATTTATTGACCTTTATTGTCATTGTGCAAGCACAACAAAACTGCAGTTATGGCAACCTCACATGACATATTAAAATACTGGACTGTCATTGTTATAAAGTGGCAGTTAACAAGTGCACCTGCAGCAGGGCAATATTGTATTTTATACACACACACAATGCAAAACTTGAGTGTAAAAATACTGCATGTTAAGACTTTACACAAGTTATTGTCAGACTGAGTTCAACAGTGTCAGAGCTTTTGGGAAGAAGCTGTGTTTGATTGTGTTTGTGCATGCACGGATAGCTCTGAAGCGCCTGGCCCAAGGTAGGAGGTTGAACAAATTGTGTCCACAGTGTGCGGTGTCTGTGCGGATTTGCTTGGGCCTCCTCGCGCAGGGAGAGATCTATAGACACTCTAAAGATGACAGCTCTGTGCCAGCAACATTTTGCACTCTTTCCGCAACACACTGGAAGGTCATTATGTCGGCTTTGTTGCAGCTGCCTTACCGAGCTGCCACGCAGTTTGTGAGGATGTTCACGCTATGCGTCTGTCAGAGCTTGCAGATGGCCTTTGGTGGGGGTTGGCTCTCCTTAGCCTTCTCGGGAAATAAAGGCGCTGTTATGTCTTACAACTGCTGAGGAGGTGTGAGGTGGAAAAGTCCTCTGTGATGGTGACCCCCAGTAACTTGAAGCTGGGGGACAAATAGCTTGTGAACCTCCATGATTTATGCAGCCTCAGTATCTTCAGTCATAAGCCCAGTGACTGTTGTGTCATCTGCAGGCTTAACAATGGCATTTAAGTTGTGGATGGGTTGGCAGCCATGAGTAAAAATCACATAAAGGGGTTCAGTCCACAGCCTTGGGGGACTCTGGTGCTCAAAGTGAGGATGGAGATGAGGATGTGAAAACCAGTATCAGGTTGCGTATGCGGTAGGTTTAGTGCATGGAGTTTGTCCACCAGGTTGTTCAGAGTGATAGTGATAAATGTTGAGCTGTAGTCAACAGAGAGGTGTCGTATTTGTCAAGGTGATAAAGGGCTGCACTGAGAGCTACACAGATGGCATCATCATTGCCCAGTAGGCAGTAGCGGTGTAGATCAGCTGGGAGGGATTCTTTGATGTGAGTATCAGTTGTTCAAAGCCTTTTGGGATAAAAGTGGCTAGATCGACTGGCCAGTGCTTGTTGGGGTGAGTTACAGTAGATTTATTTTGGGAACAGGCATACAGGGAGTGTGGATAGGGAGAGGCTGAACATGTGCGTCAATACCTCTGACAGCACAGGCCCTGGAGTACTTGCTTATTTTCTTGTGGTGATGCTGCAGAGTGTTCGCTGCAATTTGTGAATGCCATCCAGTGTCCTATCAGTTTGTGACCGGCTGGAGTTTGATTTGATTATTATTTGTCAAACTGTGCAAAGACTTGGTCGAGTTTCTCTGTTGGCTGCTGTGTGCTGCCTGTTATGAGAGCAGGATAAGCGAGCCAGGCTGTTGGTGGCAGAGCGAGTGAGGAGCCGAAGAATGGTTGGCTGGTAGCTGATGAGGATGCACATGGAAACAAAGAGTTGCTTCAAAGTGTCGGATGACATGAGTAATAAGCTGGATCGGACGTAGGAGTAGTGTTAGAACCGCACAGGGGAATGAATGATCCAGCAAGTTGCTGCAGGAGCTCGATTAGTGGATGAGGTGTGTTGATTAAAGGGGCAGGAAGTGAGTGCAATGGCCAAACAGATACACAGAGAAACTATATAGTGATAATAACAGGGAACTGGCAATGAGACAGGAGGGAAAGAAAAACAGGAAAACAAAAGGACGGGGAGAGGGCATACCAGACAGATCTCAGCTCCACAGTTTTTATAGACTTAACAGGCATTTTGAAAAAGTCTGTTCACAGATCCCTTCCAAAGTGCGATAAATGAAGCAATAATCAGATGATAATTATTGTTGACCCCATTAAAGTAAGCAATGTAGCCCCCCTCCCCACACACACACACACACACTACCTCCCACATTGTTGCGTCTCTCCTTTCCCATCAGTGCCACTCTCTTTTGTGATTCAGTGCATGTGACTCAGTCTCAATAATCTTTTTTTTTCTTCCCATTTCAGGATGATTTTGAGAACACTTCAAAGTTTAAGGTAAGCATTTAAAAGGGAGGGGAAAAAAAGCGCATCTAATCTTGCATTGTTATTGCCATTATTATCTGATGAGGAGTGTGAGGAGCTCAGAGTGGATGACTCAGTCGTGTTTTCTTGCTGTGTGTGCCTCAGGTGCAGCTTTTCTCTGATCCAGGTTTTAAGGGCTCTGTTCTCACTCTCGAGGACAGTGTGGCCTCCCTGCAGGATGGTTTCTCTGTGGCCTCCTGCAAGGTTCTTGCTGGAAGGTGAGTAATACCGTACTCCGTGAAGAGACGATACCACTGTGGTGCTGTGAGCTGAGTTTTTGGTACTAAAAATCACTTTAAAACAGACTCTCAAAAGCAGATTTTAGGAATATGTGTCCCAAGGTGATCTGCTACAATTGTGGCTGGATATTGGTGATATTAAAAAGCTTTTTCTGTAATTCAGAGTCCACTTTAACCCTAACCCACTGTCACACGTCCCAAAAATGCCATTTGGCAGAAGTTGGTGAAAGACTACATGCATTACATATTATATAATGCATCATCCATATTAATATACTATTTTCTTAGGCCCGTTAATAAGTAAGAACTCGGTAGCTCAGTAAGAACTCTTCTTTACCCTCAAGCTTGAATAATAATTATTGGAGAATAATAAAATTGAAAACCATATTTGCGCAGGCATTTTACATGATTATCATCCATCTTATTCAGTCCAGAACATGAGCCCATTTTTGGTTTTGTGTTTCGTGTGTGTATTAATATATTTGTGTATTTGCATTTATGCATATGACTTGCAGCTGGCTGGCTTTTGAGGGCCAAGACTTCACTCGCAAGATGTATGTGTTAGAAGTGGGGAGCTACCCAGATCTGAGATCAATGGGCTGTGTCAGTGCAAGCTCCTCCATCCTGTCACTACAGACTGTCGGCTTTGTAAGTCTGTAATTGAATTCTTTTAACAAATTAACACTCACTCCCTTTTGACAAATTGCCTGAACTAAAACCTGTTATTTTTGATCATTAAACCCTGGGACGTAGATATTATGTTTTCTAGGATTGAATATGTTGGTGGACTGCAAGCCTGTTTAAGGAGATTAAGTATTAAATGTGCTCTCATCAGTATTTAAGCCTTGCAAAGCTGCCCCTTTGTAATTGACAGCTGAAGACTCCACAGATGAATAGCCATTCCTATTATACTGTGTCTGTCTGAAGGGCGCATGAGTAATTGGTGCAGTGAAAGGCCTGTAAGCACAGGTCTGTACAGTCACAGAAAAGTTGGAGACCACTCGGATGTCCTTGCGGCGCATTGCGTTCACCCTTTAATGATGAAATTTATGTCATTTGGACCCAAGCAGATGTGGGAATTATAAATCTCTGTCAGGTGGCATGGTTCCAAATAAATTTCTGTTTTTCCAATGATCTCAAAAGCAGTAAAATTCTGTCATCATTTGAATCTTTTAACTAATCTGCATCTTTTCTAAATCTCCACCTTTTTCTTTTTTATATTTTCTGAAAATGGAAAATGTTTTTGACATCTTGTGAGGAAACTAATGGATGAATCATCCCCAAACTGAAATACGACTATATAAGTGATTATATTAAAAAAAAGTAATTGTTAATGATGGCGATTTTGCACCAGAAGGGGGGAAAAAAATCTCATATTTCAGCTTATTTATTTCCTATCATCTAAATAGAAACCACCATGCAGTATTAAATTAGTTGCTACTGTTGACCCATGACATTAGTGTCCATTTAGAAGGCAACCCGTCTTTTACAGTAAACAGGGACTGAAATGCCAGGGAGCACAATGATGTGAGTGTGGTCTGTTTCCAGGGTAACTTCAAAATAACCTTAATGTCAACCTGTATAACCTGCAGCTTTCAGCATTTGTTAATGCACTTGTCCTTTCTGTCTTTCTTGACAGGAGTTCTCACTTCCATCCATCACTCTTTTTGAGCGATGCGGTCTGCGAGGGAAGAGGGTGGTTCTGACAGATGGATCGGTCAACCTTCAGCTGGCTGGAGGCTGCGGCAGAGTCCAGTCTGTGCTGGTGGAAGGAGGCCTGTGAGTACTTTTCAAATGCTGTATGAAAACTCACTCTATGGGAATGTAAATCAGCCAGCCAGCTGCCACTAAAGCCGCCCTGTAGCTTGTGCTTAGCAGGTTCGTGCATAAGAGCCTCTTTTTCTTTCGGCAGGAGGCTAAGCCAGCCCTACTGGCAAAACATTTTTTAAAGCCAAGCAACATGTGACACAATAAAATTCTTTATTTTTCACTCACGTCCAGCAGTGGCCTGCTGTTTCCCAGCAGCTCCACATCGAAATCCCTGTTGTTTTTATTTCAAATTCAAATGCTATTATCTGCTAAGTCGACATGTCAAAACATTTCCAGAACTTTCTGGTATTTCCATTCTGCTCTTTGTATGGCAAACCACACCCATGCATTTTGCTACTACTATAAGAATAAATTACAGCGTTAGAAAATTTAAAAAAGAAAAGAAAAGCCTTAGCAGAAAAAGCACTGTCCTTACACTCAAAGATGAAGTATTTTGAGATAACTAGCGGGTACCTTAATATTTGCTGGAACAGGTGAAGAAGAAGAATTCATTTGGGCCTAACATATAGACTCAGGCATGACATTTTGCAGCTTCAGAAATACTGAATGCAGTGCAGGGTCAGCACATCTTATACTGCAGAATGGCAGTGCTGGCAAATGGATCGATGATGGAAACCTGCTGCTGATGTGCAAGATTTAGACTGTAGGTGTGAGCCAACACTGAGGAAATAAAGGGCTCACAGTGAGGCAGAGCTGCCTCTGGATTGGCACATTCCTGCTGCAGAAGAGACGAGCCATTAAGCCGCGAGTGAAAGGCAACGTCTAACCTCAAAGCAAAATTAGACTGTTGTGAAACTCAGCGGTGTCATTATCTTTTGCTAAGCTTTGCATGGAAGCCAAGATTCAGAAATACAACCACTTTTTAAAATAAAATGTGTAATTTGTACCATCAGGACAATGTAAATTTTAATGTGGAATTTAAAAAAAAAAAAAAAAACAGGTATGAAAAACACTGTTTGTGTCTGCTGTCTCTCTGTTCTCGAGTGTCCTGTAATATCCTGCCCAAATGTTTCTTCCCTCACATGAAGGAAGAGGATATTGAGAGAAATGAAAACAATGGCAGGCTTTTTCACGCCAAATTTCACTGATTGTGACCGACTGTCAGTCCCCAGACAGCAATAACAGCTTGATAAGGAAGTGTTGTTTTCATTGTAGCTGTTGAGTACGTGAGACTTGACTGTGTTTTTTGTCTTGTCTTAAACAATCAGGTGGGTATTATATGAGGGAATCAACTATCGGGGTGCTCAGATTTTGCTAAAACCTGGTGAGGTGCTCGACTGGCGGAAATTCAGCAGCTGGCAGAAAATTGGATCGCTCCGTCCTCTTATACAGGTATACAATATCTGATTAGTGCAGTACACTGCTAGTAATGTTAAAATACTGCACATGTGCACATAAACAAGGCCGATCTTGATCCAATGTTAGCTGTAACAGTCAAGTTGACTTGAAATTCCCTTGCTAAAGCTGCGAACCCTGTTTGTCACTGAGAAGGACCAACTCCCTGTCCGTGTTTTCCGAGCAGAAACAAGTGCACTTCCGTTTAAGGAACAGGCAGACGGGGCTGATGATGTCGGTGACCGGTGAATTTGAGGATGTCAAACTTCTGCGGATACAAGAAACAGAAGAAAGCGGTGGTTTGGAGCAAATTTGGTTCTATCAGAACGGACATCTACACTGCAAGGTAACAGTGCCCTCATTATACAACTAATCAATAAAAAAGGTCAATGGCGGGCAGCTCGAAGATCATCCTAAGGTCAAATCTCAGACCAGAATCAAAACCAGGGTAAAGAGTTTTTAAAGAAGAGTGAACGCAGGTCAAATAGAGGCGTTTTCTGCACTATATTTGATTATATACTCTATAATCATGTGATCAATATCTATTAAACCTTCACCATTCTACCTTTTTCAGTGAAGGTAGCAACTGGTAATTTGCATACCTCTAATTGACTCCTCTCTGTTTGCAGGGATTGGAGGAGTGCTGCGTAAGTCCCAGTGGTAGTGTGACAATGGCAGGAGGCCGTGTGGGTCTCACCCCAGCGCTAGATGACCAAACCCACCTCTGGAGTATCACCCCTGAGGGCTTTATTCGCTATACCCTCACCGCCGATCTAGTCCTTGAAGTCAAAGGTAAGTTTTTTACAACACCAACCGTGACATAGTTCACATAGATGATTTGTATATGAAGCCTTGTTAGTTTGTACTACGAGCACCATCTGGGACAAGTTTGCCACAGGGGGTTCAAATGTTACATAACATTTCAGTTCCGGTTTGATTTTCATACACTAAATGTTCAAGTCTGATGGTTACGTCTTATGAAATGTATCAAATTCAAACACACTGATAACCACAGATATTAGAATTATCAAGTATTCCATGTTCCCACGCTCATTTAAGAGGTAGTAAAGAGTGCATCATCTGTGCATAACGCATTAAAAAGTTCATGAAACCTGTGGTTAAACAGCACTAGAGAAAAACTGGGGAATAGTCACTTTGTTTGCATCATTGTCAACTAGTGACCCCTTGTGGACTGAATAATAGTGTACAAGCATCAAGAATCTTCCCCGGCAATAGGAGTACTGCACAACATACCATACAGTAGTTTTCATCATTATGATATTTTAAATTAAATAAGATTAAACGTGTATAAAATATCTGCTAAATGAAAACGTTGGTCTCTTTCAGGTGGTCAGCTTTATGACAAGAACCAAGTGATTCTGAACACACTTGATCCAAGTAAACTACAACAAAGGTGGGATGTGGAGATTATATGAAAACGCGAGTAACACAGTGACCACAGACGAGTGACCACAGACGAGTGCTCACAGACGAGGTACGCCGTTGGAGGTGCTCCACAATTAGCTGCAGGGGAACCACGAAAAAATTAATATTTTTATAAGAATATATTACTACCCAATGAACATGTAAACAGTTCGTTCTGGACTTAACATGTGACTCTTACACCATGTATCAGTTTGGGGTCAATTTGAAAAGTCCTGTTTTTGAAAGAAAAAACATAAAATTGATCACATGTTGTAAATGGCAATTAAGGATTAATGGAAATCCATCACAAATAGTTTCAGATGTTTCTATTAAAGGATAATTGATTGTGTGAGCACAGTTTAAAAAAACTGTTGTGATGATTCAAAAAGTTATAAGTTTGACTAGTTTTAGTCTTTGGAACATTTTGGCTGTTTTGACACTAAAATCAGCCTTTTAGCATGAATGTACATTAGCCTACGCCTATGCCAATATTCCATTAAAAATCACTGATGTGAATTATGATTCCACGTTCCATTGTTATTTACAACTTATCTGATCAATTTAATGTTTTATCGGATCAAAACAAAAAAATTACCCCAAACCTTTGAGCTGTATTGTGTCTTCATTAAACAAATCTGTTTCTACCTTATTTTAATTAACTTAAAACAGTGTTAAAACTTTTTTGGATCTTTTTTTTTTTTTTTTTTAATAAAATGTCCTGTTATTCAGTACACATTGCCTTTTTTTTTCCAGCTGCATGCAACACAATGAAACAGCATGTATTTTATTTTTGTTTAATCAAAACTATACAACACAGAACTGTTTTCGATATACTGTAATAAAATTATTTTTGTCAATGAACTTTCTGTCAAACACATTTCACAGTTCAGCAGACTGACCTGCACGAAAACATTCCAGCTTTATAGTTTTAGTTGTTCCTGGAAGGTTAAACTTGCCCGTGTCTTTCAGATTACTTAGCTTTACATGATGTCCACATAATTTCAGATACAAGTAAATGATGCGGAGCTCATACAGAAATGCAAAAGAAAGCAAAGGGTTTCTCCTATCTTTGTAACAGAAAAGCTTCTTCACACAACTGTGTGTTGTACCAGTCAGCAAATTACCTCTGTAACGATGGTAACCATGACCAGCTGTATGTTTACATGAACGGCATTTATCAGTGTGTAGGTGGTAATAATAGTAATTTCACCATGATGAACACAGCATGACTCAAGCACCTTGTGAAAACTTCCGAGCGCAGTACAGAAGGAGCTTTAACAAGAACTACAACTTCTGGTATGTTCTCATTACAAGCGCAGGTGACGCTTGTAGTCTGCCGCACAACAGGCTGCGGAAGCCTTGTACAGGTGAGAAGGATCATGAGAGTAATTCTCTTGGCACCTTCTTTCCCCTATTTAGCTTTGCTTGGCTGTTTCTTGCACTGACTCTGCAATCTCTGTGCTGCTGTCCTGCACCAACTCTTGAGCCTGTCTGTCGTCCTCTTCAGCCACCCTGACTACAGTCTTCCCTCTGGCGTGGCCCTTCTCCAGCTTCTGAAAAGCCTGAGGCACCTGAGTAAATGAGAACTGGGCCTCCACAACAGGCAGGATCTGCGACAGAGCAGCGGAAATGTGAAACAATTAAAAGATCAGATTTATATGCTCAGACAGGAGTTAAACTCTATCCATCCATTTTCTTCGACTTAGTTTTGGCATTTATTTTAACGGGTCTAAAAAACAGATGCGTGGAATTTGCTTTGGTTAGCAGCAGAATTAGTAATGACAGTTTGTCAATTACATATAATGTGACAACTTATGTAAATTGCGCACACGAGGTAAGTGCCATGCATTAATGGCGGTAAACCAGGCGAAATGAGTAACTGTCCAAACTTAATAGCACTGAAACCATTTACACTGTAATTTCTAAGTGAACATCATTTTTGCAAGTCACAAAGCTCTGCAAATTATAGTGATCCCATAATCAAACCCATTATCAGACTGGTTTAGTCTAGCAAATAACCACAAGCTCCTAATGCTACAACATCTCTGCTTTCATAGCTGTAAAAGTGAAAACGTGAGGGAGGGGTTTAGAATGTGATGAGGCTGGACAATCCTGCGCTAGTCCCACAACACAAGCAGCCGGGCTTGTTATTCTGGTCAGCATCTCTTGTCTTTAACAATGAATGGGGAGGACGGTCGCGTCACTGGAAACCGTCCACACTTCTGACTGCGAATAGGACAGAGGGCAGCGAGAGCGTGCGTGTGTGTTTTGTGAGGAGTGCGGGGGCACCGGAGGCCGTGTGTGTCCATGGATTCCCACCGCTGGCCTGAGTGTGCTGCTTGCTGTAAGCCCCAGCACAAAAGGACAGAGGTCCCACACGCTTTTGCGAATGGCTGCTCAGCACTGTTTAAAAATCCATTCACCGTCTGATGGCGCCTGACTCAATCGCCCAGCAGCCAACCGTGCACACCACCAACCAGCCAACCAACCAGAATAGCAGGAATGCGATTTTTCACTCCTTAACAAAGCCATATGGGAGCCTCAAATACAAGATTGTAGGGAATCCATGCTATGTTCAATATTCAGTGGGTTGTATGATCGCCATCCCTGCATAAATTCAACTCTCTGGCTGTGTTGGATTTGCTAATTAGACATCTCCCTAATTCTGTCAGTACAAACGGTCCTGAAAGGCAGGTGTGCATGGTATGAATAATAAAACCATACAGTACCTTCCCAGCATCTACCAGCCTGCTGACTTCATCTAGGGCAGGTCCATCTGGTGCATAAAATGCCCACCTATAGAAGACTCCACTTGATAAGAAGTTCTAAGAAGAAAGCAAATGGGAGGCAATAATTAGAAGTCAGGCTTGTCTGCATCTCATCCACATGAAAAAGCACACAGAGTGGTTAAATGTGAAAATTATGAAAAATTAAGATGTGAATCAGAACAGCGAAAAATAACTGAGCTGAATAAAACACACACGACAGTCGCGATGACGTAATTAGCACCATAAACTGAAGAGGAAGTAACCACATTTTGCATGAAAGAAAAACTCATCACTAATATCCTGATAAGCTATCACTAAACTAGTTAAAGTTTTACATTTAGATTATCATCCAACATATACTTTGATTTTACAGATTTTCAAAGCATCATTATGACCAATGAAATTAAAAAAAGAAATGAAGCTGAAGATGAGCAGAAACAGAAATACAGAGTTATTACCGGTGTTACTGTCCACATTTAATAATGGAATTATCATTTATGAAACTTGTTCTTAAAAGATAACACATATCCTGAAAACTGGCATTTTGTTTCACACACAAACAAACTGCACCTCTGATCATATCATATCACATGAATCTGAGCTGCAGTCCTTTTAGAGATGCGTGATTCTGAGCCCACATACTTTGCTTGATGGCCTACTAGCTTAATAGGGCACCTAAATGGAACAGAGAAACCACTAATGGTTTTGCTAATCTTTTTCTTGCTATATGTGAAAAAGACCTGGACTGCTTTCCCTGAGAGAGGTCTGTAAAAGGTGCCCCAAGTGCAAATGTCTAAAAAATAACCCTGTAAACAAGACAGAAAATCTGATGCAATAATCCATTAAAAACAAAACATAGCACTGCTGGATATTTAATAATATTATGCTATTATGTAACACTGCTCTGCCACATCTATTAGGCTTTGGTAAAATTACCTTGATTTGCTTGCAAAAAAAAAAAAAAAAAAAGACAGTTCAGGATTATTCAGTGCAGTCAAGAATTTAGACACTAGAGGGCTCAGTTGCTCTGTGATCGCCCAGATAAAAGTGGCAAACTGTCCAGCATTGGGCACCGCAGCTGAGCCCCACCAAACTGACCAGCTGGCTGCTCCCACGGACAAAGGGGCTCGGAGGCTTGGCAAGAAACACACAAATACTGGTCTTCGTTTGGGGGGGGGGGGGGGGG
>JAVDPK010001530.1:447356-517470 GCA_034780415.1 Cichlasoma orientale
ATAGCTGGCCACAATCTGAACAAACACCAAATACTGCTGGTTCAGCAGCAAACGCATGCACGCACACACACACTGTCTCATCCACACAAACCCAGTTCTAACACTGCCAGCTGTGCTGTCACCAGCGCCTACCCTGCCCAGAACAAGTTCACTCAGTCCCTAGAGCAGCTCCACCCTATCCTTGTCTGTTCACTATCTTCAATGCAAGAAACCCGGCTGCTGCTGCTGCTGCTGGGTGGGGGGTGCTTACACGCATGCAGGGACTGCGAAGCTCAGTCAAGTAATCTCCTGATTCTTCCCTCCCTCTGTCACCTGAACTCCAATTTATATAAATCAACTGAATGGAAATGTTTTCTTTCCCTTCCACTGAGGATCAAGAATGACATTTCAGTGTGGAAGCACCGGCAGTCCACAGCCAGTCGAATGCCTCAATGAGAAAAACAAAGCTCAGTGCATTTTATGAAAATAAACAACTGCAAAGGAAGGGTTTTTTTTTTTTTAGGTAAGCGCACATCCACGCTTGTCTGAATCAAAAGTTCGTTTTATTGGTGTTTACCTGAATGGCCTTGTTGTGCAGAGCGAAACCAGCATTCAATGTACCGTCCAATAAGCCCATGGAATCGGTGTTAAGGAGCAAAGGTGTTACCAGTGTGACGTATTTTGCACCAGACCAGGGCTTCAGCAGGCCTATCGCCCACTCCTCTGTGTCCTCACCCACACCATCCAAAACGACGTCAAACCTTGAGATCCGAAGAGAGAAAGAGAAACTTGGAAAAATCTTGTTGTAAATATGGTTCAAATACTAAAAAAAAATGAAAAAAACTTCTTCAAAACAAATTATCCTACGGTCAGTATGGAATGCATTGTACTGATGGAGCACCCACTTAAAATCTAGGAACAGATAACTACTGTGCCTTCAAGCCGAAGCCAAGGACTACCAATTTTGTTTTAGGGGCAGGAAAATAACCGAACCATCATCCGCTCAGACCTTAAGCCATGGTTTCCATGGAAACTAGAAAGAGAGTCAGTGAACAGGTGTGCCATGCTGATAGGAATATGTTTACCACATTTGGGTGTTTAATAGGCGAAGCACACCAAATTTAGCAGTCCTCGAGGATTCCTTTTTTTAATTAACACCTTCACTGGACTGGCACAGAGACTGATGATACTTCAGTAGACTCTAGGTTTGGGACCAGTAAGCAGCATTGTGTGTGCTTCAATGGTTAAAGAAACAATGTGTCCCTTTAAACAAAGTGCAATGTAAACACAGAACGTTATAAAAACACAACAGCTCTTACTTCTCCATCGTTTCTAGTTGTTCAACCACATCTCCTGCTGTGTAGTCCACCACCTCGTCAGCTCCCAGCCCTCTAACGAGGCCCACGGCGTTCTGAGAGCAGGTAACTGTTACGTGAGCGCCCCAAGCCTTCAACAGCTGGCAGAATATAAAGGTGGATAACAGAAGTATAGACATAGGGTTTAAAAAGCATAAATATACATGCAGGCATGGCCAAACGAAGACACTCTGCCTTACCTGAATAGCAAACGTTCCAACACCTCCTGATCCTCCAGTGATTAAAACTCTAGGAGTAGAAACCCCGGCAACAAGAAGGTCATTCAATTACTGTGTGACTCATTTGCGCGAAGCTACGAAAAGAAGTGGAAGCCTCGGGGGGGTGCAAAGGGATTTGCAGGATTGGAAGCTATTACATTAGAGGAAAAGTGGAAACTTAAAATTCAGGTTAGGTTAAATGTTCTGACGTTTGCAGGTTAAATGCATGATTTTAAAACTCTTTTGTTGCCAATTAAAATGAAATGAAAGTGCTGAAACAGGTTACATGACTTGAACGATTTCTCAACAAAGAAAGAGAATATTCAATTCTCCAAGGCACAAACTAAAGACATAATTCAATTTTTAATAGCACTCAGGAGTTTAACAATTCTTTTTTTTTTATGTTTATAAGTATACATGACGACAGGGTGAAAGGAGCTCAACACAAAGACATTCGGGATCAGGCTGATGCTTACCTTTTATTTGAAGAACTGTCTCTGCAAAGACCACCTCCATTTACAAGTGCAGACAGAGAAGTGCTGGCTACATAGGGAATGGATGCTGCCTCTATGTGGCTCAGTACTTTTGGCTTATGGGAAACCTGCAAAATCAGCCACACAGACGGTGTTAACAATGTCAGAAATGTATTCGCTTGCAAACAGTATTTTCTATTTACAATTTTTGAAGCTAATCAGCAGAGCTGCTGCGAGCGCAGACAACCGGAGCTGGCTGAATAAATGAGGTTCAATGCAGCAAGAAAACACAGAGCAATTTATATGTCCCTTTAATTGCTGCCACAGCAGCTACTGCTAACAAACAAACTTAATCCTAATTACATTTTACAGTGAAGGATTACTAATCAGGGTTCACTTCTTCCAAACTTTTGTTTAATGTATTTTACAGCTTAAATAGGAGTTCTCAATTAACTTCTGCCATTTGTTTGAAAACAAACTGACAGCACATTTACTTTAATGTCAGTCTTTGTGTAGACGACAATGAAATTAAGCACAGTTCATTATAAAAATGTGCTGCAATCCAACAGCTGCACAGACTCTACTCACCTCATACTCTGTTAGAGTCACATATTCGGCCAGGCTGCCTTGTTTCCATGGGGGAACTGCAGCCCACACCTGAAGACAAATATGACATTTAACATGCTGAACACAACTTAAATTAACCACCTACTCGCAGTCTCTAAATCCGGTTAATCAGCTATTAGGGTCTCAGACAACTGCTCCTGTCCTTTCTGATCATTAGACATTTCCAAATATGTTTTTATACTGGTGAAACACAATTACTGGAGTAGTGCATGTGGAAATTTTTACTGGTGTATTGTTCCGTAATTTAATTACGTTCACTTTAGGCTGAATTTGCATAATTGCATTTCTCTCTGGAAGGAAGACAGTAATGTAGATATGTGGGAGACAGCAGGGTTGAAGGTCTCAAAGTATTATGAGTCACACTCACTGGAACACCAGGTGGAAAACACTTGATCTTTCTAACAAGAAAATGTCTCTGAATGACTTAACTGTGCAGGTAACTGGACTATGCAATATAACCACATTTAACTATAGCAATTTGTGTAACATCAGCAAAGTGTCTCAGTATTTTTAATATGGTATTTATCCCTTTAAAATTTTTGAGTGGGTTAAAATCAGGGTTCCCGGTCTTTATGACTTCTCAACTCCTTGCAGTGAAGAACCCGTCACTACTCCTTAAATATGTCTATGAATTATTACAAGATCAAACAAAGAGTGCCTTTTTTGCCTGTTTTATGAATGTTTCTTACAATTATCTACTCAATCAAAAGACTGGTGGTAATACTGTATTTTCATGTGAACTTTACATATATTACAAACAAAAAATAAAAAGCTCCTGTCTGGTTATTTTTCATTTTGATCACTACTATATATACACTCACTGACCACTTCATTAGGTACAGTGTTCATTAAGGCAAATATCTAATCAGCCAATCACATGGTATCAACTCAATGCATTTAGGCATGTAGACATGATCAAGACAACCTGCTGAAGTTCAAATCGCACATCAGAAAGGGAGTTGATTTAAGTGACTTTGACTGCAGCATGGTTATTGGAGCTTATTGGGAACTCCTGTAATATTCACACACAACCATCTCTAGGGTTTAAGTAGAATGGGCCAATGAAAGAGTAAATCTCCAGTGAGTGGCAGTTCTCTTGGTGAAAATGCCTTGTTGATGCCAAAACTGAGAGGAGAATGGCCAGATGGCTTCACGCTAACCACTCTTTACAACCAAGGTATGCAGAAGAGCATCTCTGAATGTGCAACACAATAAACCTGATGAGTCAGATAAGTCTTGATTTCTGCTGCAACATTCAGATGGTACGGTCAGAATTTGGTGTCAACAACATGAAAGTATGGATAAATCCTGCCTTGTATCAAGGGTTCAGGCTGCTGCTGGAGATGTAATGGTGTGGGCGATATTGGGACCCTTTGGGTCCCTTAGTACCAGCCAGGCTTCATTTAAATGTCACAGCCTAACCCCAGAGTACCCATCTATTCTATTCTATTCTATATAGTGTGAGGTACTTATTTTTATTCCTCTTATTTATATATATTCTACTTATTATTGGATGCAGGTACAAAATACATTTCACTGTGCATTGTACCATGTATAATTGTGCACGTGACAAATAAACCTTATCTTATCTTTTGATGGCTGCTTCCAACAGGGTAGCGCATCATGTCACAATGATGTTATATGTTGATGTTATAACAGACTACATTAGATGTGTTTCTAATATTCCACAAGAGCATGTCAATAAAGTGCACTAATCATAATATCAATGTACAATCTCAAATTAACAGCAGAGGCATTCCTGCTAAAGTATTCTACAAAACATTGTAGCCATACCAACACTTAGTGCACATTCTAAAAGATGAGTATGCAAGTGCAGAACCTACCTCATCTCCTGGGGCAAAATGGGTAACCCCAGATCCACAGTCCACTACTACACCGGACAAATCACGACCAAGAATCAGAGGAAACTCACTATCATTGTCCATCACAGATAACGGATCCTTCCTTAACTTCAGCAGTTTAGCTCCATAGCCACCTGCAATGGATAACTTACTTAGCTCATTGTTATAAGTCATTAGTTACTTTGTTAGTTCATAAGTTACTTGGTTATCAGCACTTACCCCTCATTGCTACATCAATAGGGTTGAGACTAGCCGCATGGACTTTAATCATCACCTCACTGGCAGAATTAATCGTGGGAACGGTGATTTCTTCTGTGTAACTCAGAACATTAGAGCCATATTGATCTATGACCCAGGCTGACATGCAGCTCTGCAGCCTTGGAGGTGAACTGCTTATAGTTTTTATGAGACACACACTGCATCCTGGCCTGGCTAATGTTTTGATGGAGCCTGCTGCTGCCGCATTGAATAAGCGCAATAGCCTAGCTGATGTCATAGCTCTGAAAGAAGCCATTTTAGTCGTCTTACAGCTGACTGCGACTACAAGGTCGGCTTACTATGCATCATAACAAGTTAGGAGACTTCTCACCAAGCTACGTAGCTACACAGCTAGCATTAGCATCGAGGTTATCACAACTCAAAACAATACATAAAGGTGCATAACGATTTCAGTAAACAAACGACAACACATTCGTGCACTATTGTTATGTAACATAAGGCTGGAGAAGCAACAGCTGTTACAAAAATAAATAGACAACACGCATCTCTCCAGCTAGCTACATAACAATATTACCAAACACGCTAACCTCTGAACTCACAGCGGCAGCCAATCAGTTTCCAGTACATACATATTCTGGCCAATAGTAGAACTGAATAGGCTCTGACGTAATGTGAAGATTAAAAACGTATTCGGTTAAAGGCGTTCAATAAACATTTTTCTTATAATATATTGTCATCTTTTACTATTTTATTTACATTTCACAATAAGCATTTTATTTTTCGATTTTTTTAATTTTGTTGCTGTGTAGTACAATTAGTTTCCCGTCTAATTTTATCACGTGTAAAGCTTTCTGTATTGAGTAAAGTTCGAACAACTGCTTGATAATAATACAACTTATTTATCTATTCTTTGTATTCGCTAGCAAAAAAATTTTATTCAAATGTGCAAATTCCTAAAATATGCTTTGAAGCTTGGTTTATTTTTAACAGACCTAAAATCTCAAATAATCTACTATCACGTCAATGATTTTTTTAATTTTTCTTAAACATAATCCCTATCCACATTTAATAATAGGAAGGAAAAGGAGAAGAAAAAACAATTAAGATATTTAGTACTTTCAAATAATGTAATACAAACAACAATTGTTAAATATTCTATTTAATTGGGGCTTTTTTTGTTTGTTTGTTTGTTTGTTTGTTTGTTTGTTTGTTTGTTTGTTTGTTTGTTTGTTTGTTTGTTTGTTTGTTTGTTTTAATGATTTACTGTAGAGCAATAAACAAAAATAAGGGCTCGTTTTGGGATTGCTACAATCTAATGGTACAATTGGTATTCTTATGATGTCTGTGGTCCATTGAATGTGTTTTCAGCCTTCCCAAAGCTACCCCTTGCCATGTTTTGGGGGTAGTTAGAGAGATCATCAGTAACATATTTATGAAAAACATCTGTGTGCACAATTATTATATAATAGTCACTATTCTAATTTAAACAGCTAAAGGAAAAATAATAAAAGTCACAACAAAAAATATTTTTTAATATTAGCAAACAGATTACACTTTTACCAAAAATGTTCCAACCATTGAGATAGAGTTCAGCACTCACTCGAAGGATGGACACTTTCTAAGAAATAATTGAAAGATCAAGCTATAATTGTGCGTCTTACAGCACTGCTGCCTGAGGCTTAGAAAAGTGGGCTGCAGGGATATTGTTAGGTCCTTAACAATTCTATCCCTTTGTCTGAAATAATTAATAGTTACAGTTGTGGCCAGAAGTTAACATATACTCATCATGGGCATGAGATGGTAATTTGGAGCTTTTAATGGTTTCTTTAAACTGTTCTTTTTCCAGAGTGGAATGATTGTACAGCACTCATCTTTAATGAAGTGGGTACACAAATTTGAATTTATTTTGGATTTTCTCTAATCCACACAAGGTTTAAAGTATATATACTGGGTCAAATAGATGCATAAGACTAAAGTGGTGCTGAATGTGTATTGCTTAGGATGTTCGGGAGCAACCCAGAAGCCACCAAGGTTCAAGTCTGCCATGAATTGGAAACTGCTGGACCACAAACATAAGTTTCACATCATCATGGACTGAGAGGGTGCTGATCAAGAAAAAAGCCCCCTTTCCAAAATCGACACCTTCAGGCTTGGGAATTTGGAGCTGCACATATGCAAAATGCCTTCTGGAGAAGGAGATTTATGGTCAGACAAGATCAAGAGTAGGATATTTGGCCACGATAACAAGCGGTATGTTTGGAGAAGTAAAGGTGAGGCTTTCAATTAACAACACTGTACCAACTGTTAAGCATGGTGGTGGTATGTTTTGCTGCCACTCTTACTGGTACGTTGCACCAAGTGAATGGAATAATGAAGAAGGAGGACTGCCTCAAAATTCTTCAACTTCACCTCAAATCAACAGCTCGACAGTTGAAACTTGGACACAGTTGGGATTTCCAAAAGGAAAATGATCCCAAACATACATCAAAACTGTTTTTGGAATAGATAAAGCAGGCTAACATTAAGCTTCTTGAATGACCTTCCCAAAGCCCTGACCTTTTGAGTAGTTATGCATGTATTGACTATAATAGTTTAATGGTGGTTTTTCCTAGTTGTGCTTCATGTTAAATTTAAATAGTTCATCATCATAATTATTATGATTGATGATAATTAGCCAGTTTTGCTGGCCCCTACAGCATTTGGTGTCATATGCACAGTGGCAGTTGCAGCACTGCGTGAACCCTAAAAGAGGAGAAAGAGCTAAAATGGACTGGCTGCAACACAAAATCTCATCAAACAGCAATAAAAGCCTCATATCATAAAAATGCAATAGGACGTGAAAAAAAATTAGAACCCAGTATACTTCAGAGGCCCACTCAGCACTAAATCGATTGCTGAGTCCTTCACAAGCTGGAGCCAAATGGGTGGAATACCATCCGGTTCGGATGTTATCAGTCCATTCAGAGAGCACATATTGATGTTGGAAACATAAAGCAAATGGTTAGAAGAGATTATTTGTTTATTCTTAAACAGTACACATGGGGCTTTGTTCTGTAATTACCATTTTGGAGAATACATTTCAAAAATATTACATTTTCTGATAGCATACTAGTTAGGTTTAAGGTTAGAGTCATAACTGATGGTGACTTAGACCTGAAAGGGTTAATGCTTCACTGTCCCTGGTGCTATAAAAGCTCCTACAGTGGCTTCAAATCAGGACTTCTCAAGAGGCACTGAAAAATCAAACAACATAACATGTTTAGTCGACTCCTGCTGTCCTCATAACAGGCTGGTGAAATAAATACATGAAACAGATCACACCATTCTCACGCAAGTGACATAAGCTGCAAAAATAATCGATGTTCCCTTTTTCCAGAAACCGAAGGGAGAGAGGTGAGAAAAAGAAAGAACGAGGGCCTGTGGCTGTGCTATCATGATTCAGCATGAAACCAGGCAACCAACAGCACTGTCATTATAATCACAGCTCCCAGGGGAAAGAGGACACAGTGGAAATTTGGTGCTTTGTCTATGCTGGCTCATTATAGGGGGTCTGTCTAATGTGTGATACCCAGGGCTGCTGCTCAGAAAAGGATCTTCAATTCTGTTACTGCAAGAAGAGGGTGTCGTTTTTAAAGCAGCGCATTGACAGAAAAAAATCACTGTTGAAATCTTCTTTGGTGATCAGCTACCCAAGACAAGTTTTCACTCAGGCTTTGAGAACCATCTGCTTTAAACAGGCGTTTTCAGGAGGGTCATCCTTTCACAGAAACGCCAAGTGCAGCTTTTCTAGGCCTCATTTCTATATTGGGACATGTGGCCCAAATCACATGGTTGCGCTAAAAATTATTGCTTTGGTCTAATTTAATTTAGTGGTCCTGTCATTAACCCTTTCTTTGGGAAATCTGTCTGGCCTACACAAGGAACAGCTAAGTAAAATACTGCATGTTATAAGTGATATTTTGTATCTAACCCATCGTTGTACTATTCACTGTCTGATTTTTCTCTAATTTTCTTTTTTGTTGTTGTTGTTGCCACCAGTCTTTCTATTTTTTGAACTTCATCCCAGTGTCAGATAAATCATCTTGCAGACAAACTTTCCGATGCTTGGCAAAGCACAGCTAAACAGTGAGCCCGTGGTGAGGTTGGGCATGAACAGCCACTCGTTACTTGGATAGTGATCACACAAGCCTTGTTTATTACCTGACAAACCAGCTCCTTCTGAGACACAACAGAGAAAAAGAAAGGAGGCCTGCGCTCGAGCTGAGGTCTGAGATTATTTATAGCATGAACGATTGGATTCTCTCCTTGGTAACTGCTGCATTTTTTTTTCTCTTGAATAGGTCAGACATTGGCAGTGATGTAAAGGAAGCTAAATGTTATCCAAAGATTATATTAAGCTTCATCATCCTTCAACATCTACATTAATCTTAATAGTGTCAAATTAACTGGATTTTCATTTTCTGCCTGCAATAAAGTCATTTTTGTTGGGTGTTTACAGAAGTATCTGTGTTTAATTAGATTGACCACATGGTCACCCAGGGGATCTTTTTTCTTTTTGTTTGTTTTGTTTTGCTTTATGACCACTCTAGAGGCCAAATTATGTGCAAGATGACTGGATTTTCCAGTTCATGTATCCATCTGAGGCACATCAGTGATGTGATGTATTCACCAAGAGGGTTGGGCAACACACAGGACAAACACACCTAAAGCCTACAAGCTTAATCTTTTTTTTTTTTTAGGAATCCTGTACTCATATGAGTTTCCAGGCAAGGCATCGAGCTAAGTGTCCAATCAGGAGACACTTAGCTTCTTTCAAAGAAACTAGAATGAACATCGTCAGGGGGAACATGTGCAAATCATAGCTATAACAAGAGTCTGAAGTTTTTAGACAGTGATTAAAAATAGATAGGTGAAAAGCGCTGGTGGGTTTGGAGATGAACAAAAGATAGCTTTGCTGCCAGCATAACAGTTTTTCTTGCAACATATAGCATTCTATGTGTAACTGTTAAAATCTCAAACTTTTCCATCTGCAGTATTTGGCGTTTGGTTATGAATAATTTACAGAGGCTAGTGGATGCTCTAAAATCCAAGCTCGCTTAACCCATTTTTAGGCAGATAGCATGTGTAGTCTTATTGATTCGGAACTGTTGTCATTGTTATTTCATATATAGCTAACAGTATCTAAATGGCTAAATTATTTATGCTTGAACAATTAACATTTATTGAGATTGCTTCCAGTGCGACAGAACATGACTAGGGAAAAACAGCTTTAGGACATACTGTAGTTCTAACAATTTTCATTATTAGTTTTGAACACTTTAAAATGCGAGTGCTTCTTTTTTTTTCATACAACTTTGCCATGGCATGTGTGGCAGGCAGAATGGACCCAAATGCAGGACTCTGGAGACAGGACTTAAACTCCAAAAGCAGCTTTAATTCTGAAGTTTTCCGTAAACACAATGATGGCAGCGCTGGAACCATGAATCCAAACACCTGGAATCTAGGGCAAACCATGAACACGGAGTAGAAGAGCATACAGCGCAAGGGCGGACGAGACTCAAAACACACCATGAAATTAGGGAGATGGGAAACACCAGGGAACACAGCTGAAACTTAATAATTAATACTACACACAGTGCACATGAGACGAGCGACAACCAACAAAATAAAACTGAGATAACTAAGAAGGCCTGAGAATATAAATGCTAAACAGAGAAAAACAAACAGAAAATCCAGAACAAAGGACTAAACACAAAAGCACTACAACCATGATGAGAACCAAAACCTGGAACCACTATTTTAGACTCAGAACATCAAACAAAAAAGAATTCAAAAGTCCAAACACAGAAACAGTGAACGCACACACACACACACACACACACATACACGCACACCCCATAGCCAGTCTAAAGCACCGATATAGGAAACATAATGTGCTCTGTTGTCCATCTTATAGATAGCATCTTATCTGCAGGCTTCCGCTTCACTGCAAGGACAGCACTGAAAATGTAATACGCTGTTCGGTCTGTTTACCATTAGGATTAGGATGAACCATAATGTATGCTGATGACAGAGTAAATTGCTTTTAATTTAAGTCACTGGTGGATACAGCCACACAAAAATACAAACACACTTTTATATACAGACGTGTGCACAAGCACACTTTGATAGACTTCCAGCAGGAAGCCCGAAGCCCCGTCCAAATTTTATTCCGGTTAGATCTAAAACCAAGTTTAAACGCCACAGTCTGAAATGGAGTGGTCATGAAAATATAAATATACAAATATACAACGTAACACCAACGCAACTTTCAATAATATGTACTCTCTAATAAATTAAGACTTTCAGTAACTCATTATTTAGACACAAACCACTGAGATATACACCTGGCCTGAGCACACACTTACAGACTTTTTCATGCTTTTATTTATATTTGCATCATTAATAACCACTAGAACATAAACAACCACTAATATAAAACTCTGTTGTAAACTATGTGATTTATTATATTTCTGTTTTTGTTCCCTCTAAGGATACAAAAAGTAACACATCCAATAAATTTAGTAAATGCCGATAGCTTCGCCTTGGCAGCAACTGAGCCTTTCTCATCACATCCCTGCCATCTGTACACCTTCAAACCTCTATTTAAGGACATCATGCAGACTCTAAAGGTAAACACAAGGAGTCCCTTTCCATTCACAAACACGGAGGGCATTTCTTTGGTTCATAGCTTCCTTCTAGCAATAGTCTGTAGCACAGCCAGGTTTACTTGTGTGATTAGAAAAAAAAACCCACACACACGCAACGGAATGATAAAACAGTAACTTTGGGAATATAAAAAAAATTGCATTCACGCTGTAATCAAAAGTAAAAGTAAAAAATAAATACACAAAGCTATATTTTTATATGGGTATGCAGATAGAATGGGTGGTATGTGTATTCATTATAAAAATGTCTATTGTCTGTCTAATAATATAGGCTAATATTAATAATAATAGCTTTACAACTGTCATAAGTCAGGTAATATACAACATAACACCAACGCAACTTTCAATAATATGTACTCTCTAATAAATTAAGACTTTCAGAAACTCATTATTTAGACACAAACCACTGAGATATACATGTCACACCTGGCCATGAGGTAAAATGCACCGTTACACAGTTTAGTTATCTTTCATATGAGCACGTTTTGCATGTTTCAGTACTTGCATGGGTTATTACACATCATATATCACACAAAATCATGAGTCTGTCATTACTGTATTTAATTGTTTTAGTCCACCATACTGCATGTGTCAGTCTTTATAAGTTTAGACTACAACTGGTTTTAAAATAGCTCCCATTATGTTCTGAAACTGTGTCCTAACTAAACGTCTGAACTGTCATGATGCTACAGCTGTAGACCAAATGTCAGCAATCCAAACCTCAGCACTTGCTGCCCTTGTTTAGCTTATATTACTAAATTTGCCTACTTTGTGTTTTTATTTATTGTGCTATAAATGTGTTTCATTTCAAAGCTGTTCTTTTGGGTTTCATTATGTCGCATCTGTAGACCTAAATTGTTGAGAAGGCCATTCAGTGTGATATCACTTTGCCCTCAACAATTTAACTATTATCATGTTTTCACAGCTTGCATCAATTACAGAAGTCTTCAGCCCATAAAAGGGCCTCCCTAATCCTGATCCTCAACAAATTACATTTCAGAATTTGTGGCCATCATTTTAGTGTGCTAAGTGAATTTCAGCCCTGCCAGGTGTTTGGTATTTTGCTTGCATGTGCTGTGATTTGTTAGGAAACAACCTTGTGTATTTTTTCCTGTTTACAAATTATTTATGGTTTTTTTTTTTTTTTTTATCTCTTAGAGAGATTAAAGGTGATCCGAACAGCTCTATTACCAGGAAACATTGCACTTACACAAATGAAACAAAACTTTCTGCTCAGCCCACAGTGTCTCACACCTAATTGGGCAGCCGTCTGAAAATGAACCACATTCATTATACAAATGTCAGTGCCTGCTGGTGGAGTGTAGGAAGAAGAGAGAGCTGGGAGGAGGGGTGGAGGGGCTGCGAATCAAGCTGACAGTCTGCTAATGAGATATCATGAAGAAAAAAAGGCTCCTCGGTCCACTTAAGTGGCACAATTTTACATAGTGGTTGGGTGTATGATATAATAAGACACACATGAAATTAGTGTGTTATCTTGCAGATTTTTAGAATTATGAATCATTTCCATCCCCACATGTGCCCTCGCCATGCTTTCCTATCAAAGAGGTTCAGCTGCTGTTCTTTGATTAAAAGAAGTCCACAGATGCACTTGAACAAAATGTTTTTCTCTCCTTGCCTGGCAGCCCTCTTGCCATTCAAAGTCACTAATTATTTAATGTTTACAAGCAGTGGGTGAGGTATATTGTTTTTAGCACAAAGCGAGGCCATTTCTAATATTTATTTTAGTTTTTAGAGGGGGAAAAAAGAAGAACGCATCTTTCAGGCAAAATATTTTCCTCATTACAGAAAAAACAATTTGTGGCATTGCAGGATTATGTCTTGGCAGATGACTTCCTAGTCCTTCAACGCACAGTTAATTAAGCTTTGGAGTGCTGGTGGGTGGATTTTGTGACATTTGGTTAGCTCTTTCTCCCTATTTCTCCGCTCTTGTTTTTGATTTTTAGGCTATGCTAAGCTAACCAGCTTATGGGTCCAACTTTATATTTATTATACAGCTCTGCAATCTTGGCATATAAAATGAACAAAGCAAAACAACAAAATTAGCATTTTTCCAAAATGTCATGCTTCTGTGCTGCAGTTAAAAGCCATGAAAAAAATTATATATATATATATATATATATATATATATATAAAACTTAAAAAATTATATATATATATAATTTTTTTTAAGTTTTGCGGTTAAATGCAGAAAATTACAAGAAAAATAAACTGCAGTTCAAATATCCATTAAATAAGGTCCTGGGAAGTTAACACCATCACTTCAGCCAACAGCAGCGAAGTCAGCAGCTCTTCTGTTAAAATTTCCATTTGGCCTCACAAATTGTGGCTGTGAAATTGATTTCTTCTGCTTCCTGTGCCAGGGCTGTGACTCACTCCAGACATGACACAGTGTTGCCACACAACAATGAAGTTAAACAAAGATCAATAAAAAAAAAAAAAAGAAAAAAGATGGACAGCATTTGGAACTATTTCTGTCTGTGTGACACATAGCTGAATTTGTGACTGGATCTAGGAATGATCAGAAATAACACAATATCTCTCGTGAGAACCTGTAAGCTATTTTGGCACAAATAATTGGCACATTTTAGCGGCATTGAAAACCTGGAAAATTTCATTACATTTAATGACATAAAAGCTGTTACCACTGGTTTTCAGAGTCTTCTCCAAATTACCAGCATCATAATTCAAACATCTTAAAAAATTTTTTTAGGGAAGACACAACATACACTATTTTGCCAAAAGTATTCATTCATCTGCCGTCTCACGCATATGAACTTGAATGACATCCCAGTGGCAGTGTGCTTTACACCACTGCATCAGACACTTTGCATTGCGCTTGCTGATGTAAGGCTTGGGTGCAGCTGCTCGGCCATGGAAACTCACGAAGCTCTCTGAGCACTGTTCTTGAGCTAATCTGAAGGCCGGATGAAGTTCGGAGGTCTGTAGCGATTGACTCTGACTCTGCAGAAAGTTGGCGACCTCTGAATACTTTTGGCAATATAGTGTACGTGGTTTCTCAACTCTACACAGTTGAAAACAAACAGCCAAATAATAAAAACAAAAGCCCTGATCTTTAGTTTCTCTTAAAGAGATTCCTTTAGAGGAAGCTTACCACAAAAACTAAATTTTCATTGTGCATAATATCTACGCTCTGCTTTCAGTTTGTCAGATGTTTCTGACAAATGAGTGCAGTCTGAAGGAAAAGCATGCTGCCTCGGAGAGCAGATGGTACTGAGACACTCAGTACTGAGACACACTGAGTCTCTCTCTCTCTCTCAGCTATCAGTTTATTCAGCAGTCATTGTGTACACGATTAGTTCATGTACATCACAGCTTTCTGGCTGGGGCTTCTCATATAGCTTTCTTTTGACACACACAGTGGGTGGAATCTATTCTCAGCAAACAGGTGCCATCATGTGGCATCAGGTGTCCTTCCAAGAGGTTACAGAGGGAGGAGAGGGTGGTTTGTCCTAGATATGCAGTTAGTTAGATCAGAGGCCCTCTCGGAGGACACTCTGAGTTTGGTAGCCAGCAGGGACACCACCGCTGTCCCTGACAGCCGGGACAGTTGTGGTGTAAATCTGGGATAACCTGATTTGCTCGTGGAATCAGGTTAGTTATGTGGGCGCTCACTGCTGTTACGTTAAACAGGTCACGCAAGGCTCGCACATGAAGAGGAAACATTCGTTTTTGTTATCTTATTGCACTTAAGGTTAGTCAATAAAGCGTTTGTCTAATCACCATCAACTACAAATTAGCAAGGGCACATTTACCACACTGGGCTAGTTTCAAAAATCTTTCCATTGTTTGGTTTCTATAGCAACCAAAAGCCTCTGGACATGAATCACTGAAACGTGAGACGGGAACAGAGGATCACCTTATCTACCTAATTGATGAGCTACATGTGATTACTGAAAATAAGAGCGAGACACCACAAAGTTAAAAAGATCTGCCTCCCATCTCTGCTAATTGATACGCTTGTGTTGTGGTTCGGTACAGCAAAGCAGAGCCTCATTGTCTAAAAAGCAACAACCTGAAAAAAAAAGTTCAGCTGACCGTCTGGACAGATGGACCTTTCTGCGGATGAACAGCCTTTTGTCTGCTTTTTCCTTTTTCCTTCCTCTATTTCAAGCTATTAGGGGCATAATGTTACTAAATTGTTCCTGTGGCTCTTTGAAATTAGTTTACAATTGATTAGATCTAGATAGATCAGTAATGTTTTGTACATAGAAGTGAAAGATCCAGAAATTATTTTAGGCCCCATGAAAAAATATGTATCATCCAATGCTGGTCTGTACCGTTCTGTTTTAGAACAGTGTCTTATTATTGTGGCTTATTGTGTAAAATATTAAAGGGGTTTGTTGTTTGGTAAGATATTTCATATCAGGGCATAACGACAACACATGATATATTACACTGTGTCATTATTTATTTAACAGAAATTAAGCCAACATGCAGAAGCAGTGTGTGAAAAACTAATTACGCCCTTACTGCTTCTATGGGAATTAAGAGGGTAAGTAGCAGCCAGGTGCTGCTAATCAAATGCACTTGTTTACTTGAACATCAGCAAGTGTGAGCACCTCTACTAAAACAGAAGTTTTGGCAGTTTGCTCGTCTTGTTTGGAAGTGTTGCCAGGAGAAAGCCTCTTCTCTGTAAAAAAAAAAGAACGTGGCGCCTAAACAGACCACAGGACCGCTGGAACAATGTCCTCTGGACAAACAAAACCAAATGATGATTGAGATGTTTGGCCATAATGTACAGCACCACGTTTGGTCGAAACCAAACGCAGCATATCAGCACAAACATCTCATACCAACTGTCAAGCACAGTGGTTGTTATACAGCCACGGGACCTCGGCACCTTGCAATCACTGAGTCGACCCTGAACACCTCTGTGTACCGAAGTATTCTAGAGTCAAATGTGAGGCCATCTGTCCAACAGCTGAAACTTTGCCAAAACTAGGTCATGCAGCAGGACAGAGATCCCAAGCACAGCAGCAAACATACATACATACATAATGGCTGAAAAATGGCCCAGTTAAAGTCCGGACCACAACCTGACTGAAATGCTGTTGCGGGACCTTAAAAGATAATAAACAAGTACCCACAAACCTCAATGAACTGAAGCGACACTGTAAAGAGGAGTGGACCAAAATTCCTCCACAACGATGTGCGAGACTGATAATGTCATAGAGAATTTACACACAATTGCTTCAAGCTATTGCTGCTTAAGGTGGTTCCACAGCTGTTGGCTCATGGGGCGTACTTAGCTTCCACAGAATGTGTCTGCATTTTGGCTAAGTCTTTGTTAGATAAATAATGACATCATATGTCATATGTTGGCGCTCTTTACTGAATTTTAAGACCTGGCAAGAACTCGATAATGTTTCATTATGTCCTGATATGTAAAACCTTAAAACTGCCAGAAGGTGTAATTCCTTTTGACCATGACTGCATCTCTCTGTCCTTTTTTTAGCCTTTATTGAAATTGGATGGAACTTGAATGTTCAAACTAACAGATCATAGTGAAGCAAGAAAATATCACAGAAAATGTTTCATCTAATTTAGTTGTTTGTGGCCTATAATCTAATAATGTGAACATGATTGTTATATATACTACAAAAGACAAACAATAACCAGGACAAATTAGAAAGTAATTTGTCATTTTATTTAATTACTAAGGGCAAGAAATGAGTGTGTATATAATGTCTGTGGTATCATAGCTGATGTTTGTGTGTAACCATCTAGTCAGCTGAGAAAGATGCACCCGGAGAGAGGAACGACAACAACTTGTTCCTGTCATGAAAGTCAAATGCTGACAGGAACAGATGATTTGCATAACCAGAGTACAAGAGCAATAAATTGAGAAAGGATCGAAATAATCTAATCCCTGCACAATATATTACTGTTACAGCCCTGACATCCACGGAGCATTTAGATTGCAAACCTTTATATAAGATGCAACAGGTGAAGTCATGTATCTAATAAATGTAGTATAATTTACACATATCAGTGTGTAACTTTTGCTTTCGGTATCACTACCACTAATAATGTGGCCGTCCTATTTGAAATATACGGTTAATCTGAGAGCAACAGCAGCATCAGTAAAACTATCAAAGATAATAGACGTTAACCTCAGAGTTCATAACTAACATTCAGGAAATGGAAGTTTTACAAATCAAAATTGTATTAGTGGTTTTTTTGTTTGTTTGTTTTTAAGCACACCTGTTGAAGCTTTGAGGGCACGCCACATCCGTGAGCTCTTTGCGTTGGGTGTAGGATTTCAGCTGGTACTATTCCTCGACAGAGGAGTCCATCTGTATTCCTAAATCATCTACACTCACTGAATCAGACTAGCGTTACTCTTTGCTTCATCATGACGAGCTTTCAACCTCGACCTCGTAACTTCGGAAATCATGCTGTGAGATTCCTTCTAGAAGAAATGTGCTAATTAAAAGAGAAGAGCAGAGACAGTGGGCAGCAGCAGTGAATTGTATCTCCATGAAACTGCTCCATGCATACTAGATCTAGCAAAAAACACAAGGAATACATCAAAGTTGCTCCAAACATGTGTTTACAATGCTTGGTTTTGACACATTTACCTGTTTCCACCCTTTGTAATAGTGTCATGAGCTGCAGTTGGTTACCTTATATAATAATGGTTAAATAATTAAATAATTTATCATAGCTGACCGCTGATTTATCAGCTCCTTGCAGGCAACACATTATAACACAAACTAAAGGCAGTTTTGCCCTATAAGACCAAAATTTAACAGCTAATATGCTGGTAAATATTTATTAACTGTTACATTTATGCAACATAATGTACAGTTATACGGTTTATATTTGAATTTTCAGAAACCAGGCTTTCACTTCAACACTATTTTCACTTAATATCTTCCCCCCAAAAGCTTGTTTTGAAGCTTACTACATCTGCTACCTGATGTCTTTCCCTTTCATGTTTAAGCCAACTACAACAAGTTCTATGGAAACCAAGGCACTGCGCTGTGAGAACAGTGTGTGGCCACTTTTCTCAATTGATTTGACTTAAGCCTTTCAAACACAGTCACACATCTCAATCCGTTTTGATGGTATTTTGTTCACGGGGAACAAAACCCGGGCTGCACAGGTGTAACACTGAGCTGCAATTAGGAGGTGTGAACTGTATTTTGTAAAAACAATCTCCCGGTAAGAGTAGAACCTGAATTCTCACTTACAGAAAATAGTGAAGTCACATGAATGTTTGACTAACTGGTGTTACATCTGTCATAAATACAGAACCTCTATAAAGCTGCTCTTTTGCTCCCTTTGTTGTGAAATGTATTTGTAACCTGACACAAGGCAGCCAGGCTGAGCCCATGATGAAAGAAGCAGGATCTGATAGCAGTTATTGCCTCGTGAACGCACAAAAACGCATGCTTTTATTTGTGTTCATGAGCAGTCGTGACTATTCACACATAAACTTTTGGATCCAGGGTGGCAGCATAGTGCATGAAAAAAGGTCAACGTAATGGCACCAGTTTCTTTTACACAACAAAGACACATGAAAGAGAAGAGCGTGCGTGTCGGTGAGGAGTGGAGCACAGTGTGTAACACTGTCCCTGCGTAAATGGTGGGCATCTGAATAATTCATTAGCCTAATCAATGATTAAATATCTGCTGGGTGTTACACCTTATGCTATGAGACAGGTGACGACATCGTGAGTTAAGCACTGGCATGGAAAAATACAATAAAGCTCAGAGGGACGTGATACAACCAAAGCTATAGGTCAGACACAAAGTAATCTTTCCTAGTGGCTTTTGATGAAAATATTTGTTTGAGCCACTTCTCAATTAATTGTTGCTGTATTGACACAATTTAATAGCATTCTTGTGGTGAAAGCTTACATTATGCTGATGTTGCTGGTAATAGCTTGTGTCTACAGAGTCTTTCCAGGAAAGAGCAATCACGTACTTTACTTACTACACACTATACTGCCAAAAGTGTTCACTCACCCATCCAAATCATTGAATTCAGTTGTTCCAATCACTTCCATGGCCACAGGTGTATGAAACCAAGCACCTACAAACATTTGCGAAAGAACGGGTCGCTCTCAGGAGCTCAGTGAGTTCTAGCGTGGTACCATGATAGGATGTTACCTGCACAACAAGTCCAGTCACGAAATTTCCTCGCTACTAAATATTCCACTATTCCAAAGTCAACTGTTAGCGGTATTAAGTGGACAAGGGTTGGCAGGTGCCAGGGGAAAGATACTTGTCTGACTGCATTGTGCCAAGTGTAAAGTTTGGTGGAGGGGGGATTATGGTGTGGGGTTTATTTTTCAGGAGTTGAGCTCGGCCCCTTAGTTCCAGTGAAAGGAACTCTTAATGCATATCCAGACATTTTGAACAATTTCATGTTCCCAACAGTTTGGGGATGGCCCCTTCCTGTTCCAACATGACTGCACACCAGTTCTCCAAGCAGGTCCATAAAGACATGGATGAGCAAGTTTGGTGTGGAAGAACCTGACTGGCCTGCACAGAGTCCTGACCTCAACCCAACAGAACACCTTAGGATGAATTAGAGCAGAGACTGTGAGCGTCCAACATCAGTGTCCGACCTCACAAATGTGCTTCTGGAATAATGGTCAGAAATTCCCTTAAACACTCCTAAACCTTGTGGAAAGCCTTCCCAGAAGAGCTGAAGCGTTATAGCTGCAAAGGGTGGGCCAGCATCATATTAAGCCCTGTAGATTAAAAATGTGATATCACTCAAGTTCATATGCGTGTGAAGGCAAACGAGCAAATACTTTTGGCAAAGTATTGTGGAAAGTGATGCCCTTGACATTACTGGAAGCAGTAACTCTGGTTTATTATTTATTATTTTTATTATTTTTTCGTGGACTATGGTTGATGTATCTTTTCAAGAACTTTGGTTTTAGCTTGGAGAATCCGTTAAACAATAAAAGATGCGCAGTCGAGGGAACATAAATATACTCGAGACTCTAATGACTCAGCCACTCTATTCACACTGCACTGACTGAGTCACATTTTTGTCAATCAGTAGAGCACTACTGTGCAATATGCTTCTGCTTTAGTCATTACCCTAAGTGACCCAAAAACATTTTGTCGATTTCGGTGAAACAAAGCAAAAAAATTCCACCTTTACTTGCTGTTGTATACCTCAGCAGGCCAGTGATGTTTTCACCCAAGCCTGTCCGAGCTCATATAAAAATATGAAGCGAAGACTGAATTAATTTAATAGAGGGATACAAAAGGTTGTGAAATATAGTCACAATCCATTTTTCTATGTTGAATTATGGAATTGTATAATGACCAGAACAAAATGATGAAGTCATCCTTTGACCACATATGATCTCACCACTATATAATTTTATCCTATTAGACGTGTGTGAAATGTTGTCATATAGAAAGCCTGTCTTTGAGGCTAATTGAACTTTTGTTCTGAATTTTCCTGAAATGTTAAAGAACTATTGAATTTACAGACCGTGAGTCTGTCAGTGTGACAGTGAATGTCTGCAGCCAACTGTAAAACACACATGGTGGCGGCTCTGTCGTGGTTTGGAGCTGCATTTCAGCCAGTGGTGTTGGGGATCTCGTCAAAATTGATGGAGCTATCACTGAATATCATCAGTGTAACATCTTTATTTTTCAACATTACAATGATCCCAAACACACTGCCAGTACAGTAAAAGCATGCCTGGATAGAAGAACACACAATGGACTTTTGTGCAGGACTATATATGAAGTAAGCAGTCTGGAAAAAGATGACGTTGCTGATTCTCGTGGTGTTTTCCATGAGTAGAGAAAGTTATGAAAAATGGTCTCTCACTGAAGAGTATAACTGAGTTAAACACATCATTAAAGGTCTTAACATCACTGTAAAATCATGACTTTGGCTGAAACATGGGAGAAAAAAAACGCCTGATTCAATATTGAGACGTTGCATATGCAGACCAAACTGCTGGGGGATATTAAATGGATGCATCCGGAACAGGGACGTCAAAAGGGAGGGGAGACAGAGTGTGAGGAGAGGTTAATAGTGCTGAGAGGATTGAGATACAATAGGCTGGGCTAATGAGTCATGAGGCTGGCTTTACTGGTGCTGAGGCATTTCCGAGCCGCATGCCACTCTCTGTCATCGCAGGGGCGCGCTCATTTGTGATGTGCTTGAATGTTTTTTTCCCCCTTTGTTTTTAACTTTTTTTCAACTTTTACTTGCCTGCTTGCCAGATTAGCAGTTAATAACACAAAGTAATAAAAAAAAAAGGACATGGATAAATGGACTAATGATCGATAATTAAAAAAAACACAGCCCTAAATGCACAGTATTTGCACAGTTAGAAATGTGATAATAGAACAGCTGACTTCAGGCTTTTTCACAAAAAAACTTAATTAAGCTTATTTAAGTGTGCTGCTCATTTTATTTCCCTAAGAGAACATATTTTTTACATTAGATATTCTGAAGATTTTTCAATGAGAACCACATTAAAGTTAATTGATTGTGTCGCTCCATAGATATTTTTCTATACTTTGCAGCTGTTGGAGCATTAAGCACGTGGGCCACAGACAGGACTAGACAGTGTCAAGCGACAGCCAAAGGCCAAAATTGTTTAAGTACATAATCAAATTTGACACTGTGTTCCCCTGGAGGCCTCTCTGACATCATCTTTATTCTTCCAGATTTTAAAAGATATAAATAATGCCGTGTTCAAACGCCACACTAAAATAACAGGTTTCTGCATGCTATCAGCTGTTGCACGGCCTCTCTCCCTCTTATACGCTCAAAATTGAAGACTCATCATCCATCTGTCTAAATGTTGTTCATCACTAGAGCACCATAGGGGCTGATATTGTTTTGTATCCAGTCGGTAAGTACTGCTTTGGCACAAATCCAGAGCAGATCTTTAGGGGCACCAGGGAGTGCTGTCCAGCTCTGGCCTACAGCTCAGCAGCTGCCTGTCTCGACTGCCTGGCAGCTTAGTAATGATGAATTAAATATCACCACACCCTTTAATTCTATACACCGCATAGGAATGATAAATGGCCTGCACATTTGAAGGAGAGAAAACCAAAGGATTCGATCGAGTTAATTCAATGCTGGTGTTTCCACCGGGGAAAGTTCACGATCTTAAAAAAAACATAGGAATCAAAGAAGCGATTACAGTTGTAATTTTTCATAATTTATTGTACATTGTCATTTCTTCAATTATCTTTACGCAAACTAATAAACAGTACAACATTTCCATTTATACAAAATATAAACTATAAGGGGGAACTGTAACATCAACCCTTCCCATATGGTTTCACACACAGTCGTTTCCTGGGCCTAACTCTTGGATGAAGGGAGTAAAGGTGTCAATCAAACCCTCATTGTAAAAGACCACTGCTCTTTAAAAATCACTGACACATCCTGCAGCAACTTATTTGCTACATGCATTTCAATGACATTTCTAACAAAAAAGACTGAAGAGCCATTTTTTTTGTTTGTTTGTTTGTTTGTTTGTTTGTTTGTTTGTTTGTTTGTTTGTTTGTTTGTTTGTTTGCAAAACCAACTAAAGAGATCAGCTGGCTCACACTTTTCTCAAACCTCCTACTGCATCTGCCAAACTTCACTTTAACAAACAAAACACATTCGGATATTGATTGCCAAGGTGGATCAGAAGCCACAAAAAGAACCGCTGTACACTCAAGTGGTCCGCATTTCAATCAAGACACGTGACATGAAAACCCGCAGCCCTGAGCATCTCCAAAATAAGTGATGGCATGACTAAGGAAATGCAAGCCAAAAGGGAAGCCAGATGCACCACTGTTCCTTTTGATTCCATGCAAGGGGCTGAAGGAAGGAGTTGGATTTGATGGTGATCTCCAGCTGTAGGCTAAACCCCCCTTTGTTAAAAGAAACGTCTTGACTTACATATTTTTAGCATTACTTAAGGAGGACGTGGAAGGTTGTAGAGCCCATCCATGTTAGTCTTGTGGTCTCTGAGAGAGGCTGGACTGCGTGGGGTATTGGGGTGGGAGGTGAGGAAGAGTGTTGAGGCAGAGAAGAGGGGGCTGTGGGCTCCGGGCTTCAACAGTAGCTCTGCAGGAGAGAGGCTGCCACGATGAATGGGATCAGGAAAGAGAAGGTGCCTGTGTGCAGTGAGACGCCCGTTCCAGTAGGGGAGGTGGAGTTGCTTGGACTGCCGAAGATGTCTGTGGCCGTGGTGGTGGTAGCGTTGTAGGTGGAGTTCCCCCCTCCTGTCATGTCTGTGCTGTTTTTGTTGGTGGTGGTGGCTGCCATAGCAGTCCAGGGTACCACCTGTTGGAGGAAGAAGTAGAATAATAGGATGGAGGGTGAGGACTTATGTTTAGTTTCTGAATAACTTTGAGGTCACTAGATGAATTAAAAAGAGAGGGGGGGGGGGGCAGGGTACACCCTGTCGCAGGGCCAACACAGAGAGAGACAGACAACCATGCACACTCACATGCACACCTATGGTCAATTTATGAAATAATGAAATCGTTCAAATGTAAGCCCGTGTTTGCAAAGGCTTCGTTTACTGCTCATCTGCCCAATGCAATACGCTTTGCTCTTAACCCCACACCCCCACCCCACCCCCTTTCCCCTTACAATATAGGAGAATTGGTTGGTGAGCAAGGAGAAAAGAGAGACCCAAGTTTCCGCGCGTGCGTGTCAGGTTTCGTTTGGCACACTGCATCGAAAAGAAACTTTAGATTCTTCGTCCACCTTTGCATAATGTAGACAGAGAGCAGCACCTGAATCATTAATCCACCGGAGCGTACGCTGATCGAGAAGTAAATTTCAAGTTTAAAAAAAGAGAGAGAAAAGAAAGAAAGACATGCAGTTTAATTAATGACAAGCAACTAATTAGAAAGATGACTGACTCTGGCTAATTTCCCAAGAGATCTCCATGTCTAGCCGGCTGCAATCCAGACTATCAACTACTTGATATCATATCTTAAAACATCATTTAAGTCGAAAAAAAATTTCATCCCCAATTAGTAAAAAACGCAACCCCCTAAGCCTTTGCGGAACACGTTCCTACCACTGCCTGCCGATTAAAATCAATTTCACAGCTAAAATTTTGTTTAAATGTAACATAAAGATCATTTTTACCTGTGTTGATAAACATATGGCGAGCAAAACCACTCCTAGCTGAACATTCGTCATTTTGCACATTATTTTCTTTTCTTTTTTTCCTTTTTTTCTTTTCTGTAACCTGGCCAGATGGTTTACGCTGCCCACAGACGCTGCTTCTCTCTAGTGTGGAGGCTGCATCAGACGGAGCTTTTTATACTGCAGGTCTGTGACGTGTAAGGTTCCTAACGGTTTCCGGACGTGGTGGGAATAATGTTACAAAGTGTAATATAATAACGTACGTTGATTTGGCCGCAATAGTGCAATAATGACGTAATTTAGGTTAATTATAAATACAGTATTAGGTTATTTTGAGGTGAGATTAGCGCGCATGCTCCATCCCGGTCCCGAGTTTGCCCACTTTCTTTGCGTGTGTAAATTTCTTGCTCAGCGGCGTGGCTCCTAATTCTCCACTTTCACCACCACTGGGAGCGAACTCTGTGGAACTTACTTGAATAAACCTTCACACTATTCCTATCCTCCTGTGTTGCCATGGTAACGTGCTGCCGATTGCATCAGTGTGGTTTGGGCTTTAGTTGAGTTTTGATTACTGAGATGTCTGTTTTCAGCTGAAGAATTCAGAATTGCATTGGCACGGAAAGTAGGTAAATCCGGTCAAAGAGCAGAAAAATGTAAAACTGATAAATTAATTGTGTCCAACCTGTTGAGCAGTCGCTGCACATTTGACAAAATATGTGACAATAGCGACGCCTAGTGTTCAGGCCTGGGTAGTTGAGATAAACGTTTTCTTCTATAGAAGCCGTGTCAGAACTTTCGGAAATACTATTAGAGCAACATATTCTCTACTCTACTTTTTCTCCTAATAGACAGGAAACCGTCTGTCTGTTTATATTTTGTTGAAGTCAAATCCTTAACCCAGGCCTGCTGTCCTCTTGTTTCAGTTTGTCAGTATCAAGATTAATTTTCATAAAGTCTGGCTATGTTCATCAGTCCTGCAAAGAAAACAGTCGTCTATAATTTTCTGTTATTATGGGCGCTGTTTTGTTTGCCCATGCAAAGTTGACGTAATATTGGACTATATTTTAAATTTGCCTAACTGCTTTGTCAAATGTGAATATAATTTGAAATTAAATCGTCTTCCATGGTTCAAGTCAGTGTATTCAGTCAGGCTTGAAACGCAGATGCCCCTATCATGATTACTATATTTGCATGTAATTTGAGGCAGGGAAAACACCGGGCTATATTCACTTGCACAATTATTCAACACCAATGAGCAGACGTCGCCCTCTCTCGGTGAGGACGCACCACTATAAACCACAAGGGGATCAAACTTGTTATGTCCCCAGCATGTTCGGCATGTCCATTAATGCTGAACACAAGACACCACATTTTTCATCGTCTAAATTGCAGGTTGCGTTCACTGTAATCATGTGACCGTGTACGGTAATGCAAGTAATTGTACACAAAGTGGACAATTTTTATGATTCGGTCCAGATGTTGGGGATTGTAACTTTAGACCTAAAGACTTTCTCTAGTCCTCTGTCATTTGTGTAAGTGGATTTCTGAGGCGATCCTAGTCCACCCCCACCAACTTCGACCCCACCCCCCAGAGGAACCTGAAGGGACAACGCTCCCTGCAGAGGCACCAGATGTGCGCTGTTATGGAGAGCGGGAGAGAGGGGGCCTTTTGTGAGGCATCAGATAAGCCCTGTTCCCAAAGCCGCGCCGGATCGAGTATCATCATCGGGGGAGAAACCCAAGCCTTGCGCAGCGGGTCGGGTTTCTGTTTACACGAGCGTGGTCCCTGGATTCCTCAAACCAGAACAGACCAGGGGTAGACTGGAGACAAGGAGGGAAAAGCTTCTGAAATAACCCTCTTGTCACGGCTGTGCTTACCTGTCTGTCTTTCTACATAGAGCTTTGCGACATGGTGAGGTCTGCAAGATAGAGACTTTCAAGGATGCAGGAGAGGAATGCACACCAGGTTTCCTAACATAGGCTTAGGCTCTATACTAAGTATCAACATGTCAAATGTTAATAAGGGGCAAAATGAGAACATTTAGAAAACAGTAAAAGTTATAAAATAAAGGCTGTTAAGGCTTACAAACTCCATTTGTTTATGTGCGAAATGCAATTAGATAACTTCCATGGTTTCATCACCAGCAGAGAAACACGATACGGTAATAAGTTCTGAGGCCTTCACATGTGGGAAATGTTTATGTTCATCTTTGTGTACACAGACAGGGACGCACGCCTCCTTTTTTTTCTTTTTCTTTCTTTCTTTCTTCCTTTTTCTTTTTTTGTAAATCTTGCCCTCTGGCATGTGGCACTTTTCCTCAAGCCAAGATGGCTCAGGGGCCAAATGTGGACATTTTAGGTGTTCAAAGCACAGCCCGCACACACACAGCCCCCCTCCACACACACACACATTGGCTCGGATCAGACAGATGCCATCTGAGAAAGTTCCAAACATTCTGGTATCTTTTTTAACTCGCAGCGCTCTTTTCATCTCTTTATTTTAAGACAAGAGTCTAGAGACAGTGTTTGTTCTGTGTCCCCTCAGATAAAACACAGTCTTTGCATTCCTTATGAAATGTATCTGTTGAGATTTGGGAGGGGTGGGCGCCAGGTGTTGGGTTACATCAAATCAAAGCCCTCCCCTCACTGAGAGCGCACGAATGAGACCGGTAACCAGGCGATGCACCTTTCATAGTAAAGGCGGAAGACGCTTCAATATCTGTCATTTTAATAATACGAGTAGGACAGGGAGAAACATACTTTATAATAATAGAAACACTACATTGGGTAACTAAAATATTTACATAGTTTTAGGCCATTAAAGTTTTACAAAACAAATGCCACAATAAACATTAGGTTTTCAGAGGTTTTGAACCTTGAAGAATGAACCGTGTTTACACAGACTATGATGTGTTTGAAATGTTTTATTCTATACAAACACCGTTACATTCAAATGATGAGAAAACGAGCAAATGTAATTACATTTTGATGAGGAACCTTTCATAAACTCTTGCTTGCAGATAATTCAGTAAAAAAATTCTCGATGAGTTACTTCTTGCAATAGAGTATGCGGATTATATCTAAAAAATTTAAAACCAAATTGCGATGCATGTGAACGCAACTCATAGGGGTACTCCTGTTTTGCGTTCATTCAGAATTCATTTCAAAAATATGCTTTCAAGAAATCTTTACGTTGGTGTATCTTGAAAGTCCCAACCGGAAGGCATGTGTTGGAGCTCCGTAGAAACTTGACAGCGGTGGAGAGGAGGGAGTTGAGATTGTTCAGCGGCAGAGCCTCCAGCGCACAGTGCACGCATGTTCAGTGGACTCGAGTGGCGTGAAGCCTCAAATGAGGGACTCGGACGTCCGGGAATGACAGCCGCTGTCACCAGGAGTGACAGCTTTCATTCTGAGATACTCCACTGAAACTTCTCCAGCTGACACTCAACACCGATCCGCATCGGATCCAGCCAGACCAGGACTATGCCAGAGATGGAGAAAGGGAGACCACCGGAAAATAAACGCAGCAGGAAACCCGCGCACCCCGTAAAGAGGGAGATCAACCAGGAGATGAAGGTGAGAGTGGGTTCTTGTGCCACTGATGAATTATTACTATTATTGTGTTTTGTGAATCAAATGAGACAGCGCGATAACTTCTCTGCGCACACAACGTCTTCCAACACGGAGCAGCGAGTGAGTCAGCTGCGCACATATCAGTGCAGGGAATACAATCAAATGCTACATTTGCTTTCAATGAATGCTTGCTTTCTGTCTTTAATGTAACCAATTATATCCTGCTGCGTGGAGCTGTATTGCAAAATAAGAAGCACGGGGGCCTTGGAAGTTTCCACCCTTTAGGACACAACAAGAAAATATTAATAAACATGTTTATTGATCCAAATGGAAACTGTCGCAAATACATACATGGGACGTTTTGGTTATAGATATTAGTGCTGAAGAGTAGTCTGACCTCTGCCTTCTTGTGACGCCATGTCAGGCCAGCTGTGGCCGGACGCGCACACTGTCCAGCGGAGATCCAGATGTGCGTCAATTCTTCCCCGCTCCTGCGGTGCGCTCACTTGCTGTACCACAGAGACTTGCCCTCATGAAAAAGAGAGAGGGCATTTATATTCTTTAAATAGCCCGCTTCTTGGGAAAGCTCTAAAATCACTGTCACAGACTGTTTTGTTTTTTGTTTTTTTTAAATGCAACCATCACATTAAACGAAAGTTCCCGCTTGAAGTGCTCAATGATGACATGTCATTTAAGAATCTCCCCTCTGTTCTTTGTGTTAAAGGAGAGCCACTGCACAGGCAATAATAAGTTAAATCACAGTAACAGACGTGACTCCCTCCCACTATTATAAGCCCGTTACTGCATGGAAACTAATCCATGGATTGCCTGCTTTGTTTGGGTTTGGACACTGGCTATTTGAGACTGTTGACTGCGGTGGGGTAAGGGATATTCGAGGCTTCTTCAGGCTGAAGCTGAGAAATCAAAAAAGTCATTTTCTTGGGGGGGGGGGGGGGTTCTGGCCTGCGTGAGAGAGGAAATGTGCTCTTTTTGTGTAAATGGTTTGGATTGTAGCGTTTGATATCCAGGGGAGGTGTAGTGTTACATCTTAACTAATTTTAATCAAAACATGTGAAACGCTATCCCCGCTTGATGTAAGCCTGCCTGGGCTGAATCTCAGGGTCGGCCCCAGTTTGTTGCCTTTGGCTGCAACTCTCTCTGTGGTTTGGGATATGGCTTGTCACTCTCGCAAAGCAGATGTTTGTCTAAACTGCCAAAAAGAAACAAAAACAACATTGTGGGAAGCGGAGGGGTGGGTGAAGAAAAAAATATATCGCCCGTCTTTCGTTCACAAGGAAAGTAAGAGAAGAAGTGGCACTGGGTTGTGTGCAGATATAGTAGGAGAGTTGCCGTTTGTGTAGAACTTCTGGAGAAGATCGCGATACCAAAATTAGGCGTGATGGCAAACATATAAGATTTAAAGTGCAGAGTAAAATCCCGCAGATGTGCACCTTTAAAACTGGTCAAATGATGAAAAGGCAAAGGGAGAACTGTGGAAGAAATACAGGCAGGAAGGCTGGCAAGCTGAGTTCTAGCTCAGCTGAGGTCCGTCCCAGTGTTGTCTCTGTAATACATCTGTTTCAACACCACATTCGGACCTACTCCCTCCACGTCAGACCCCGAGCACAGCACCAGACACTGGATACTTGACTTTAATCATCGTTAGGCATATTTAGCTGGATATGATACCCCTGCTTGCACTCACCCACACATTCTCCCAGACACACACACAGCAGAAAGTGAGCAAGCAAGGGAGAGATCCATTTCTTTGAGGCCCTAGTGCAGAACAGAGGTCGGAGTGAGGAAAGCAGGGGAAAGAATGTGCAGTCAGTACTACAGCACTACAACACCACCACCACAGCAGACTGGCTGTGCTGGAAAAGGGTGAAACCTGAGAGGCAGCGCTGTGTCGGGTGTCAGGGCTGGAAGGTGCTGGGATGGAGGGGAGGATGGTGAAGATGGAAGCTAGAGGGGGGGGCATAGAGGAGAGAAAAAGAGGCAAGGGGGAGGGACAGAGAAAGCTGGAGAACGAGAGAGAAAGAGAGAGAGAGAGAGAGTGGTGGACATTGGAAAGAGAAGAGGAGAGCAGAGTGGGGCATTTCCGAGAACCGTGGGACCTGGCTGTGGTGTAGGGTGTCCCTCTCTGATTTCTGCCCATTCCGGATCAGGTTTCTCCTCCAATCCAGTTCTTCCAAAGCCACAGAGAGAGGTGGGTGGATAGAGAGAGAGAGACCTTTGTATTTTTTTTTCATCTGGTCGTAATAAAAAAAAAAAAAAAACTGAGACCACACATCCCATCTGTGGAGAAAAGTTTTCTTTCTCCCTCTTTTTTCCAATTAAAAGAGATAAACAAAGGATGATTCATAGATTTCACACTGGTGTTAGGTTTTAAACCTTTCCGTCTCAGATTTAGCAAGAGTAAACAACTTGAATACATCATGGAAAAAGCGTCATACTGTACTCCACTGTGCCTCTATTCATTTCTCCAACAGGGCTGGGGCTGAGAAAGAAACCCTCACATTGATTCAGAGTAGGAAGGTCTGATTATGTTTAACATAGGATAAAAAGTTCCATTAATAGCTCAAAGATGCATGCTCACAATTTCCTATTTGTAGGCAGGCTGTGGCTCAGTTATCCTTATCCATAGATTATCACTAATCGCTAATTTCTTTTCTCGTGCAGACTTTTGCAGAAAGCACCATGAATGAGCTCCTCGGATGGTACGGGTACGACAAGGTAGATCTCAGAGATTCAGAGGCCAACGAGATCAGAAACTACCGAGAACGGCGTCAGCATGTGTCTGTGCTGAAAGGTGAGGGCGGCTGAGCGTTCGCTATTGGCACAGCGTTCTTAAATTTACAGTAACTAACAGGTTTTTCAGGTTGTAATTCAGACATTGAGTCACTACACAAATTTGCCAAACATAATATCCTGCAGTCAGAACTTCTTGTCTTTCATTCATTCAGATACATCTCTTGTTTGTGCAAAAGGTATTATAGTATCATGTAAGCCGTACTGCGGATTTGCTGCGTAGTATAATGTTACACGGCAAATTCAAGTTAGCGCTGGAATTTGTTGATCTCTTTCAGAAAACTCGTTGCCAAAACCCAAAAGCCTGGACACCAAAGTCGGCCACTCGGTCCTGCTGACCAAGAGTGGAGAGCGAGACCCCTCCAGCATCCCATCTACATCACCCTCCTCTTCCTCAACAAGTTCATCCCTGACGACCCTCAAGGAGCACAAGAGTGCCCCCGTCATTGTCCCCCTAATAAAGCCATCAGCAGGTAGCAGCCTGTGGGAACAAACGCGAAGAGATAAAATGTTGTTATACCAAAGTGTGATTCTGGTTTATGGTATTACTGCCCTCATGATTAGTTTTATATTAATGTGCTAACAGGTCAGAGTGCAGTGCGAGCTGCAGGAGATGGAGCAGGTTCAGCTTCCACCTCTTAGGCTCATGAGCAGTGATAGAAGCTCTGTAAAAAACTAAAGAGGCATTGTAATCATGTGACAAGTCTGCTTTACCATGTGCGTGTTTGGTCCTTTGGGTAATTATTTTGCAGGTGGAATTGTTATATAAAATAATAGCAAAATGCTGTGTGTGAGATTCATTCATTGTGAGGTACATCCATTCAGAACGTTTTAAGCACAGCTGACCGTGCACTGGTTAGTTCACTATCGCTTGTAGCTGTTACATGCCACTTTTATCCTTTAAGATAACCCAAATTTTTTTTTCTGATTTCCCTCCTGCAGTGGAAGATGTACAAAATGTGCAAATCGTATGTGTCTGGTGCCAGAAGGAAGGTGTAAAACGCTATTCTCTATGTATGGGATCAGAGCTCAAGAGCTTCTGCAGTGAGAAGTGTTTTGCTGCCTGCAGACGGGCCTACTTCAAACGCAATAAGGTTAGTATATATAATATACTGCACATCATCATTGCATTTGGGGGTCAAAAACGTTTAATTTTGGTCTTTTGTTGGTGAGATGTGAAGCAGTCAGTCTCACACGGGCACATACTGTACACTCAAACAAGTACGGGTACCATATATGCACAGTTTGGCCCAGCCCTGGCACTTCTCATCATACAAAGGGAAATGGGCATCAAGTGATTTCTGGCAGGTATACAGACCTTCAGATACAGATACTCCTGATCTGGTGAGGTCATTACTGATGGATTCATTTACAGAAATTTAAAAAGGGTGGATCTCTAAGAACACAATTCCTAGTGCATATGGTCAAGCCAGTTTAGGAATGGTGGGAGGGAGGTCAAAGTTTGTAGGGGACACTTAGTATCAGTTTCATGTTAATGGAGAAGGGGCCGGCCATTAAGTGGCTTTGGTCTGGAGGACAGGAAAGCTGCACTGACGGAGAGCCGCTCTGATGCTCTTGCTGTGATTTTTCACCCTCCATTACGACATGGATATACCTTCTTTAGAGATACAGGGTGACAAGTAGCTATATCAGCTTTCACCCTCGGTGTTGTTTATAGTGCGGTAGGTGTATTCACACAACAGCAGAGACACAAAGGAGGGCTGAACCGACTGCGCGCAACAAGCCCTCCAGTTTTTCAGAGGCGGGGAGGAAAGCATTTCTGTTGGCTTGTTGCTGCTTGTCTGAGAGGAAGGCCAGGAGGCCTGGGGCGAGGTGTCCACTTTCAGTGCATACCTTACCTTCAGCTGCCTCATGTTTCGTAACTCAACACGACTCAATGGGTCACAGAGATGGGGGAGCGCTCAGATCCACACCACATCAGCTTACACAAATCAAGAAGAATTTCTTATATTAACGCCGGCAGGATCATTAATAATATGACAATACATCACCTGCATTATTTCCCTGCTTGGTTGTAGAATCGTATCTGTTTCTCAGCTCAGTTTTCCCTTTGCCGTTCTGACCTTTAGGGCTCTGGTCTTGCATGAAGTTCAAACTACTGCTGTGCCTCGCGACAAGGCGATTTATTTAAAACTTTATTTTTTACTTGTTATGTAAGAAGCTCAAATTTGGAGACCAGTCGCCATAGAGTGAATACAGTGTAGTATTCGTAGATGAACTGTGGTCTGAAACCTGACTGACAGCAGTTCATGTGACGTTTGACACTCTGTGGTTTTCCCCTATCAGGCCAGAGATGAAGATCTCCATAGTGAGAGATCCCCTCAGCACCCCCATACAGAGGACTCGCCCAGACTGGTGTTGAAGATAAACACCAGTGTCAGAGTAAGAGGACACTATCAATGCATCTTTTGTTTTCCATCGTGATATGTTAATATAAATATGAAACTGACAAGGTTTAACACGTAGAACCAGTGGGAAAATTTTCTGTTTCTATACAAAGATCTGTTTTCAGATAGAATCTGTCACTCCAATGACCCCCCGCAGTCTCTCTCCCCTGTGCCGCAGGTGTGCGATTGGTGCAAGCATGTTCGTCACACGAAAGAGTACCTGGACTTCGGATCTGGTGAGGAGCGCCTCCAGTTCTGCAGCACCAAGTGTCTGAACCAGTACAAGATGGATGTTTTCTACCGGGAAGCCCGTGCAGCTCTCACCAGCACCAGTTCCAGCCCAAACAGAACCAGTCAGGAGGGCAGGATAGACAGCAGTGTGGCAGGGCACAAGCTACTCACTCCCGAATCTTGGAACAACAACAACAGTGCAGGGGAAGCCCGTAATAGAAACCTCTCCCCTAAAGGGCCTGCACTAATCCATGGATTAGCAGAATCCACCTCCATCTCTCCCTCAGAAGGATCCTCTTCTTCTTCTAAAGTCCCTGTCTCTGGTCTGAGGACCCTAGATAGATCCATCCAGCCTCCTCTACCTCCCCCAACTGTGGACATGTCACCCCATCCTACTCCTCTTCCTCCTCCACATCTTCCTCGCCCCCCTCTGGAGCAAAAGCCAATACCTCAAATCCCCATACCCTTCATCAGGCCTCCTCTTCATGCTCAGGGGTTGAAAAGCCCCCTTGCCACTCCTCCCAGACATCCAGGCCCCCCTTCCAGTCCTATCCACAGACCTCCGCACTCACCTCACCTCCAGCCCCCTAGCTCTTCTTCCATGAATCCCCCTGGACTGATACACCCCTTCCCAGGAGCCTACTTTCCTGGCTTGCACTCCCCTCCTCTGAATATGATGCCAAGAGGTCCTGTCCCAATGCCTCCCATGATGAACTTTGGCATTCCTTCTTTTAGCCCTCTTCTGCCCCAGCCCACTGTCCTGGTACCTTATCCCATCATTGTTCCCCTACCTGTCCCCATACCCATTCCTATCCCCATTCCGGTCCCTCCTAAAGCATCCCTAGAAACTCCAAGTCACAGTGGAGTCATCCAGCCTGTGCCAGAAGGGTTGGACAGGGGTCAATCCAGGTCTACCAGGCAATCCTCTCCAGAGACATCTGAGGCAGACAGTAGATTGGTAGTCAACAAATTGGGTGGAACTCTGCCTCAAGGTCTATCCTCACCAAGTGACCTAAACACAAGGGACACAGATTGGGTTAAATTAGAGAGGCAATTTCTGTCCCCAGCTTCCACACCCCAAAGTGGAGCATCCTCCCCCAGAGCCCAGTGCAATGAATCCCCCTGCTCAGCCCATGGGTCGGAGGGGCTGACAACTCATAAGCAGCAGCAAACAGAGCGACAAGTCATCCAAAGGGTTCTGCAAAGGACTCAAGTGAAGTTGGAGCCCAGTGCCAATGGAGTGGTAGATCTATCAGGGCTGGGCGAGTCAGCAGCTGGGCAGGTTAACAGATCAGGGATTCACAATATCATCAGACCCACCCCTCCTCTGTCACAGTCACCTTCACATGACACTGTCTACCAGCACCAGGATCCCCAGACTCCACCTTTATGCACCCCAGCCAGCCCCAAGGAGGGCAGCCATCCACATGGTGCCACATCCTCTGCCCCAAAATCTCAGGACCATGGTCAAAATGGGATGTCCTCCTCACCCACAACTGCCAGTCCGGACTACTCCCGACCCCAGAGATTACCAGCACCACCCCCTGACCCTGCACTCAGTGAGCTGGAAGCTATCAAAGAGAACAAGTGTTCTGTTGTTAGCCCGGTGCGGGTTGAGGGCCAAGTTAATCTGACAGAAGAGCCCTTAACAGTAGTCCGGGACATAGGAGAGGACTCCCATGTTCCTGATGAGGACCATGCCTACGCCCTGCCCACAGCGCCAAAGATAGGTGGGACCACCGGCCCACTGCTCTTGCCCAAACTCAGGGACAAGGGTAGCCTGCGGAGCCCTGCTAATGTGCCCAGCGCAGTAGACATGGAGCCAGCTCTGAAGAGGAGGTGCCTACGAATCCGAGATCAGAATAAGTAGAGGATGGAGGTAAGAGATTCTGATATAAAGTGAGGCAAAATACAGATAGCATTGCTTTCAGTGGCTTTTTAATTTATCGCTGATGACGACCAGGAGTCGAACTTAGCGAGGTAAATGTCATAGTATACCAAGTTGACACCAACTGTATTTGCATTAAATGTGCTGTGGTATTCCACATTGGTTTAAATAAAAGACAGCAATTATTTTTAAACACCATTTAACCAGGGATTGGAAAATGTGTGCACAGGCACATTCACACATACAGAGGACAAGCTTAATCACAGGTCTAACAGTATGCGCATGGTCACTAAACAGCATGGCGCCAAAGAGAGAGAATCCCAGTAACCTGGCACTCCCCAGTGCTCTAAGGTTACACCAGGGGAAGGAGGTGGAGGGCACAAGCAGTGAGAGTCACTTTGAAAGGGGATCACTCCACCACAGCCTGACAGTCACAATTCTTTGTTTGCATCGTAGCCTCTTCTTTAGGCTCACGTTTGCCAAGTTCTGTGAGTATATGTCCGTTTTGGGACGGATGGAGAAAATGAATGTGTGAGAAAGTAGTAGGTTCATTGTCTTGGACAAAGATAAATGCCTGCTGCCGAATCAAAAATGTGATCTTGAGGTTACGGGTTAGCTTGTCCAGAATGACATTCAGACTGAGACACCGATCAATTTTCCGCGTGACCGTAAAGTCAAACTGTTGCTCCTTGCAGTGTTAACTGTGAGGCAGTGCGGGCGTCTTTCTGGGGTGCTGTAGAGACAGATGTGATTGTCAGGCAGACTACAAGGCGCGGTGAATATGAGAGCCAGTCCTCAGCTGTGATAGAGCTCTGGGGCTTCATTAGGAAAACACAGGGGCAGAACTAGAGCGATCCGTTTACACATGTCATAATGACACCCTGTTCTGGCTTTGGCTCGTACCTCTCATATGTAGAAGTTTTGAACCTCCCCCCCCTTTCTCCCTTTTCAACCCGTTCCCTTTTCTTCACTTAGCACCGCTATCCTCTGCCAACCAGATGTTATTGTTCGAATGCAACAGGAAAGCCTCCTTGCTTTGGACCAATCAAAGGCCCTCTTGATTTCACTTGTCACTAGTCCAAACGGCTGTAACGCCAGCCGTCTTCCTCACCAGCTGGTATCTCATCATAACAAGATCATGTTACCATTTTACTGTATGTCCTGAGATTAATCCGCTGATATTACAGAGGCGGTTTAGATTTCACCTGGCCTCGCTTTTCCTTCCACATTGCACTCCAAGTCTCCAAAGGCCAGGGGTCACCGTCGTAATTATGTTTAAAAAGGATAGCTGTTGGTAGAGGATGCACGGCATAAAGCGTTATCTCATAACGCAGATGTTTTGCGGTGAAACACAAGATTTCCTTTCACTAAATGAGTTCCCACTTCACTCTTTGTCATTTGTTGTGGCTCCACGCTTTGCCTTAGTAACCAATACATATGAAATCACAGTGTGCCGCTTGTGCTGCGCAGAAGGATTTATGGCCTTGTGTTGTGTGTAATGGGAGCTGGCTGTCGTACGTGAATGACTTTAACTTGCCACCTCTGTGCTCTGAGCTAAACATTGCTGTCCTGTTCTATTGTCTCCCCTTGCTAAAAGTTTTTTTTTTTTAAAAAAAAATCTCCCACACTGACAGAGTCAGCAGCCAACTGGAGGATTTCACCTCAGGAAACAGCCAGTTTTTTTGTCTCAGTTTTCTTTGCCTTTATTTGGGATATTTTATAGCCCCGTGTAATCCGATCCCACCACATGGGTATTCGCTGAGCGTTTGAAACTAAAACGCGATGGGACAGAGGGAGTACAGAATCCTGGTTTGGCGCTTACATGTGTGTATGCGTGTGTGTGTGTGTGTGTGTCTGTTTGTGTTTAATATGTGCGTTTGAATGAGTGTGTGCGAGAGCAAAAAAAAAAAAGGCCAGATGTTATTAGTTTGATTGTGCCCTGTGCAACAGTTATCTGAGTGTTGACATGACTAAAAGCCTCATTCTCAGTGTTTATGTAGAAAGGGCAGGTTAAAGAATGAGTGTCCAGGGCTGCAAGAGGTTGATATAAGATATGGTAGAAATGGAAATTGCACAGAATAAAAAATATATAACATCTCACAACATACTCTCTCTCTCTCTTTCTCTTTCCTCCTTTCTGTTTTTTTTATACTCCTACCCTCTCCATCTAATAAACAGACTCCCTGTTTAACACTGTACGGCAGTGCCAGATTCAGTGCTATGCCCTCTTGTGGACAACACCAGTGCTAACACCCTCTAGCCTGTCCCTCAGCCTGTCGGCCCACCAGAGTGTTGCTCTGCCTGCGGACCAGCAGGGTGCCAACCCAGGAAGAAGTCCAGATGGCCAAATCATCACAAGCCAACATGGGGGGAAGAACACAACACAGTCACACATTTTGTCTTGGACCAAAGACTGTTGCTGGCTCGTGCGGGTTATATTGTGTTCAGCGAGCGCTTGAAAGGGAGCATCTCAGATCTTCTTCCTATCTGACATTGCCCTAAAGTGTGTATGTATGCACAAGTCAGCGTGGCTGCCCAGATGAGCCGCTCCTCCTCCTCCTCTCCCTGCTTCACACAGCAGGCAGGGCTCCGATCAGCCTTGTGTGGTCTTCTCAGATGGAGCCTGAACCTGATCTCTTTCTAGGGGAAACGGTTTGTTTTCTCTGCCCGGCTTGCACAAAGAGCCACATTGTTCCTCTCCCCATATCCCACGCTGACTCCCCACTCCAGGTTTTGGGTTACCTGGCCGACAGGGGCTCAGACTTCAGCAGCTTTTTTATTTTTTTGACCGACAGCCAGGAATATAGTATACCCTTCTCTCCTCCACCTTTCCGCCCAATCTAAATACGGTACACACACTACACACACCAGTTCTGAGGTTTTATCCTTCACAAGTGATTGCCTGTGATTCCCTACTCTGCTCACTTCCTCCAAGGGAAGTAAGACAGTCTGCTGAAATTAAGACTTTATCCAGTTTACTCACTGAAGAGAGTCGGGCCGGGCTGCTGAGACAGATGATGGAGCAGCCTAACGATCCCACAGGAGAGTCTCCTCTCCCTCCTCTAAAACAATGTAAAACTAAACCGAATATATGAGGGTACACCTACTGATACAAAGTGGCTGAGATGGTCTGTGAACACTTTAGTCGTCTTGATGACGCTGGTACATAAATGTGTGATTTACAGATCCTCACTCAATATTCACCTGATCCACCAAGTCTTTGTTAGCAAATCAGAGTTTGAGTCCCAGGCATCTTTAATCCTCGGCATTCGTGCCTGAATGATCCCAATTCTGATTTTCCTTCTGTGTTGTTATTATTATTGGCTTTGATCAGACGATTGTGAAAAGGAAAGCAATCTTGTAATATTACCAAATGTGGTATTGTACTCAAAGGCATCAAATGCTGTAGTATGCAGCGATCAGTATTACAGTTCCCGCTCTTGGGGATACCTATTGAGATTTGATCCAGCTAGATCATTTAGCAGCTTGTCAACACTTGTTCCTTTGTAAGATTTCAGTTTTGTAGTCTACACAGATACTATTTGATGTTATATTAACTTATGAATGATGCATCTGTAGATTTTCACAAAAATTGCTTTATTTCTGCATTTTTTTTCCTTTGATTTTCATTTTGTGAGTGCCTAAGCTCTTAAACGCCTCTTGTCTATATGTTTATATGCTGTAGCCCCACTAGAGGGCAGTGTTTGCCTTTGTAACTTTGCACCTGAGAAGAAAGCACCAGGAGGCCAAAAAGGCAGTCTGCTGAAACCCCATGCAATCAAACAGCTGCCCTCAGTGCCATCAGACCGATCAGACTGATATGCCAAGCAGACGGCTTTCCCCCTCACATCTTGCCATTATTTTATCTTTGAATCCAAATATTGCCATTTACCACTCACAGCCGTTCAACACTCCCCTGAGTTAGGCAGTCACCGTGACCCGCTCGATGCTAGAATACCTCCAGATGTGACCCGCCCCTGCCATCATTCCAAAATCAGTTGCCTATCAATTTGTGGGTGTGCGTATGTGCATGCACGTGTACGTGGCAACACATTTCACCGTCTCCCCATTCATTCCAGCCCACTCCCCCCCACCACAGATCATGCCTTTGAGTCAGTGTCATCCTCAGCTGGGAAGGGGGCTTTCTCATCATCCTGTTTGGCCCAGTGATGACATCACTTCATATAAATAACCGCAGCGTCAACAGGTGATCTCCCACTCTGACGGCAGAGGCCAAAAAGTACATCTTTCAAACTGCCATTATTAGTTTAACCGCATGTGTTTATTCAATGCCTTATACAGTATGTGTGTCACTTCAAATTTTTTGACAGAAACCCTGTTTTACCAGAAGTTCTGTTGCTTCTTGCTGACATCCAGAGGTACTTTCTAACTTTGCCTGTCAAACTCACTATCGGACATGGATTGTTTGTATTTGAATAAAGTATAAGTAACCAAGAGCTTTGGTGAAGACCTCTTTGTAAAGTAAAATAAATAAAAGTTATTCTAAGAGCAAAGAAACGCCTGCTGTATTTTTTGTTTGTTTGTTTTAATTTAAAATATGTCTTTTTGTTTTATCTCAGGACTGTTAATTTGTTGTGGGGCACTTATGGGCTTTGCAATTACCAAACTCATTATACAGCTGTAGACTGCTAACAGACTCTGGTCAGTAATTTTCTATTTTTAATACCTGCCTGTCTGAAAGGCAGCGCATCAGCATTCCTTAAATAGTGGAAGTTGGTCGAGCGTCTTTGGGCTGACGGTAAATTCGATGAATGAGATAAGAGGGCAGGAATTCCGGCTTGGTGAGGGCCTGCTGGGAACAGGAGGGCAGCGTGGGGGGCAACTTCCAGGTTTTCAAGTTAGGGACTAACTGCAGGACGGAAGTTTTCTACAATAATAATATGGGGAGCATGTGCGATTTAACTGCGGCAAGTCAAGTCTGCAATTAAGCAGTGCAAACCGGATGTGGGATAATCCCATAAAATAAATGCATTAAAATTTAGAATATGAAAACATTTTATTATTGTGTTTTAACTATAAATTTAAAAAACAGAATGCAGTCGAATAGTAATTTAGTTTAAGTGATGTTGGTTTAGCTGAACTGAAAGGTTTTAAACTAGAAGTGAAAGATTTAAAATGTTAGTGTCATACAGGATACGTAATTAGTTTTACTAAAGTTTCTCGTTTTCCTTGTTTGGTTTCCTATCCAAACTACTTCTGGATTTAAGAATAATTAAATAATTTTATTTTTAAGTTAAACATTAAAATTAAACAAGTGCATTGCAGGTCTGGAAAATAAGATTTTAGAATGATTGACATTTTTGACTAAGCTTTTATTTATTCAGTCATATTTTCATTTAGTTACTTTCGAGATTTAAGGGTTTCTCACGACTTTTACGTTGACCGCTATAACCGGAAGTCGCTCTTGTGCGCCCCGTCTAACTTGACCATGCACTACTCCACAGGTTGAGCACGTCGGGTCGACTCAGATTTACTTTTACCTGCCTGGCTTACAGCGAGAAGATACCTGAAAGTGAAGTTTACCTCGTTCGCCTCTCGACACACGCTCGGTTTTCACTAATGAAAAGCGGGTGAGACGGTTTATCTGGGCAGCAGATGAATAATTAACCAGACAACTCAAGCCGCAGTTTACAGGAGCAGACATGAGGAGCTAGTGCGCCTCTGTCGCCAGCCTGTTACCTGAGAGAAAACAACAGGCTCACGGATGTTTTTGTGCGTTAACATTTTTGTTAATGTCATTTGAACTGGATACACTTTATTGTAATCATGCTGGGAGCGGAGAGCAGACTCGAAAGCCGGCTGACGAAGCTGGAGTCCCTGATAAGGAATCCACAGTCGGCACTAAACTTGGCAACCCTGCTGGTGAGTTTGCGTTCACCCCGAGGCTCTAATACAGGTATAGTCGTTAGACTGAGAGCCAGGGAGAGAGTTAAACACATATTTGTGAGTACTTATTCTGTCAGCCTCACAGGTCATTTGAAAAACAGTTCAGACGAAAGCTGGAGTAAAAAGAATAATAATAGTAATAATAAAAAGGAAAATACAACCGAAAGCGAAAACCAAACAAACAAAAACGGGTTGTTGAATTGTTGCACTATAATCTTAATAATAGGACATAAAAATGAAAATCAAAGTTCAGCCAGTCATGTTCCTTTGGCCTTTAATCAGGCATGCAGCACAGGCTAGACCCCACCTTTCCTGTATGGAATGCCATACACTCCTCTTTAAACCTACAACAGAATTACATGAAATAAAATGTGACTCAGACTCGCTGAAACTGAAAGTCATTTCAACGAGTGAATGAAAGTTTACAATCAGCTATTAACTAAATTCCTACTTTCTCCACTCCATCAGGGCCTGTCTGGGATTACCTGTTCAGGTTCTTGGCCTGCACTGAGAAGTATTCAGCCAACTGGTCACCCTGCTCTCAGTCTCTGACACAAATTGAGTCGCTTTCTGTAACTGCCTTGACAGGATGTCACAGCAGGCCATTGTGTAAAACGCCTTTTCTATGTACTGCTGCGCTTATTTAAAAATCCACTTTAAAATAAAAAAGCGTTTTCATCTTGGCAGCCCAGAGCTGGCTTTGAGAACATGTCCAGCCTGGATCAGGTTTTATAGGCTGCGTGCCCTACAGAGAACTGTCTGCAGCCACACTTTGACTCAGCAGAAAGTCATAAGAGTCCATTTACTGTTCAGTTGCTTCATACAGGTGTGATATTAACAGAACACCTTGAACCATTTCTTTTAGTCAAAGTCTTTGGAGCATTAAAGCATATAAATCATGCTGAGGGATATATATATATACTTTTTTAGATCAGAAGCTCAACCAGATGAATACATAAGACAGTTGCAGCAGATTTCATGTTGTATGTACCTGCTGCCTACGCAAAGCAGCCCTTTGGTTCATGTCTATTCCCAGTGCTGAGTCATGAGCCAAAAGTAAAGTCTTCCTTAGTTGTACAACAACAGCCCCAAGTTATGTCACTGTGCGACATAATCAGACCAAAAAGTGATGGGAATCCATTTTAGCACGTGTCTCTCATCAGTCCAGATCTCACTAATCATCATGTTTGATTTTATTTATTTATTTTAAATCACTACGGTCAGCTATTGCTGTGTCGGGTAGCTCTGTAGTGGACATCATGCTGCCTAATGCTGGGAGCTACCACAGGAAGCTGAAGTCACTTCCTGGAATTGAGATGGAGATAACTTGTTGTGATATCACCATTTCCTGTTTATCCACGCTTATCCTTCTTACGTACACACTAAAACACAAGTGTGTTTTTTTTTGTTGTTGTTGTTGTTGTTGTTGTTTTGTACATTAAAATTTACCCTTTAAGAAAATAACCTGTTATCCTGTATATCAGCATTCATGGTTTTCATGTAGCAGCCGGCAATAATTTGGTTCAGTTAAGATGTTGAAGAAATTTCTCTTGATCAGCTCATTTATTGATCTACTAGACCTGAATGTTTGAGGTCTGAATTCTAGTGAGCTTCCAGTAACTGAACTAAATAATGTGTTTGAGTCCCAAATCATAATTGAGAGCGATGTTCGTCAGTCAATAAATTAACATCTAATTTAATTGTTGCGCAGTTGCTCGGTGTGCTGGAGCAATTAACTGAGCAATAAATTATTCAAGTTGTCAGAGGAAAAACTCCTTAAATGTCCACATAAGGATTTAAAGCCTTGATGACAAGACATGGGAATATATTCAAATTTTTTGACAAATGCACGAGTAATGAGTTTTTGTAAATAAGTCGGGCATAATCAGCTCCAGCAGTATACATTTATCATCAACTTGAGAAAACACACCTGGGCACTATAGTTATCACAGAAATATTCTAAATGATAAAACTTAACGAGGACTCATTCTTTTCATTTTTTTTTCTGTCATATATGTATAAAAATTTGTACACAGTAGTGGATACTTATATTAAGCATGGCCAAAGACTGCTTTAAACACCTCATCATAGACAGTTTGTTTCCACTTTTAGAATGGAATAGAGAATAGAATGCCTTTATTGTCATTATACAGAATGTACAATGAGATTTGGATCTATTTGTTGTCAGAGAGAGCAAATATCCCAAATATGGCAATCTCAAATACACAGCTCTGGCTCTGAGCGCATAAGCCCCGCCCATCTGCTGCTAAATTCCCCGATTTGTGAGGCAGCAGCCAATCGGAGGAAAGTCGCCTTGAGGGAAGAGGAGCTAAAACAGGTTTTTTCGGACAGAGCGTGAACTGATGGGCTGCCCCAAGGCTCAGTAGAGCATAAATAAGGGTTATTTTTATCTGTGAAGCAGAGTCTACTCGAGTACTGTTCAAAAATAAAAGTATGGAGTTAGAAAAGAGCATAATAGACTCTCTTTAAAGAGCCCCTCAGGGGAGCACAATAATAATAAACCAGGTACTAAAAATACAATCAAGCAGAATTGTCTTGTATGTGGTGGAAATGCTGAAATTGGGCCAACTACACATCACACATAAGGAGCTGCTTTCCATGGAAACCCATACTGTGAAGCTCCCAGCGCGCAGTTTTTGTGCTACTGTTAATGCCAGAGGGCATTCGGAGCTCTGCAGTTATCCGTCTCAGCGCACTATGTGCCGCAGCAGTATTCCAGTGAATATGTTTTTCCCAGTCTTAAGCATGACTGAAATTTTTTGAAAAAGCAGGTTCTTTTGTTTACTTTCTGAAACATGGCCTTTGCAGCGATGCAATCAGAGCTGTGTGGCAACTCCCTTGTAAAGAATTTAAAAGCGTGTGTGGATCAGACACCGTGTATCTGGATCAGATTGGGCTATTTGCTTTTTGATGCTTTCTGAGCAACTAACAAGCCATTGTTGTTTACTGGGTTCTGCTGGCGGTATCAGCTCACACTGAAGCCGCTGGAAGACGCTATCGCGGGAGGCAAGGACGAGCAATGAAGACTAAACTACAGGATCATGTTGAGATTTGTCCAAATTCCAGTGAAAGTTAAACAAGCTCAGTCTAATCATTTTTGTCTCTGGCTAATCTGAGACTAAAATAAGAGGATACAGATTTAAATCTTACGCTTTACACCACAAAATATCACAGTGTCCAGAATTAAGGAGTGGAGGGTAACAAAAATGTTCAGCAATAAAAGATTGAGGGGCACAAAATAAAAATTTTTGTATGTCTTTTATATTAGAAACAAAGGCACTGACAAAATATTCAGGAAGTCATTTAAATTTACAGTCATTTGAATTCAGAAAACAGGTTCAGATACCAGGAAGCGGCAGCCTGAACAAGCTCTTTATGATTTTAGTCACACATTGCTACAGACTACAAGGAAACTCTGCTTGAACCTGCTAAAATTAGCCTGGATCACTCAAACTCTGCAAAAGAGAGTTCCCTCGGTGCCGCCATAACTACGACCATTACGCAGGCTGATCCTTTGTAAAATGATCGCCTATCCTCGAGCTCTCAGCTTGAATCCAAGCCCCTAAGCTGTCTGTCCCACAATAGCTTCTGAGCCTTTAGGTCTATTTCCACCCATGTGTGGTGGGGGGAGATCTCTCTCCTCACCGCTGCTATTTAAAGGTGCTAGAATTGTTCCACATGCCCCCTTTCCACCTACTCATATGTCCCAGAACAAACAGACAACCAGATACAGCCCCTGCACACACGCTGGCATGCTGGATGACTCAACATGACCCCTGTTTTTTAGGGAACAGAGATCATCATACACTGTGACCCTCCCCTCCCCACAATACCACCATGACCCCCACACGCTACCGCCGCCCAGCTCTGCCCTGCCACCCAGATGCTTTTGGATCGCACACATTTTGGTTCAACGTGAAACACAACACTGCCGATTTAAGCACCAGTGACACTGTTGAGATTCCAGCTTTTAATCCGGCTCCTCTGTGTGTGGAGTTATGCTTGACTGGCGTGTGTGTTGGTGTGCGATGGAAGGTCCGTGTGTTTGCAGGCAAAACGGCATCACGTGTCTAATTTTTGTTGTCGCATGAAATGTTTTGTCTGTCTGTCCAACCTCCATTGTTCTTTTGTGTTTGTTTTGGTTTTGCAGTCTGATTTTTGTTTCCCCACTTAAGAACGCTCCAAAATGTAAACTATTTCCACCTTTATTTCATTTAGTTTTGTTTGCTCTTATCAGCCAACACAAGCTCGGAGCTTCCCGACTTTCACGATTTGCCTTGACAAAATAATGATCATGAAATAAATTATTTCAATTCATATTTATCAGATTTTCAGTGAATTTTCCAGCCCAACCTAAGGAGTATTTCCATTGTTGGGTGATATTTGTGTTTCTGTTATATAAGCTAGTTCAGGAGGTGACGCTGTCATCAAATAAGACCCTTTCATACACTAAGGATAAACCTGAAAGTTTTTTTTAAATTAATCACAATTTCTGAATGTTTGTTTCTGTATATTTCCTTCCTAATAAAAACATTTTTTTTCTTTCCCGTCCTTCAGGATTCCATGAGCGCACTGGTTCATGACTTGAACTATCCCCCCTTGCGGAAAAACAAAAACATAGAGGCCTTTCTGAGCAGATGTAAGTTCTCACGCCTGTCTTGTGTTTGTGTGTCTTAGTGATCAACAGCGTGACTTTCCAGGGCTTGCAATAGTTGCCTTGTTGTCCAGCATCAGATTTGTGCCGTATGAGATCATTTACCACGTGCACTGTTTCTTTAGAAGGTCCCAAAAGAGATAAAGGAGTAAACATCTATGTATTCTGATTTACTTGTTTTTCTGTTGGTATTATAACTATTTTTTTGGGGCTTGACAGAATCTGTTTTCTTCCAAACTACCACAGTAGATGCCACTGGATTACCAGAACTTTAAATTAAATCAGTTTAAATGGTTAAAGCTTGATCTTTGCGTTGCTGCTCTAACGTGTGTCTCATCTGCAGATAAAGATTTAGTGAGTGAGCTGCAGGAACTTCAGATGAAGCTGGTGGACTTCGAGAAAATCAAGTTGATCGGGAAAGGTGCTTATGGAGAAGTGCAGCTGGTGAGTTCGGGGGGGGGGGGGTCAATGAAAGGGTGTCTGACTTCTGCCTTGCACTATTTAATTTTAAACTGCATTCCGTGTAAGTGCAATGCAGTGATATAAAAGGAGAATATCTCCAGTTGCTCCTAAATTCAACAGCCATCATAAATCTGTAAACCACTAGAGGGAGTAGCAGTCTTTTAAAAATACCAGATGTGTAAATTTTACAACTTGATTTCAGTATTTTTTTTTTTTTTTAAATTGTCAACATGCCTGAGTCTAAGTTTAAAGCAATCAGTAAATTTTCTCTCCCTAACTCCCAGTTTCCTCATGTCTGCACCTTGTGCTGGTAGAATCTGGTATCTTATGAGTCTCTTGGGTAGACACAAGTCTGGACAGGTTCAGTGTGTGGGAGATGAATGTGAAGTCTGGTATGGGGGTGTGGATGGGGGACATGGTATGTTTGTGCTTGAAATCTTGTGTAAACATGTCTTTCTGTGGGTGTGTCCTATAATTATGGCTTCCCATCTCTGTCTCTGTTTCTCTGTGTCTCTCGTGTTATCTCGGTCACTGTGACCTTCTTACCATATTGTCCTTGTTGTCTTATCACTGTTTACATTCTCACATCTCTTTTTTTTTTTTTTTTGTCTTGTCCTCCTCTGCAGGTCCGTCACAAGGCCTCTAAGAAGGTTTATGCCATGAAGCAGCTCAGCAAATTTGAGATGATCAAGAGGTCAGATTCTGCCTTCTTCTGGGAGGAGAGACACATCATGGCCTTCTCCAACAGCCCCTGGGTTGTCCAGGTGTGCACACCATTTTTTTTTTCCTACAAGTGTTCATAAGATGTAGCATGGGATTGAATGTCTAGGCATGAAAGAGAACAAGTTTCAATTGCCTTCAACCACAGTTTTTTCTAGTCAACAGCCAGATTTTCACCTGCTAAATCTATAACCCCAATCCTGAAAAATTTGGCACGCTGTGGAAAATGTAAATAAAAACAGAATGCACTGATTTAAAAATCTCTTAAACTCAGATTGTATTCACAATAGAACATAGAAAAGATATCAAATGTTTACACTGAGATGTTTTACTATTTCATGAAAAATATTAGCTCATTTTGAATTTGATGGTAGTAGCACGCCTTAAAAACATTGAGACAGGGGCAACAAAAGGGTGGAAAAGTAAGTGTTACTAAAAAGAAACAGAAGAACATGTTGCAGCGAATTAGATCAATTGGCAACAGGCCAGTAACATGATTTGTTTCTCAGAAATGACGATGGGCAGAGGTTCAGCAATCTACAAAAAACTACATCTACAAATTGTAGAACAATTTCAGAATAATGTTCCTCAATGTAAAATTGTGAAGACTTTGAAGATCGCATCTACAGTACACGATGTCATCAAAAGAATCCAGGTATCTGGGCAAATCTAATACTGCCCATCATCTTGGGGCCCTTGGGTGGCACTGCATTATAAACAGGCATGATTCTGTCATGGAAATCACTGCGTGGGCTCAGGATCACTTCCAGAAATCACTCTCTGAGTAACATTTGCGAGCAGAGTTTGCCATGTCATCTACAATCACAGGTTAAAGCTATATCATGCAAAGAAGACAGCATATGTGAGCATGGTCCAGAAATGCTACTGTCTTCTCTGGGCCAAAGCTCACTTGTAATGGGACTAAGGCAAAGTGGAAAAATTGTTCCGTGGGCAGAAAAATTGAAATTTGATTCTTTTTGGAAAACATGGATGCTGCATCCTTCAGGCTAAAGAGAAGGACCATCCGGGTTGTTATCAGTGCTCAGTTCAAAAGCCTGCATCTCTGCTGGTATGGGTGAAATCAGCAGCTTGTGTTTTTCAGGGAAGGCCTTTCATATTTCAGAAAGGCAATGCTAAACGACATACTGCATCTATTACAACTCTATAGCCTAGTAGGAGAAGAGTCCAGGTGCTGAAAATATTTGGCACATCATGAAATGAAAAATATGACAAAGAAGATCCATGACTGTTGAGCAACTAAAATCCTATATCGGATAAGAATGGGACAAAATTCCTCTCTCCAGAGTCCAGCAGCTGCTCTCCTCAGATCCCAGACAATCACAGACTGCTGTTAAAAAAAGAGAGGATGCTGCACAGAGGTAAACATGGCCCCGTCCCAGCTTTGAGATGTGTCGCTGCCATCAAATTCAAAATGAGCGAGTATTGTTCTTAAAATGTTACATTTTCTCAGTTTAAACATTTGATGTTTTCTGTGTTCTGTTGTGAATAAAGTATGGATTTATCAGATTTACAAATCATTCCGTCCTGTTGTTATTTAAACTTCACACAGTATCCCAACTTTATTTATTTATTTTTTGATTGGATTTATTAGCCTCTTCTTCTACATGGCCATACTGTTGGGCTAAATTGTAAGTTCACAGTCCAGATTGCCTTATGGAGTCTGTACTATTTAATGTAATATACACTGATGAAACTACAGGTAAAAGGCCAAATTTATAGCCATTATTACAAAAGCAGTTCTGTTTGACCTTTATTTTTTTATTTTTATTTTTTTTTTTTAATAAGTTAAGATTCATCACACATATTAGAGAATATTTACTAAAATACAATTTAGGTTTTTTAATTAGTTATTTTTTATTCATATATCACCGGTCCCAACAATACTCATATTAAAGCGTTTTGTATGGTAAAGACTCTACAATAATAAACATACAGCCACTTAAAATGGGCTGCTGGTCTGTGACAGGCCCATGGCCAGTTCTTGGCTTATCCTCAGTTGATCCCTGGCTGGTCCTTGGCTGTAATGACGTCCCCCATGTGACGTAGTCAATAACGCCCTGACTGGTTACACCCCTAAGCAGCATGTGGCAAAACCGGTCATACTGTCTTTTGTATCTACAAAGAGATGCAACAGTAACGAAAGCTCAAATATTTACAATATTTGATATTTATGCATTTTAAAATTGCTCAATGCAGCAATTATTATCATAGAATTATAATGCCTTTGTGTAGAGCATCAGTATAGGCTGATATTGATATAGATATTGAGCAATAACCTGGCGGCATATCAGCATTAAGTTTGAGATAAAAAAAATCATACATAGCTCTTTTTTTAAACATGCTAAGCAATGACTGTTCAACGTCTTGTAGCTATGCTGTGCTTTCCAAGACAATCGCCACCTCTATATGGTGATGGAATTCATGCCTGGAGGAGACCTGGTCACACTCACCATGAACTACGATATCCCTGAGAAATGGGCTCGCTTCTACACAGCCGAAGTAGTGCTGGCGCTGGACGCCCTCCACTCCATGGGCTTCATCCACCGCGACATTAAGCCTGACAACATGCTGCTGGACCAGTACGGACACCTCAAACTGGCTGACTTTGGCACCTGCATGAAGATGGACTCGGTATGTCAAGTTTATAGTTGTGTCACAAAGCATGCCAGAACATTCTGAGTCAGTTGGGAGAAGAGGAAATTGGCATTTTTATTTTTCAGGGCCTCAGTGCACCACCAGGTGTTGAGACAGTGAAGTGAACCTCTTACATCATGTTGTTTTGAAAGGCCTCAGACGTTATGTGCTAAACAACCAGTCTTGAGCAAGGGAGCAGTCCCGCCTCTGCTGTGGGGCAGGAAGTGTTTTTGATCCTTTTGTTTTTGACCACAGCAATTTCATAATAGCTTGTTTCACTCATTTGAGCTCTCTGAATATCTGCCAGTAGGCAGTATGTGTCATGTAGTTTCTTCTCTAGTCTCATAATCCAAACAGTCTGGTTGAGTCAGAAGAAGCTTCAAAGTCTTTAAACATATTTCACTTGCGATTCAGATTGTAAAGATTTGTTTTCATACATGTTGTCTTAAAATTGAATATTTATAAACATGCCCTTCTTATGGAAGTATTTCAGAGCAGTCAGGGAGGCTTATAAACAGCTTGTACTGAAAGAAAATGCAGTAATCTGTATTTTTAAGTTAGTTTCATAAGTTCATTGATCCACAGTGTGATTTTTATTTTTTTTAAGAGGTCAAATCATGGAAAAATTCTGCTGATTTCTGCTTTCTGCCGTAAATTAGTTTCCAACCTTTTACTGTCACTTTCTCATTTATTACGTTGTGTATTCATCTGTCTGCAGACAGGTATGGTGCACTGTGACACAGCTGTAGGAACACCAGACTACATCTCCCCTGAGGTTCTCCAGTCTCAGGGTGGTACTAGTTACTACGGCCGGGAGTGTGACTGGTGGTCTGTGGGAGTATTTCTCTATGAACTGCTAGTTGGTAAGTTATGTTCATTCAGTCAAGTTTTTATTAATAAACCAAACATGATTTAGTGCCCATTATATGCACAGTTCAGCCCAGGATTTTGGAGTGAGGTTGTAAACACTTGATGAGAGGTCTACTATACACTATAAATACACTGGGTTCAGTTTTCTTGCTGTTTGGATGCTAAAATTTAATTTCCTTTTATATTAGACATTATAAGAATTTACAGTTTTTGCTCTCGGGTCTGTGTTTTGAGGGTTTGACCTCTCACACTTCTTGTAGGTGAAACTCCTTTCTATGCCGAGTCCCTTGTTGGAACTTACGGGAAGATCATGAACTACCAGAATTCTCTCGTCTTCCCAGATGATATACTGATGTCTCAGAATGCCAAAGATCTGATCTGTGCCTTCCTTACTGACAGGTTTGTACATGGAACTATAAATTATAAACCCTCACGCTTTGTGATTTTTAATAAGAATTTGGTAGTATAAAGGCGATTTGCTGTGTTAGAGACCATTTCAGACTTTTCATACACAAATAATACCTGTTTAATATGGTTGATTATAAATATTTGATATTTAATAGAGTATTTGCCCACAATACGCACCTTCATAGCACCATTCTTTGCCTCCTTGGATTGAGCCTGAACTTCAGATTTCCTGCCTGACATGTAATTACCAAGCAATAACCCAGTCACGTCTGCCCGTGACTGACAAAGTGACTGAGATCCATCATGTCTTCATGTGGAGTTTCACATTTCAGATTTTTTTCATTTTGCTCCTGCAACCAACTGACCAATCAGAATGTGGCCGACTAAGATACTTTAATATTTTTGTAAAATCAGTTCTAAAAGTAAAAGCTGGATGAATGGGTGTATGGGTCATCATTACCCTTGTTAGTGTTCCATCCCCCTGGAAGAAACCAGGGGGATGTTTACATTAGTAACTCCGCCCCCTGTCACAGCTCAAACACAGACCCTTTCTGCATCAGTACAGAGCAGCCTTTCATTTTTTTCCTCACTCGGTTTATTTACCTTCTCACTCACTACTCTCTCACCACAGAATCTCGCATGTGTGTACGGCTGACCATACACCCACACACACACACATCTTGAACACTGACCAATGACTGCATTCACCACTTAACCCACATGCTCTGTCACTGTCTCCCCATTGTGCTGAATCACTTCTGTAAGCACAATCGCCCTCTCCATTTGGAATTTTTCATCTCTCCTTTTTTCACTGTGTGTTTTTCATCACTTCATTTGTAAATGTCTTCTTCTACCTTGTCTTGGTGCCACTTTCCATTTCTTCATTCTCCCTTTTCATCTGTAAAATTCTCTTTCGCAGTTTTCTGGGCATCAAGACATGGCTTTTAAGCCTGATTTGGCTGCATGTCACTTTTTTCACGACGAGGTTTAAAATCTCTCCTTCTTTTTCTTCCTCCCCACCGCTGCTCTCTCTTCCCCTTGGCTGGATCTGGAATGTCCCACACGTGGCAAGCCCAAACTGCCGCACCCCTCTAGCCCTGTACCCAGGGGGGAGGAGAGGGGATGAGGCAAGAGAGAAAATGTGTGTATAGATTCAGTGAGGGAGAGAGAAGAGAAGGAGAGAAGGTCTGGCATTTCTTGATGTTCCCTCCTAGTATCCGATCCTCCTGTCTTTACTCCTTGGAACTTGGACTGAAGAGGTTTTCGGGCATATCCATTGTGCTCCAGTGGTCTTGTGGTTATCCCTGCTGGTCAGTGTGGTCACTGCAGAGTGGTCACTCCACTTATGTGTTTGGGATGGCATGCTAGTGATGGCGGGTGGAGAGGAGGAAAGGGGTGTGCTGTACTGTGTTGTGTATTCACACTTAGGCGACTCTGCTCACCATCTGACTGCTTGCTCCTGTCACTGTGTGCAGGAAGGTTCGTCTGGGCCGAACGGGAGTGGATGAGATAAAATGTCACCCCTTCTTTAAGAACGACCAGTGGACCTTTGATAACATCCGTGACAGTAAGTGTAGCTTCCGTGTCTGGTTTTTGTTTTTTTTAAAATTATCCCATAATGCAGGTGCAGCCTACATTTCCATTTCTGGTAATGTGCAACTTTTTGCTTCTCTTATCATCTCCAGCCCATTCGTCTGCAGTTCTGTTTTGCTTCAGTCTGAGTTGGAAGTTTATTTCCAGCTCCTGAGTCATTAAGCCTGGTTGTACGGTACACATGCTCTCCATATGCTTGCCATTCAGATCTGACATATGACAGGGTGCCGTGCAGAGCGGGAGAGAACATTATGCAGAAAACCTGCAAACCTGGATAATCGGCTACATATGGGTACCACTCCAAAATCATAAACTGGGGAGAGATGAGAATCAATAAAAACTATATTGCTAATGATAGTGTAGCACTGGACATGAGAAACAGCTGGGAATGATATAGGTAATACTTCACCAGTATGAAGCACCAGTATGTTAATCTTTCACTGGATTGAACATACTGATGCTGCACCACCACGTGTATTAAGAAGACACACTTAACACAACTGCATGGACGAAAGTCACAGCGTTCTGTGACTCAGACTGTCGGTATTAACATGTCTAAATTAAATAAAGTCTTTCATGAACCTTTACTTATGATATTACTAATTATGTTACATCTGATGTGCGAGAATATGACGCTGCTGCGTTGCACAAGAGTATCTGACGTAGCTAAAATAATGAATTTAATTATTTTTATTTAAGGTTTAATTTATGTTTCCGAGGGGGGGAAAAAGAGAAGAGAACAAAATGATCAAAAATGTGGTTGATGTATATTAACATGGAATTCATTACTCACGTGCATATTAGGGAATGAATGAAGTTTTAATATTTCTGCATTAAATAAAATTCAAATCATGAAGGAAAAAAAATTCTTAGCTGTATAATACTGAAGTTATCTATCAGTACTCATGTTTGTCCTCTAGTGTAGTCCTTTAAATTTATCATGTTAAGACGTAGACGCTCTATACCAAGAAGGAAAAAACCAAAAGGGGGGAAAAAAATGAGGGAAAGGGATATATTAGAAATATGAGCAGGACTTCTGTGTCTGCGTATAATTAAATTCAGATTCTTTTTCTCTGCCTCGCCCTGTCTCTGCTTCACCTGGCTCTGATTAAGACAGAACTTCTGATCAGAGCCTGGCAGTCTGGAACACGAAACCAGTGCTGTGCCGCTGTTTGCATGTGCACACGCACACTCGTACAGACTCTACAAACATGACCCTGCTCCCATTGTGGCGTCACGCTGAGCTGCGCGTCCCTCCCAGCCCTCTGTGTCAGTTTAAGAGTGATATTACTCCCCGCTGTGTCTGGGCCCCGACTCCAGCGCATCGTCGTCTGAGTTGTTTATTAAGCACTGGGATGGTTGAGGGCAAAGAAACAAGCACCATGTATAGTTGGATGGATGGATGGATGGATGCGACTGGAGGCAGCACCCCCCTTAGCGGCGGGCAGGGCAGGCTGTGCGGCCTGTGTGGACCGGTCTAATGAGAGGGGCGTCCCAGTTTAGAGGGTTGCTCCCGCTCTCTCACTCTCACTGTGGCCGCGGCTGCCTGTCATTAGTCGCCCGCTATCAGAGAGCATTCTGGGAAGTCGTGCCACAAGGGCCTCCATGGAGCGCCCTGAGTCTCTTTCTGTCTCACCACATTTTGGCTTTTTCTTTTTTTTTTCTGTCGCTTCTTTTTTATTTCCCCCTCATTTGTTTCATTCCTGTGCTCGATTTCGCCCTGTATTTTCTGCACCATCTTTCGACATTTGTCACGTTGGGGGTTGTGCCTTGACCTAGTAGTAATAGGCTCTTTACTCAGAGCCAGAACTGCACTGGTTTCAGGAACTTGATCTATAATGGCATTTTTTTTTCTTAATTAGGAACTATTTATAGGCTAAAGGGCTAGCTTAGTTTTATCTGATTGGCCCTTTGACACATTTTTGTCTGCAGACTTTTAAAGTTGCTCCCGTGAAAAGAGAGCGCAGAAGGAACCTTCTCTCCTGGCGTGGTTTGTGAAAGGCGCTGTGTATGGGGCACAAAGCAAGCACTGTACAGGAAAAGGAGTGGTGTCAGGCTCACGCCAACCTGCTGACAGCCAAAGCCAAAGTGGACATGCATTTATTCAAATTGCTGAAAAAAAAGAAAATCAGTGCGCACAGGTTTTTTTTTAATGCATTTTAAATTTAAATCCCCAGGCACAAGATTGTTTTCAGTTTGATTTTATGTAAAACAGCAGTTTTCTCTTTCCTTGAGCCCTCCTGCTTTCCGCCTCCTTCTTTCCCCCGTTTTCGCTTCGTGACTCTCTGCCTGTGTTTCTGTCTTCCAGCTGTGGCCCCAGTTGTTCCAGAGCTGAACAGTGACATAGACACCAGTAACTTTGATGACATAGAGGTTGAGAAAGGAGATGTTGAGACCTTTCCTCCACCCAAAGCCTTTGTGGGCAACCAGCTGCCATTTATTGGTTTCACTTACTTCAAGGAGGATCAGTAAGTGTTTGAATCTCATATATCTGCTGTTGTTTTTGGGGTATATCATCTGTATTTGCGGTCCTTTTTTAGTTGTTATTTTCGAAACTGTAATTTTTGTACTGAAAAGTTCAACTTGGATGCCAATATTTCGCAGAGCTTGCTACACCGAGGAAACGACTTTAATAACAGCACTGTGCTTAAAATATGAGAGAAAAAGACAGCTTCACACCCATGCCTCACCAGTCAGACACTGCAAGCCTGTTAGAGCTCCACACTGCTGCCTTGTTCTGACAGCCTCTTTAACTGCCCTTGTCGCCTGTGATGAATCCTGCGTTCTAAACCCTGCTTTTGTTCAGTAAAACAAATAGAATGGAACAACACTTAAAAGTTCAACCACCATTAAGCCACAAATCACCCAAACAAAGCTGCTGTGTTTAACAATGGCAGTCTTTATTGTACAAAATTATCTGGATAAAATTCACTTCATAAACGTTGGCTGGGAAGATCGCAAGCACACACAGTTTTATAATTATCATACACCAAAACTAGTGCTCACAATCTTCCTAAATAGCTTTATTTATATCCTTCAAAGGTCTGCCATAGGGTCCGCAAGCGGTAGCAACAAAATAAAACCAAAACTAAGGAAAGAAAAGAAAGCAAGAAATCCCAAGGCAGTAGCTTAGATGCTGCACACCAAAATAGACAAAGCAAATAATCCATCCTCACACAAATGAATCCCCCTCCCCTCAAATTAATATGCAAAAATATGTTAAACTAACCAGTTCGTTAGTGGGTATCCTCACATGCACATTTTCAAAATAAACACAGACAGCAGATAACCTGAACCCTTTCTCCACTAGAATAAGATATTCTCTCTCTTTTGCAGCATCATAATGATCATTTTTCATAGCGTGGCCAACAGCTGAGTCTCCCTCTGCGTGGGAGACTGAGCCTTGAAATTTGTTCTGTGGTTAACCAGCAGGTGCTCCTTATCACCAATCATTTTCCAGACCAACATCACTTCCATCTGGCTACTCTATAGTGATTCCCAAACACCCCAGGGGCTACTTCTTCAGTAGGCACATGAAAAGATTATAAAGTGTTGCAACTAAATGAGTGGACCTGAGCACGTTTGAGCAGAAATGCTGTCGATAGTAGAGTTAACAATTCAAAGTAATGGATAAGCAGTAGAAAACAGCAGCGTCATTACGCATAGTTGAATAATTCTCAGGGTATTTTCAGGGACCGGCACTAAGAGTGCACTAGCTTGTGACCCCCTGAGGCTGAATTTGTATCTCGTCCCAGTCTAGAACCGGGAATCTTTCATGTGGAATAAGAATTATTATTGATCCCAGAGGGAAATTCATAAAGGTGAATATAAAGCAAAAAAAAAAACATAAAGGTGAATTCATAGAGGAAGATGAATGTGTTGATCAAAATTCCTGATAATATATGAACACTAACTCACACCTTCTGAAGTCACCTTTAATTTGTCTGCAGTAAGCATGAGTGTCTGGACTTTAAGAACTATGAACGTACAAAAACTGGTCTCATAAAAAGGCGTCAGATAGTTAAGTTGCTATTCAGCCCCTGTGGCCGAGTCATTCAATCATTCCCATCGCTGCGAGCCCACCGAGATGGTTAACAGTTGGCAAAAAGTGCGTGGGTTGGAAGATTTCTGCCAAGTCGCCAAAAAAGATCTTCACACTTTATTGCTTTTTCCACAGTGTATGGTTTCAGGATTAGGCTCATAGGTATTGGTGTAAGTGCTTTCTAAGAGGTAGGCATAAAGTCACGTAACACTGGATGATAAACAAAATGGCTTTATGGATCTGGTCGGGACAAAATGTGTGTTACAAACGTTCATGCCCTTCTCTCTTTCTCTCTCAGGCTGCTAAAGGGAAGTAAGAGCGGCTCTGTGAAAGATTCACAGGACTGTGAGGAAATCTCAAAGGATAAGGAGAATTGTTTAAACAGTAAGAAAGAGGTAGGTGTTTTTGTTTGAGAAAAGGAATGACAATCAGAAAATGTTTTTTTTTGTTTGTTTGTTTGTTTTATTTACTGGTCATCTGTCTGTCAATCTGAGCAGCTGCAGAAAAAAGTTGATCAACTGGAAGAGAAGCTCGACCATGAGATGCAGGCCAAAGATGAGCTGGAGCAAAAGTGCAGGTACGACCGGACGCACAAACCGGAAAGTGGAGCACCATCGTGAAATGTGATGCTATTTGCTGCACAGTCTGAAAATGTTAATCTGTGTTTAAAATGTGGATTTTAACTATTTGAATGAAATAGACATTTTAACAGTGCTTGTATTTATTGGTATAAGTACTAAGAGAAACAGAACATCACTGAAAGGAAAGCTGGTTTCTTTCAGCCGCTGATGAGAATTTCATGTGGTGTGTCACGTACATCCGGATATATGGAAGTCTTTTGTAAAACAGGAAGTGACATCCCATCCTCAAAGCTGCTTTTAGAAATTCTGATAATGGCAGATGTTAAAGGAAAAACAGCAGTGGCAAAGAAGAAGACTGAAGTTTTTGCTCGGCTGCAATGAATTGAACATGTACAGAGCATGCAAATTTTCATATAAATAAAGAAAAAAGTTTAAAAATGTTCATAATTTAATTTTTTTTTTTCTCCACTCAGAAATGCTACCAACCGTTTAGACAAACTGGTGAAAGAATTGGATAAGGAGGTAAGAGCAGATGCATTTCAGTCATGTACCTGTGGGGATAAAGAAGGTCAGAGTTGGTTTCCACTCACACTGTGTGTGAATCTCTCTCACATCAGATGAACAGCAGGCAGAAAGTCGAGGCCTCGCTGAGGCAGCTGGAGAGAGAGAGAGCTCTGCTGCAGCATCAGAGTGCTGAGAATCTGCGCAAGGTGGAGATCGAAACTGACAGGAAACGCAGCCTGGAGAATGAACGTGAGCATCTACGAGCAAATATGCAGGACTATGCAAAAGTCTTGAGCTGCCCCTCGTTTCTTTATGTTTTGCTTTGAAGGAGACTTTCTTATAGAGATTTTGAGCAATAATTCTGCAGGATTTTTGACGGTCTTTCAAAGGGTTTTCCTTTGGAAACTGGGTTCTTATTTTCAGTCCAGTCCTTGTACCTGACCCCTTATCAAGGAATGCTTTTTTTGTTTAATTATTTTTTGTTTAAGCCACTTAACACTGTGAGTCATTCCAGCATAAAAAGCCACCTAACTCAAGGGATGAACCAGTGTTCCGATTTCTATTGTTGAGTCTATGAAACATGCCAAAGACAACAGTTTGGCAGGCATAAATAACATTCCTCACCAACAAGGTGAGTCAACAGAATGGGGTGCAGTGTCCCTAAAAACAAATCTCAATAAACTGAAATAAGTAGAGGACAGAAGAAGTTGTTACAAGCCTAAAAATCTATCTACAGTAGATGAACCGGTTCTGAAAGTCATGCCCTTAAGAATTGGGGAAAAAATCCAGCAAAGACCTGACACAGGAGTTGATCCATCTAATGTTCATTAAATCCTAATCAGAATCCTAATAGTGGTGTTGGGACTTTTGTCAAAATAATGGAATTATGAATGCAGACAAGTACCTTAAGTAAGATTTAGATCCAACATGAAACCCCATCTGGAAAGTGTCTGATTGGCAGTGTCTTACTTTTTCAGTGATCCCAAACACACTGCAAATGCGGTAAAAGCATACGTGGACAGAAAAACACACAATGAAACTATCAGTCATGGATTGGACTCATCCAAAGAACAGCTCTGAATGTCTTTAAATAAGCCTGGAGAGCTATTCCTGAAGACTGTTTAAAGAAATGACAAATAAGCTGCCTGATTGCACACATTTCAGTACGTCCTATCACCCATTTCCCATTTTTCCAAGCAAAAACTTAAAAAAAAAAAAAGAAATGAGGGGTGGCCTGCGACAATTTTGCACAGTATCATATCTAAGTATTAGATTTATAACTGCTTTCATTGTCTTTTGATTTTTATAGAGCCAAACAGCTGTGTAATGATTATTTTTTTCATGTTCAGAAAAATTAATATTTTTGCTTGATAATTAACTGTAGAATAATATTCTGAAGCTTTAATGAACCTTTTGGAAACTATGTATGGATGTAACGCATTATATACTAACTCTATAAATTTACTCAGTGAACAACCTGAGGGACCAGCTAGAGGATCTGAGGAAGAAGAACCAAAATTCACATATCTCTAATGAGAAGAACATCCAGCTGCAAAAACAAGTGAGGGCAGCTTTTTAAAATCACCTAACTTTATTTCACATGTAAACATGCTAAATTTGTAATCCGCATTCAGTCCTTTAAATCAATAAAAACAATTTCATCTTTCCTGTTTTTGTTTTGTTTTGTTTTTTTAACCTAATATCTGCAGCTCGAGGAGGTCAATGCTGTGCTTCAGGCTGAGCAAGAGGCTGTAGCGCGGCTAAAGAAGAGTCAAGTGGAGGCGCAGAAACAAGCTCAGAGCCTCGAGGTCAGCCTGAGGGAGATGCAGGAAAAGTGCAGCCAACTTGAAAACAGCAAGATGGAGCTGGAGAAGCAGCTGAGGGGGCTGGAGGCCGAGCTGGAGGAGGAGAGGAGAGGCCGCAACATGGGAACAGAAACTATTAATGACTTGCAGGGTGAGACATGACTCTCTATTAACCTTTGACAGCAATGGGTGTTAACATAGTCAGAAGCAGATTTAGATCAAGGTCGTGTGAGTTTTGAAACAAGAAGTAACTAAAGCTCACATTTGTTGGTACTCTTTATTTGATCTAGTGCAACCAGTAGTTGGTGGCAGCTAATGTTAGTCAGCTGTTGGTCCTTTTTAATAGAGTTGAATAGAGTTTTTATCTGCACAGCCTGCACTAACATGCATTAAATTAACAGTGTGCAGGAGAAAAATGTTATGTAAAATATGGATGTTTAATTTTATTTTGAACAATTACCTCATCAAGCGTTAATGTGTTTTTTCAGATATTAAAAGGTCAGTAAATTAATAGTGATTAACAGTGAAAAACCGATTCACTGCCCTAACCAGAGGTAATCAAACTGATCTTTATTCACTCATTAAAAGTTACTGCAGTAAACACAGCAGGGAAAAAGATGTTATGCAAGTCGGAGTTGAAGGCTGAACATTGGACGTGAATCACTTTTCTGGATCAGGCACTGGGAAATGTCTGATCATAGGTGGAAACATCTGCTCAAAAGCCCGAGAGTGAAGCAAGAGGCTGGAAAAGCCGAAGCAAAGGCCAAGCCAGAACCTCTTGTGAGAAACACTTTGGAAACTTAAACATGCTCAGTCCTGGCAGAGAGGCTGCTCGCTGAGGTCACAGGGGATGTATTGAGACAGCAGTGTTACCTGTTTGCAGTGATGCCTGATTTCATTTTTTATTTTTTTTCCCCCCTGATGTCAGAATCTCCGTGTGGGTGGAGTTAGAGAAAAGAAAACTAAACACTGAGTGCAATGTTTTCTGCATATTTGAGGATGGATGTGGGCTGGGCTATTATGTAATGTCTAAAGCTGAACGGTTCAGGTGCTGTTTTTAATTTACACAATGTTTTTCTCAAGACTGTCACATCCTGCATAACCTAATTATTGTAGCATCTTGATAAATCTTACAAATTGTCTACAGTTCTGTATAATATTCTAATAAATAAATAATACTCGTAATAAATGTTATTAATTCCTTTTATCAACTCCTATTCCTCCACTACAGGACTCATCTCTGGCCTGGAAGAAGAGGTGAAAGAAGTGAAATCATCTCTCTCCAAGGTTCAGACTGAAAAGGAGGACCTACAAGCGAAGCTCAATGGGCTTGAGAAGGTTGGCTTTCATTGCTAATTGCTAATTTCCAGTATGAACTGAGAAGTATTCCTCCTTAAAACCTTCTGTTCATTAAGTAACAGAAGCTACAACGCTAATATCCATTTTTGACTGCGTAGGAAAAGAGCAACCAAGAGATCGACCTAACATTCAAGCTGAAGTCACTCCAGCAAAGTCTGGAGCAGGAGGAGGCAGAGCACAAGGTTACCAAATCCAAGCTTGCTGATAAAAAGAAGACCGACCAATCCATTGAGGAGGCAAAGTCTGAGGCCTTAAAAGGTGGGAAAGTGGGAGGGATAAAAAGTGAATGTTGTTGCCGTTTACAAAAGCTGGCGAAGAAACAAAGGGGTTGATTGATCTTTGACAAATAGTACTGGCAAATAATTCTAGTTTGTTCCCAGCAATTTGACAGTAAACTCGAACAGACTGGCCTTTAGTTATGCTGCTGATTGTCCCTCTCATGCTAGTCCATTTATTTCGTACCACAAGCGAGTTTACTGAAAGGCCGCAATGATTTTGTCAATACTCCAGTATTGAGTGCAGTGTAGATTGCCCTCCTGATGGCTTTGCTTCGTAATTTCCTGTGGTATAGAGATGGAGTGCACCCTGCAGGAGGAGCGCGGCTTGAAGATGCAGGTGGAGGGAAAGCTGCTGCAGCTAAAAAAGGACTACTCCATGCTGGACTGTGATTACAAGCAGACGCAGCACAAGCTGGATGAGTTGCACGCACAGAAGGAGAAACTTTCTGAAGAGGTTTGTCTTAAACTGGGGACGCTTTGGGCGGTGCCAGTTGAAACACGAACAACAAAGTCATGACTGGTTTTGAAACAATGGTCCTACATCAAATTTTGAGAAGGCAGCTCAAAGTTTAAACAACCACCTCACAATGGCCCTTATTATCTAGTCGTGTGTATGCACAAATTTGTGCGTAAATCGAACACATGAACATTGCACACACACACACATCAGTATTCATATTTTTGTATCTGAATTTTGTTGTACTTTACAAACAAATTTGGAAGTGCGTCTGACCATGCGTGCAAACAAAAGACGACCTGGCTGAAATATTACTACTAATTACTACGACATTTTCTAACTAACCAATAAAAAATGACACTGGCAACTGTGTTGAAACAGGTGGGTGACCAACAACACCTTATAATGGGCGTGTGATTTTATTTTCAACATTTTTTTACAAAGTAATGCTCAGTTGTTCCTAGGCTTAAGTTATGCCTTCCCTATCAAACTAGCTATCAGCACGGTTAACCACCGATTCTTATGTTTGCGTGTCTGTAGGTGTTGCACCTGACCTCACGTCTGGAGGAGGAGATACACAAGCGGAGTATGAGCCAGAGTGAACTGAAAATGCAGAACCAACAGGTGTCTGTGCTCCGCTCCTCTGAGAAACAGCTCAAACAGGAGCTCAACCAACTGCTAGACATGAAGCAGATGCTGGAGAAGCAGAATCAGGAGCTGCGCAGGTCAGACACACACACACACACACGTTACATACTTGTTCATTTTTATTTCAGTACATACTGCCGCTACCCTTATGAAGTACTTAATACTGTCTTCATACTACTTTTGAGTCCTCTGCCCTATTGTGTGGAGGATTGTGGATCAAAATGGCCTGAAAAGCATGATGGCTTGCATACTGCACAATGCAACCACATGCAATTGGACATCTTGGTAGATTTAACATACAGTGTACTAGTACATACTAAATCTTTTTCTGGCTAACTAAGTAGGTACTGTGAGTATTGGAATGCACCCATGATATCTAATGAGCATAATATACATACACAAATATAGCAGGGGTATTTGTGACTTTAATGTTGTTGGCAAATCTCATTCATTTCCTCTGATTTAAGGACGTTGCTTTGGCTCTGGTGCTCAGTTGGCCTGCAGCAGTGACTGACAGATTTCTGGTCTTGTTTCAGGGAAAAGCAGGAGGCTGATGGCCAGCTGAAGGAATTGAAGGACCAACTGGAGGCAGAGCACTGTTTCACAGTAACTCTTTCTTTTCTTTTTTTGTTCATCCTATCTGCAAACAGCAGTGACGGCCAAATATTTGAAAGTCTTAAGCTGTAAATTGTCGGCCTTGTTTACAAAAAAGAAATAATGCATTTGTAATGTAAAGCATGAGCACGACTTTCCTTCTCAAACCCAACTGCTCACGTGTTTACTCTCCAAATGTAATTCATTTCTAATGTATGTTTAAAAATGATTAAGTGTACATGTTTTCTTTATCCAAGACCCTTTATAAGACACAGATCCGTGAGCTGACGGATGAGCGTGATGAGAAGAATAAGCTGTACAAAGAGGCACAGCAGCTACTGGCAGAGTACCAGGAGGAAAGGTAACTGTGACAGCTACGCTTTGATCAGCTGACTCCGCATTGAGTATAAAATAGGACACAAAGCACAAAACAAAAAATTTGAAAAAAAAAAAGCAATTGTCCGTGACAGTTAAATACGTATATCCCAACTCTACAAACTTCATATTATCTGTACTTTTAAGAATGTAACAGCCTTCTCAGATTAGTGTTATTTCCCTTGTTCGGTTTATCTCAGCCAAACAGAAGGACGTGACCTTTCACAGACCGAATGAAGCTGAACCAGATTAGCAGCTGTCCCACATGCATTAGAGCCAAAGATTATTGTGGACAAATTGTTAAACTGATCTTGTCTAATTCTCACTTGAAAATGCTTTAAAATTCTGTAAGGACTAAAAGGTCAGTGAAATATCAGTGCATGGCAACACTACAGGCAGCTGATTTCTGACTAATAGCAGCAGGGTTTTTCTTGTCATTCTAGGCTTTATCCAGCTCTGGTAATTAATAAGATAATGGCAATTCATGCTCTCTTTCCCTCTGCAGGGTGTCACTGACAACCCAGTTGGAAGAAAGTCTGACCAAAGCAGACGCTGAGAAGCTGGCTCGTTCTGTCGTTGAGGAGCAGTTCTCCAGCCTGGAGAAAGAGAAGATTATGAAGGTGCTGGAGATCAAAGACATGACGGCGAGACAAAAGCAGGAGCTCAGCGAAAAGGAGGCCACCATCAGCTCGGTAAGATCAGCTCAGGGTTTGTTTATTCATCCAACAGCTGTAACAGTCACTATACTTTTTCTCTCTTTTATATATAAAGGGGTACTTTCAGTGTTACTCATTAAGAGACGATGTGGGATGAGTGTCCTTGAGGTCAAATAAGTCTGTTCATCCAATTTCCTTTATCCTAAATCAAAAGGGAAAAAAAACTAAGCTTAGAGCCTTTTTAAAACTCTGCATTGTCAACGATTTCGTTCTTGTTGCCTGTTTGTCGTTGCTACATTTGTTGCTACATAATTCACACGATATACAAGAAAAAAAACAAACTGATGACCTCCTCACAAAAACTTTACACTATACCATTGGTTGTAGCCCGAAACTCCACAAGGTATCTTTAATAACTTCAGAAATATGAAGGTTTAAGGCTATCATTATACAACCGCTGTAATAAAGCATCATAAACTATTAAAAACAACTGTAAGAACCGCTGATGTTTTAGCTTTATTCTTACTGTAAAGCACTAAAGACATTTTGTTTGAAATGAGTTATGAGTTGTTGTTTTTTTTCTTGCTACTTGGCTACCATACAGTGTGCATCAGTAACATCAGCTCACCTCTCCTCTGCTCCACAGCTGGAAGAGTCCAATCGCACTCTGACGGTGGACGTAGCCAACCTGGCCAGCGAGAAGGAAGAACTCAACAACCAGCTGAAAGAGATGCAGCAAAGTGAGTGCCACCTTTCTGTAACGAGCAGCCGATAGAACAGATTTCTACAAACATGTCATTTCCTCCAAGGCGTAGAAGATGTGTTAGGAAGCTGTCTGGTTTATCTTATTTAGGAGGAGCAACTGATGTGTTCATCAACCAGTAGAATATTTGTCATGTAAATTGTTAGTTGCTTTTATGAAACAAAAAAATGGGTGTTAGCTTTGGTTGGTATTTATTGTTGCTATTTTTACAGAACTCCAGACAGCAAAGGATGAAGAGAAGCAGGTGATGTTTCTCAAAGAGTCCTTTGAAAAGCAGCTGCAGAATGAAAGAACGCTAAAAATTCAGGTGTGTGTCTGGGCGCCTACACAGGTCTGGAAAGTCTGCTACCCTTTAATATATTTTTTTTTTACTCTTGTGTCACATCAATTGCTGTTAAGAATAATTTCTCGCTACAGGCTTGTGTTGAACTCTGGGCAAAAATCACTGAAACATGCTACATTTTTGTCTTGCTGCAACATTGATATTCCTGCAGGCTTCCCTCTGAAATTACCAAGCTTATGTCTATCATAAATAGATCTCTGTAAAACTATATGATGTTTTTTTTTTTCTCTCTCAGGCTGTGAATAAGCTGGCTGAGGTGATGAACAGGAGGGAGACGGTGCGGGGAGGCCACCGAAGCAACGACACCGAGGTGCACAAGAAGGAGAAGGAGAACAGGAAGCTGCAGCTGGAGCTGAGAGCAGAGAAAGAGAAATTCAACAGCACCATCGTAAAATACCAGAACCAGCTGGCTGAAATGCAGGCGGTCAGTACGCCCCCACACTGCCAGAAAATAAACACAAGGCGAATAAGCAGATATATTTGTATAAAGGAATCCGTGAGATACTGAGAGAGGCTGAATTTTGATCACCAATTAAAATTGAAACTGTAGAGAAGGATGTAGATGAAGATACTGAAAAACAGACTTTAGATCGTTGTATTTGCTTGAATTAATATATCTGTTAAGCAATAGTATCAGCTACGGATTTTGATTATGTTTTCCACGACCTGAACTTAGCCTGTATACAGAAAATGGACGTAGCCACTCTGTTATTATCTATTTACCTATTGATTTGTTTTGTTTTAAAGCCTCAAGTTTAGTATTGTTACCCTCAGCATCTTGTTGGTTAGGAAGGTGCATCCATAGACTATATGGTTGCATGGTACAGACACAAATGTCTACTAATTATTGCTAAGTTTAAAAATAATACTCACTGTAACACACTTCTTGGACAGGTTGGTAGTACAATTAACTGCACAGCAAACCACAGTGTTTGGCCAGTAATTGCATTAAAATGCTTCAAAGGGCGCCAACAGCACAGTCAAGAGGTCCATTTAGTGACTCAACATGAAATGGGTACAGCTGCACTTGTATGCACCCACATATCAGAGTGGCCAAAGCCCTGCTAGTGCTCAACTTAAGTATTAATGCAATTTAAACCTTTTGTTTATTTGTGCTGTAAATTAAGGCATTTTAGCAAGAGATTCTGTGCAGCTTGACTAACTTTTGAAGTCGGCGTCATGCGGCCATTCAACAGTTTTTGGCTCTTCCTCATTGGCTTGATGTTTTTTTGTTTGTTTGTTTTTTAAGCCCTATTTAAGGTGTTCCAAAAATGTACTGAGGGGGGTGGCTGTAGCCCAGGAGGTAGAGCAGGTTATCTGCTAATCGCAAGGTTGGTGGTTTGATCTCTGGATGCTCAAGTCTGCCTGCCAAAGTATCCTTGGGCAGGACACTGAGCCCCAAGTTGCTCCTGATGCATTCATTGGGGTGTGTGTGTGTGTGTGTGAGAGAGAGAGAATGGGTAATGGTTCATTTACATTCGTTCGTGTTGATCAAGCCCAAACAGTATGTAGGTATTCTTTTAAAAGCCTGCTCAGATTAAGAATGCAACTAAAAACCTGTTTGTTTGTTATTTAGCTGATAGCAGAAGAGAACCAGGTGCGTCTAGATCTTCAAATGACACTGGACAGTAAAGAGAGCGACATTGAGCAGCTGCGCTCCCAGCTCACATCTCTCAGCGTTCACTCTCTGGACTCCACCAGCATCAGCAGTGCCAACGACTTAGACCTGGAAGGATACCCAGGTAAACCCTTCGTCCCGCTGTTGTCACCACAAAGATTTACAAATGCCCAAAAACATTTCTTTGTACCTTTCCTGCAATCCTCTTTCTTTTACCTTTTTTCACTTTGACCTTTTCCTCATTGTGCCTTTTCCTTTTTATCCCCTTCACTCCACCTTAACTTCTCTCTTCATGGTCCGGTGCAGTGCGCATTACTCACTCTCACACCTCAGAATCAATGTCCTTCACCTACCAGCGCACACACAAATCTGTCCGCATTGACACTCGTCCCAACCTTCGCTCGGCCCGCACTCTCTTTGACTCTGACTCTGAGGACGAAGAAGAGTATGATGGGCGTGAGGAGAAGGGGCAGACTCCCCTGGCCCTCACCTATGAGCCTTCCTCTGAGCCTGAACCTGAACCTGAACCTGGAGGTGATCCTGCATGGCAGCTCAAACCCAGGATGTAAATTAAAAGTGCAGTTTTTGAAACCGCTTTTTACAATATTTATCCCTTTTAATATTTTTTAGGGTTTTCATTTTTTTCCCTCTAAATTTAGTGTTTAGAATGAAATAACCCCAACCCCTTACTCAAACTTGCAAACTTGTAGCTAATCCCTGTGCTCTGTTTGGGTCTCTCTAATCCTTTTTAATGTTCACTGAACATGCAAACACTCACAGCTTGATACTGCACGGCTTTGCTGAAATTTATTCCACTACAAGACAGGGAGAGAGTGAAGTTTGTGTGTGGAGTTTTGACTAAACTAATAATTAAAGGTTATTTTCTTAGTTTTTATATCTCTACCAGACACATGTCATGTTTTGTGATTGAAGTTCTTTAAAATTCTGGTAGTTCTCGCTTATTATTCTGTTGCCATTTCTCAAACTAGGGAACAGGACATGCTGTCTTTTGCCCTTTTGATTTAGCGAGGAATCGTTTCCTCTCTGAGTGATGCCTTCTAAAAGAAAATGCCACCAAAGCCTAAAAATGTCGAGGTGTGATTTTAAGCGATTCACATAATTGAAGGCTCTTGTCCTTTTTATGTTAACACCTTCCTATTTTCTCTCCCCTCATTAGACTCCAGGATGGAGGGCTGGATCTCGCTTCCTGCCAAGAACACGAAGCGGTTTGGCTGGGACAAGAAAGTAATGAATCCACCAATAATTGTTGCATCTAAAAATAATAATAATAATTAGCTCATTTTTCCCCACATCTAAACATTGTCTCCCATTTCCTTTACAGTTTGTGGTGGTGAGCAGTAAGAAGATCCTGTTCTATAACAGCGAGCTGGACCGAGAGCAAGCTAACCCTTTCATGACCCTGGATCTTGAGTGAGTCATTAAAAGCAGCATTTGAGCATGGAGCCACTCAACTACTAAACAAGAAGTACTTCGTGTACTTTATGAAGCAAAATGCTGGACAAATTAAAATTCTGCTGGCACCAAATGAAAAGCTGTGGAAATTAGCATATGTATAATAATTCAGTGAGTACGAATGCCAAAATTTATCCACAGTCTGATATGAAGGGACCTGGTATCACACTTTTTGCCTCTGATCCCTCACGTTGCAGCATTTTTGATTGACTCTAATTTTCAAACCTCAACACTGCAGGAAAGACACTTTTCTCAAGCCTGGCTTCTATCAAATGGCTGCGAACACAGCAGGTTAACATGTCACCATCGTTTCCATCCTATGCTATGCTCGACAGAGAGCATGGTGAGTCACCACAAAGTCAGGGCTGTGCAGATTTTGGTGGAATATGATAGACATCACCTTAGAGAAAAGAAAATCGGCTACAATAAAGGCCATGAAACTACTTGTAACTGCACAAAGCCAGTGGAATGCGAGTCAGTTTTCAGTTTGATGCGCCCATCTGTGGAGGCACAGTTTTCTCCTTAAACCCAAAGGGTTTAACGGTTAAAAATGGAATTCATGAATATAAGAAGTTGCTCACATATGGCCATAAGAGCAAGTTTTGGCCTGCTTTAATACTTACTGTATGAGGGAGGTGTAAAAATCACATTTCGCAATAGATCTAAACACAAAAACAGCATCTAAAAAATAATAATAATGCTGGATCAACATGAGAATGCACTAAAGTCTCTGTGTAAACAATGAGACTAAAGTAAAAAACAACCATAACTGATCTGTAGTTGCATTTTAAGTCATTTTCTTTATAATACTGTACATTTGAATTAATAGGTTCATACTGGGTGAGCACTAGACTTAATTCTCCGTCTCTCTCCCCCTCTTTCAGTAAGCTGTTTCATGTCCGACCTGTAACTCAAACTGATGTGTACCGTGCAGATGTCAAAGAAATTCCAAGGATTTTCCAGGTAAGTCTTTCACAGACTTTCAAGACAAATCAGGCACGTAATCCTCAGTTTACCCACCTGCCTCCGTGAATTTTTAATGTAATTGCATTTCGGTGCCTTTTCGCTCTCCAGATCCTGTATGACAACGAAGGCGAGAGCAAGCGTGAGCAGGACGCTGCAGTGGAGCCCCTGCCGTTTGGGGATCGACCCTCTTACATCAGTCACAAGGGCCACGAGTTCATCCTCACTCTCTACCATTTCCCGTCCAGCTGTGAGGTCTGCACGCGGCCTTTGTGGAATGTCTTCAAGCCCCCGCCGGCGCTCGAGTGTCGCCGCTGCCATACCAAGTTCCACAAAGACCACCTGGACAAAAAAGAGGACATGATTGTACCCTGCAAAGGTTAGCGTGCTCACTCAGGAGTTGCCAGAAAACTTCACTTGCATCCAAAGGCTTTCCCAGGATTTTGAGTATCTGGGTTCAGCATCTGGTTAGCAGACAGCCCCGAAACATTAACATTAACTGCTGTGAGAATACTAAATTTTTAAAAACTTGTAAGATATGAATGACACCAGTGTATAAAAAATTTATACTTATACATGTAGCAGGTGTGAAACTGGACCATAGAATTGACAAGAATAGACACAAGCCATTTTCACACATGAACTCCAGGTAGTGTCGACATATTTGGGGCAGGACATTGTCAAAATCTGTGTTTTCTCACCTGTAGCACTCATCAGCAGGTAGTCTGCTTCAGACACACAATACTCTTTAAGTTGCATGGGCACAATCAGGCATCACACAAACGTCGTTCTGTGGAGTTTAACAGACCTTTTAATGTCCGATCTGCTGCGTCCGACATTCACGTTCTCACCTGTTTCTCTGTCGGGTAC